>JAOTQP010000251.1:10507397-10517708 GCA_026413545.1 Cichladusa arquata
GGAAAAGATAAAGATGATTGCCCCACCTGGTTTTAAAGATGGCCCATTAGCAGATAGTGTGTGCCATGGAGATAAGGAAATCACTGCCCCACCCAGTTCAACAGATGGTGATAGAATACACATTTCTGGCCACATCCTGTATTGCAATCCAAGACACTGATGCAGACGTAGGCACCCTACAGAATAAATTTTACCTCTTGCTGTGATAATGAGGCACAGAAAAAGTAGAAGCTGATCCTGCTTATTTCTATTGCTCAAGTGATTTTTGCCTCTACACTGTGCATGCAGAAGGGACCTCTAACTATTGGGACAAACTGATGGATTTTGAGCTTGGATCTGAAGTCCATAATTTAATGCAATTTTCACATGCAGAAAAGTCGTTGACTTCAATGAAAAGTCAGTGGAGTAGGACTTGAAGAACAGGAAGCTCTGAATGACTCTGAGAATTGTGCAGGTTGCTGTTGTGCACATGTCAGATCCTCCTGTGATGTAGGCTGGAATTTAGCTGATGTAGTACCACTTTACACTGGCCAAGATTAACACTCTTAAATTTTTATGTCTTTCCTACAAGAGCAGTTCAAGGAAAGTGAAAGTTGTTTCGTAGAAGCTCGGCATGTGACAAATTCCCAGAATTAACATGAGGAAACATGAATAACTGGAACACTAAATGGAATCAAACTCATTTTACATAAGCTTTAGGAAAGACTTTACTGACTTCAAAATTTACTTAAGTCTGAGTAAGACTTGTCTATTTCTGAGGCAGAATGAGCACAATTGGAGATAACAATTCAGAAATCTGTGTGCCTGTCTATTCTACCCTCTGCCTCTAAAAATTCTGCAAATAAGATTATAGGGCTCCAACATCACTGTTTTATCCTGATGAACATAGGAACTTATTTGGATAAGGAATAACACTGTCATGTGCTCTACTTAGTAAAAGAAGACTTCTCATTAATTCCTCTGCATTAATTCAATTTATTTTGGCTACCAGTGAGTGAAAGGAGCTGTAATTTTGCTGTTGGCTGCTACTTGGCCTTTCCTTGTCATACTCCCATGCAAATGTTAATTCTCATAGCACAGTATGTCCCTCATTGACTGGCAACCACAGGCTGGTCAGAGCAGATAGAATACTGAGAATACACCTTCTGACCTCTGTGGAAGAAGGCAGTAAGTGTTGGAGATAAGAGGTTGGCATCCTAAGGAAAGGCCAACGAAAACCAAAGATTTGGGCTGATTTTGTGGTATTTTAGGCAGCAATACCAGTTTAAAGTGTTGTCTTCTTTCTCTGTTATTCCTCTGCTGCTCATTCCTAGCCCTGCTGTCTTGGTTCTGTTGAAAACATGTTTTCCCCCCAAATCACACTGTTTTTGTAATGTGTTTCACAGTGTTTTCTAACAAATTGTTACTCAGAGGGTATCTAGTCTGGGGACAGCAGTGACAAGAACTTGCTAGCATTGAGATAAGTATGTGTGGAAGGCGGTACCCTCAGATGCACAAACTTCATGGGACTTTCAACAGGTTTCTTGATGGCAGCTCTCTGAGTTTATGTACAACTGCCTTAAAGCTATGGGAGAGAAGTGAAGCCCTCCTCAGGGTGGATTTGAGCAGCAAAGACAGAGACCTTTGCATTTCCCTTTGTTGAAATTCATAGGATTCCTACTGACCCATTTCTCCAGGCAGTCAAGGTCCCCCTGAATAGTGGCCCAACCATCTGGTGCATCAGCCACTCCTCCCAGTTTTGTCTCTTCTGTGACCTTGCTGTGGGTGAACTCTTGTCCCACCATCCAGGTTTAATGGAGAGGATAGATTGTGTTGGCCCCAGTGCTGACCCCTGGGATGCAGCACTGCTGAATGCTGCATTCTGCATCAGCATGCAGGTTTGCACCAGAGGCAGCATGGGTTGTGTTGTCAGTAATTTCTCCTCCTATTGGCATTTACTGGGTGGGACAAGGCTCCAAAATTGGATAATTGGCCAAAAGAGACAAGGGGGACACAATGTTTGCCCACAGAGCCAAAGTGTTCCACTGTAGTTGCAACTATCAGAGCTCTTTGGAGGAGTATGAATCCTGCCCATATTCTCTGTCTTTATTTAAAATAAAAAATATGAATTAACCAGACACAGTGCAATACAGATTTGACTTGATCTGCTTCTGTTGGAGTTGATTTGTTATCATATTGCTGAGGCTGGTTATTGTTTAATTATGAGCCACCAGTATTTGGTCTGCTTTGACATTTATCAAAGCATTTCCATGAAGAAAAACTATTTCAAGGTGGGTGTCCAGGTAGCATTCCTAAAGTCTTTTCAAAACCCTACTGAGCAGTGTTTGTGTCCACATTTACCTACTGGAATTAGAGTGCATAACTTTGGGAAGAGCAACTTTTAAAAAGTATCTTTACCTTTCCCCTGTAGATATTAATGAATGTAGCATCAACAACGGTGGCTGCCAGCAGCTGTGTGTGAACACGCTGGGAGATTACGAATGCCTGTGTCACTCCAACTACAAGCTACACTGGAATAAAAAGGACTGTGTTGGTAAGGTGTCTAATAAGTACATTTCTACTCCTGATGTGTCTGATGGGCCATATGGTTACAGTCAAATGTGATGGTTTGTCCAGTTAAGTGGTATGAGTCATTGTTCCCGGTATTCTGTTTCAATTTTTAGCAAGGCATGATGGTAGTGATGTTGAAACTCATCAAAACAAACAGAAAACAAACCCCAAAAACAGGAGATACTTTGAGGGATTTTGATGCTTTCTTTCCTGTGCTTTTATCTAGCTCGTTCTTCTATTTGCTTTTGTTCCTCTGCACGAGAAGGTTTGCTCATGGTAAAGGAAATTACTTTTGTGGTGTGATCTTCCAGTGATTTTATTTGGCTTTAATTTTCTGTCTAAGCAGCATATTAATTGCATGGGTGCTCTCAGGTACCAGCTACAGAAGCAGCTGCATGCTGACTTATTGGTAGGGTGAAGGTAGATGTTTTAATTCTGTGAGTGTTTGTTTTATCCTATTTAGAGACAAAAGATCCCTTGTCTGATAATGTGTCACCCAAGGTACTGCTGCACTGCATTAAGAGTGGTGGGAGTGATAGATGCTTTTTGAGCTGCTCTCCAGATGTCCAGGCATTCTCTGGTAAGTCAGAACCAACAAAAATGAGCACGTGATTCTCTACAGAGTGTAAGGGTGGCCAACCTCCTAACTCTCAGGAAAGCACCAAGCAGCAGTCAATGAACAGAGATCTTTCCTCTTTCACTGCAGATAATAAAGGGCTGTATCCCTGACAGTGTCCAGGAAAGCCCCTCTTTCCTTGTCTTTTATAACCACTCCACCCTCAGATTCCCTTCTCACAACAAGTCTCTTTTTGAAGCTGGGGAGGACAGGGAAGAATTCCCCGTGCTCCCTGGGCCATTCCCTAATTGGCCCTGAGAGGCACTGGTGAATGGGGCCAAGGCATTCCAGCCCTGCTGGGGGTCTGGGATTTTGCCCACACAGCCCCTCCATCCCACAGGACATGCCTGGTCCTTGTGGCACTGATACTCTTTCCCTTCCTGAATCCTTTGAGTGGCTCAGGAAGAGACAAGCTCTAATGTGGAGTATTTTATCAACAACCTTGTGTGCTGATGCCAGTCAACAAATTTAAAACGTGTTTTATGCCACAGGTGTCCTCAGTGTGTGCACTGTGCCTGTGTCTTTACTGTCTGTCTGTCTGTAGGAACACAAGATGCCTACACCCTCACCTGTGGCAGGTCCTCTCAGCTTAAGAAAAAGCAGCAAAATGCAAACGCTTCCAGCTGGCTGGGTAATCACCACATTTACTGTTACATAGTTTGACTGATTTATTTTCATTGATAACTGTGAAACAAAGGTATTTCTGATGACTTTTCCCCCCCTCTTATAATCTCTCTCTTTATTTCCTCTTCTTCATAACTATTTTTTGTGAAAATTCCCCTTGTGCTGCTTCATCTACATCATTCAAACTGAGACTTAAAAATAAAAAAAAAGATCAGTAGTGAGATAAAAACTTAGACCAGGAGTTATGTCTCCTTTTAGTCATCCAAACCTGGACAGTGTTGGCAACATACAATGTGTTTAAGTTGAGCTGTTGGACAGGAAAATTTAGAAAGCATTTACAGCCATAGACATAAACTACTTTCTGAAAATATTTGGAGTATCTCCTTTGATTTCAGCTCACCCTTATTTGATTCACCCAATAGTAGATCTGGTCTTGATCTCCTCCTTTCTCCCTCTCTCCTTTTTATGTTTTTGCTAATAAAATGTACTACACTTCATCCTAATTCCAGTTGTGAACCAGCTTCACAGCAGGAGGGTTCTGGCATCTCATTAGGTTCTCTGTGATGATCACTTCATATCAGCACAATTTTTGTTGTCATCATTATGATGTGATATTAGGGCTATCTCAATTTTCTACTCCTTTTTTAAAAATAACGTTTCATTGTTTCTTCCTGAAGATGCTTCAGCCATCAAGATAAGTGTAACCTTTAAATTAAATGAAGGAAAATGTAGTTTGAAAAAGACTGAGATGTTTCAAGAAGGTCTGGAGCAGATGACACCAGGTATGAATATAAAAATGCAGGTAAGCAGGTTACAGCCATAGCTCAGGGTGAAGTTCTTTCCAGATATGAAGTGCACCACAAGCAAAGAACTGAAGGCTTTCTGTTCTTCACTTCTTCCTGCTGGCCATGACTCTTGCAACAATTATTTCAGATCTCAGGATTTCCTTGTGGCATCCTCACAGTCTTGCTAGGAAAGCCCTTATCCTTTTTTTTGTTTGTAATTCTGCTAATAAATTCTCAGTAAAATCAACCATTCTTTTGGTTAATTTGATTCCTTTAATTTCTTCCTCTTTTTATCTTTCTCTTCTTTCCTTTCTCACCTGCTCCTTACTGTCTGATGCCTCGTTGAAGAATCTCCTGACCTTTTATGCTGATCTATTGTCAAAGGGTTATTCCTCTTTTCTCTTGTCTTCTTTTCATACTTCAGCAGCCCCAGATGGACGCAGTGAGGTCAGCTCTTCCATCTGTTCCAAAGCAGAAAGAATAGCCTGTGAATTTACAGAGTCAGCAGAAAATGAGGAGTTATTAAAAAAAAAAAAAAAAAAAACAAAGAAAAATAAAGTGGGGAAAAGATTCATTAAACAATATGATGAATCAGCGTGTCTGATTGTTTGTCCTTAGCAGAGTAACAGTGAGAAACTGCTCTGAATGCTCAGTGATGAGTTATGTACTCCAGAACCAGAGCTTATTCTGGGTGTTTCCTTTATCTAAACCTTATTTCCTCATTGAGGATGGTCATGACTCTGTGTGAGGGTGCACCAGGTGAGAGATTGGCCAAACCCTTCTTTTGCTGGCAGGTGGAGGCGATGGCTTGCTCGTCTTTCACTCTTCATGGTGACAGGTGTGCTGAGCACTGGTCAATGTTCAATAGCAGAGCCGGCCAAGCTTTTGCTTCCTTTGATTTTGTTCATACAGAGAGACAAAACTCAGTCATGGAGAGCTTCCACTATGTAAACCTAACATGCAGCTCTGGCAAGAAAGTCCATGGAGCCCTCAGTAGACTGACAGCGACTAGAGAGATTTTTATCACTGCGGACTTTGAGCTTGAGACGAGCCGGAAGGAGGTGACAGGTTGGTTGGAAAATAATTCCAGGTGCGGTTTGAAGCTTCTCGCCACTTGCTCTTTAATTTCTGTATTTTTTCACTTCTGCCTGTACGCAAAATGATGATCAAAAGTATCTCCTGTTTTGAAAATTAATTTTCCGAAAGAGTGAGAGATGGGGATGGCTTATCAAAGAGCTGCCCAGTGTATCTGCCCTTGAGGATGTCAGACAAGTTTCTCAGTGGTTTGAGCTGGTTGGCGCGGGGGGCTGGTGGGATCCTGTGCGCTCACGGCAGCTCCCACCCCGGTGCTTTGCAGACACGTGCGACGTGCGCTGCGCCCGCAGGAAGACGGAGAAGCGCTTCCGCAAAACCATCCGCACCCTGCGCAGGACGGTCAGCAGGGACCAGTTCCGCCTGCGCCTCGCCGGCTCCGAGCACCAGCTGGCCAGGAAGGCTCCCAGGCCATCGGAGCCACAGCAGTCCTGTGCCCTGGGACAGCTGCACCCCAGATGTGGTGAGCCTGGAGGGAATGGGGACGGAGCGCCGCGTGTGTCCCGCTGTTTTGCTCAGGGCTCACTTCTCCAGGAGAGAGGAGGGCTGGGTGTGCAGAGGTGCTGCTAGTGCTGCTGAAATTCTCTCCGTGAGCTTGTTGTCAGCAGCTGATGTGCTACAGAGCACTACAAGGGCTGCATTGCAGCTCACGTGCAATACGCTCAAAGGCGAAAATCCCAGGAATAACATCAGGCACAAACAGCCTTGACACCACCCATGTTACTTTTGAGACTTCATTCAGTATTCAGTGTAATCCTGAGCTTGTGCACGTCTCACCTCTCCCTCATCCCCAGGAAAAGACTGCTCAGAATTTGATGCAGTCACCTTCACTTTGCTGACTAAGCTCAGAGAATCTTCATGACAGATTTATAAATTCTTGGAGAGTTTATAGGCCATCACTGAGAAAAGTCTTAATTATCATGGCACTGGAGGGCACCACCATAATGCAGTCCATAGTAAATGCTTCCAAAGCACAAAAGTTAAGGAGAGGGGTCAGATGTTACATCTTAACAGAGACCTAACAACCATGACAGCTAATTCAGGCTGCATGGGGTAGGCAGTGTGTAGGTGGATTGTGAATCAGCAAGCCATTAAAATGCTTGTCACATTGAATTAGTATGTCTTCCAGCAGCAGCATTTGGCCTAAGAATAGATTTTCCAATCCAGTTTTGCTAACTCTAGAAAAACTTGGATTCGTAGAACAGACAAATGGTTTAAAACATCTGTGCAAGCAAGCAGGGAATTACTCAGGAAATCTCGGAAAAAGCAGTAAGAGTTCTTTTTTTTTTTTCTTGGAACATTGCAATAAATCTGAAAAATTTTGGAATGTTCACCAAGATGAGTTTATAAGGATATTTTCAAGCTATTTTGTTGGATGCTAGAGGAAGGCTTTGAAAAAATCTCAGTCCAATTGTACAGTATGACTGAAGATATTTGTGATTTCATCTGGAAAAAACAGCAATGAGCAAGCTAAAAATGTTGCAGGTGGAGAAGGCAATGTGAATTACAATTAGAAATAGGAACAGAAAAGAAACACATTTTTTTTTAAGTAGCTGCAGAATCAGTTTAATGTTGCAGCACAAAGGAGAAGCATACGTGGCATTTCTGTGCTAGTTCAGAGAGGATGGGGAATTTTTTGGGTAGTACCTGCCTGGGAAGCTCTTTGGTATGGTGAGCACAAATAGTCCATGGTTAGAATAGAATCACTGAGCATATGAGGACAAAGGTTTTGAAGAACAATTTGTAGAAGTCAGACCTCTTCTGTTGCTGAATTGGTGCCACAGTTTGTTCTGGACACCCCAACAGGTGCTGCTGTGAGCAGTGGAATGACCCTGTGTGTCTCATGCCTGGTGGTTTGACTTGCTCTTGCCTAACAAGGTGCAACCACTAAATGAACCTTCCTTCCTTCAGCTGGGTTATTCAGACCACATCCCTGTGCAGATTTGCTGCCATCAAACAGGAGGTGGAACTCGCACCGCGGTGCTTCACTCACATGGATGTTAAGGTCTCTCTCCTTGCACTTGTTCCCCGCTTATTTTCATTAAATGTACAGAAAATTAGTGTCTTTGAAACCTCCCTACATCACTTGTCAGGCTGCTGGGAGCTGGGCAGACACAGCTTACTGTTGCTGAGAGGACATAAATTACACACAGAGGAGTGTTGTTACGAACGCCTCATTTCCTTAGAAAAGCTGATTGTCCCAGGGTGAATGGTTAAGGTAGGACTGGGGGGCTGCTGCTTGCTCTGCCAATCAGGAGCTAAGAAACAGGCTGGGGAGAGGAGAATAGAGTGGGAGTAATGTGAAGAAAGGCAAGAAGCTGGTTCAGGGATCTGTGTGGGAGAGGGTGTTTTGGTTTTTGTTCCTTTGTTCTGATCTGATTGTTTTGTAGAGCTGCTTGGGAACTTCTGGATGGGATTGGGGGTCTGCTTACCTAGCCATGCTAGTGGTTCTGGGGAGAAAGTGCCTCCACAGCAAGAGATACTGGTCAGCAGATGGATTCAGTGCAGCTGGTGGATGTGGCCTCTGGACAGAAAAGGACTTTGGCAAAGGGATTTGGCTCAGTCTGGCTGGAGGAGTAGGAAGCAGTGAGGGAACAAAGCAAGTCAGAGGGACTTACAAGTCTTCCTTGATGCAGTTACTGAGTGAAATGCAGGTTTTAGTTCATTGTTTTCAAGTACTTGGAGTGTGGCTTGGTTACAGTTTTGTTTATTCAGAGAGTTTTGTCTTGGTCCTCTTCCTGTGGTAACATTCTCCTGGCACAGCACTGATAATGTCTGAAACATTATTTATATTTGAGCAGTGTCAGAGGGAAAGTCCAACTCCTGCTCTGACAACTTTTGTGCTGGGTAACCAGCCTGCAATTGCAGCAGCAGGATAAGTTTCATGTGGTTCCACACTTCTGGTGAGGTAGTTCTGTCCCTGATTTTCCTGTCTTAACTCCTACGGCCTTGAGTGGAACACAACACAGAAGAAAAGCTTTAGAAAGGCACTAGGAACAAATTACATGTGGTTTCCAGGGTATTCTATCATTATTAATGTGCTGGATGCTTGCACTTGTGTGCCTGCTGCTCTTTAAGCAGCTATTGGTGGTGAAAGGGAATTCACTGCTGATTCCAAGGGATAGTATGGTTTATTTCAACTTTGCTGTTTCTTGTACAGTTCTGTTTGGGGTTTTCTGATGCTTTAGAGGCTCAATTATTGCATTTTTCTAGCTTGTTGTGTGAGAGATCTGTATCTGTGATGAAGCCATTCAGCACTGGCTCATGTTGGTTAATCCCATGAAGTTCTGAGTATGGCTTCCAAGGAGCAACCAGTGGTAATAATCATAATCATGGATATCACATGAAATGCATATAACAAGCAACTTAGCTGCTCTTCCACTGCTTAAAACTGGCACACCTTGATCATGTCCCATGGTGTCAAAAGTACACCTTGCCTGTTCCATTTGTTGGTTTGTTTTGGGGGTTTTTTGTGGTTTTTTTTTATTTGTTTGTTTTTTTGTTCCCTTTTGGGCTTCCCCAAAGAGCTGTCATGTCAGAGAACAGCAGGCATGAGCAGCACTGGCACAGGCACTGCTCTGATGTAAGTGATGAGCAGCTTCATCTTGTGTGGGAGGTGTCGGTGCATTTCATTGCTTAGCATTCAGCAGGTTTGTCCCCTCAGCTGAGAGGATGCAAAGAAGATAACATTTCATCCAAAATGATGAACCACGTCTCAAAGGTTTGGATGTGGTATGATAGTGGCATTATAAAAGGTATCTGAAAGGAAAATCAAAGTGCTGCCTCCCTTTGCAGTTGTTATAATTAATAGTTGTGTCACACAACTGTTCCTGTTTTACTTTTTTTTTTTTTTACAATTTTATGAATATCCAAGAAGAAGAAATGAATTATGAAATGGGGAAAAAGGGTGCTATTTTTCTTGCTAACCTGCTTGCCCTGAAAATCATAGATTCAAGACATAAATCCTTAGAATGAGTAGCCATCTCATGTGACCTAAATGTGTGACCCACTAAAACACAATAACTTGAAGGATGCCGCTCCAGAATCAATTTGCATCACTTGTTGCTGATTTTCCTTATAAAGTCAAGGCATCATTCTTGAGAAAATGGTGAATTGGTGGATCATGACCTCCTTTATGAGGTTCACCTTCTCAGCCCCTGAGATACTACAGCATTTGTCTATAGGAGCAAATGCTCAAAGGCTGATGTGCTCAAAAGAGGGGAAGAGCCTTTAAATGTCTTTGTAACTGTTAATCCTGCTTCCCTCTGGGCCCCTCTCTTCCCCCCCATCCCCCTTTGCTTCTTGTTTTTGCATCAGAAAAGCTTTCACTTTTTTTTCCCCCTTTAAAACAGCTGCATGAGACTCAAGACCAGGTTTTTAATGGGTATTGAAGATAAACAAAGACAGTGGCTGCAGAAATGAAGTCTACTAGAGGCAATTGGTTCTTTTGTTCATTTGGAGAATCAAGGCTCTGAAAAAAAAGGGCAAAGCCAGCCAGTGGAATTGTGATTTAATGTCATTATTTGCAAATCTTCAGATCTGGTTTTGACTGGGTATTTCCCACATGTCGGGTGGGAACGTGCAGCTTCTAGTTTTGAAAAATGTAGCTCATAAACTTCTGTACGTGTTTTCTTTACTGCAATA
>JAOTQP010000251.1:10517808-10538900 GCA_026413545.1 Cichladusa arquata
GGGTGGGAACGTGCAGCTTCTAGTTTTGAAAAATGAAGCTCATAAACTTCTGTACTTGTTTTCTTTAAGGAAATACCTGGTAAAGTTTAACTTCATAGAGGAGTTCCTTGTGGATTTTTGGTTTTTGTTGGGCTTTTTTTTAAGAGAAGGTTCATCCTAATTTTTTGCACAATCCTATGTAGTTCTGTGGGATGATTTTTGTGTTGAAATAATGCCCCTATTATTAATGTTACTATAATTGAATCTAACACTATTTGTTATGTTAAACTGGGTCCCTGTGAATGCTGTGAGCTTCTGAACAGGCTTTCCTCAGCTCTGTCCTCCAGTGGGGCTGGATGAGTGGCCTGTTTGAAACATTTCTAGGTGGAAGATGAAGAGGAACTGGGAGCAGTTCACAGGGAAAGTGTTTATGGCTAGAACTGTCTGGACACTTGTACCACTGTGAAAAGCTTTATTTGATGTAGTCATGTGAAAAAACTGATATATTCCTGAGTTTGAGGCATTGAACTTGGACATGGCATGGAGTAATTCTAATATTTGCATTGAATATTAAGTACTTGCTAGACTGTAAATAGCAAAATTTGTATGTGGGTGTACTGACCTCTTTTCTCAAATGCACATAGGACCAATCAAAGCCTGAAGTGTTTGGTGTGTCTCAGAAGTCAGAGCTTTTTTCAGCTGCTTTTGAACACCCTGTTACAGTGCTGCAGTGGTGGTAGCTAGATAACCTTTTTTCTTTCTGTTATTGCCACCTCTTAGGAAGAAATACCTGACTCAAATGGTTCAGATTTAATGGGGAAGTTTTCTTTTGGCCCAGATTGAGGATCTCAGTGATGTCTGAGGAGGTTTTTTTTGAAGTTTACTTCCTCAATGCAGGTTTTCAAAAATTAGGCACTTTGCTAAATAACCCAAGAAGATTTAGATTAACTCAGTTGTATTCCACAGGGAGCTCCACAATTTTCACAATATGTGGTTTCAAGGCAAGTAACATGCAGATGGTAAAGCTGCCAAGAGAGATCTGATGGGATAAGTTCTCAAAAGCAACATTTCCACATAAGTTGTGGGTTTGATTCCTGCCTGGGGCAGGTTTCCTTTGATTCCTCCAATAGATTTCATACTGTTCTGCTGGACTCTGAGCGAGTTTAGGAAACCTCAAGTACAGTTTTAAGACTGAATTTGTTGGGTCAGTGTTTCTGTTCAAAACACAGAATAGAGACACCCCTTCTCCAAAACAATCAAAAAACCCCCAAACCACCCCAAACTTGACATGTGATTAAAATAAATGGAAAAAGACAAGCTAAGGGGAGAGGGCAGAGAGCAGGTATTTTCTAGCCAGGCCACTCAGAGCATTGATTTCCCATAGAGCCATGGTGTTGTATGAGGAAAGGAGATTTTCTCAGGCCTTTCCATTGCTTTCAGGTTTCTGAAGTCAGTAGGAACTTCTCAGAATCACCCTTCCTAACCCTGAATTGTCTTTCCTTGTCGTGGAATTGTAAATAGAGCTCTTTCCTTACCTTATTAGGAGTGCTGCAATGAAAGCCTGAATTCATTCATGTTTGTGGAAGTGCACAAATTGTACAGAGATGAGTGTTCTCCAGGAATGTTTATAAAATGGAGAAAGGCTTGAAAAGTGTGGGAGCAAATGAATGTGTGTCCTTATGAGGGCAGAAGTGATGTGTGGTGGAAAAAGTTAGAACCAGGAGCTAAGACTTCCTCACAAGCTTTCATTGATGAGCTACAGAGCACTGCTTAACCTGCTGCATTTTATTTTTAAGCTAAGGAGGAGCACTCAACTATTCCTCTTGGTGTATCAGCCATAAACAAAACTCTTCATCATTGATCATGACCGGTAGTTAATGCCCTGCTTGTTGTTAGTCATATATCCTGAAATGGAGCCAAGGCCAATTTAACTTCCTAACAAAACAGCTATTCACTGGGTGATTTATTGGAGCTATAAACTAAAACTAACAGTTTATTATCGTAACAGGTCTTAAAAGGACAGAATTTTTCAGCACAGCTGAACAACTGCAACAGTGTTTTGTGCCTTTCCAGAGCAGGGTAATTATTAAATACCGGCACTGAAGGCCGTTCTTTTGTGAAAAGTTTGCAAACCAGAACTTTTCAAAGATACTCATGAGTATTGCTGGGCTTGCTAGATCATACTGAGGTGTGTGATGAAGTAAAATCAGTGAGATTGGGTTAGTGCTGTCTGTCTGTGCACCATGCAGAATGCAGCAGTCCAGTGCACAGATAATCATTACCCAAGATCCAGTATCAGAGGAATGGCAAGAATGTTTCTGCTTTAAAAAGACTTATTAAAAGTCTTTGAGGCATAATGTTTTATGCCTCTTGTTTTAAAATGTTTTTATGCCTCATGTTTTTATGCCTATTTTTATTAAGTCTTTGAAGCATGATGTTTAGTTCACTGAATTTGCACAATTAGTTGTTGGACTCAAGGTTTTCATACAATCCAGCAATGCTAATGGTCATGAAATATGAATATTCAATAATATTAAGATTAAAGCACTTACAGATATCTGGAAGTATGTTTTTGGCATCTTAGGTTCAATACTAAATTATTTTATTTGGGAGGAGTTCAAGAGCTCTCAGCTAGAATGAGGAGATAATCACTGGATAATTGCACTGTGCAGATGAGCAGAGAGCACTGGACAGTCTCAGTGTCATTCCACCAAAGTGTGAAATCCATCCTAGCTCCCAGAAGAGCTCACTAGCACTGAAGGCTGTAGATGGGTTAGCTGCCCCACCTAATTAGTGGCTTGTCTTAATTTTCTTCTCTCTTCAGTCAGAGTCAGGATTAAAAACATGGAGGAGATGAATTTTCTCATATTTGGATCTGGTTGTTTATTAAATCTTATCTAAAGTACTGAGAGTTCTGCAACACTTCTAGCTACCAGCTAAAAGTGAGCAAAGTGGAGGTAGATTTAGCTAGTTACAAGGTCTCTTAAAGCTAAACAGTCCAATAGAGAATTAACACTTATATTATTTATACTTTTGACCCAATAACCAAACCTCTGTGACTCACAGTGCAGCACCAAATATCCCACCAAAAACTACTACCTGAAATCATGAAGGAGAGGGAAGAAGACAGAAAGAGACAATGCCCAAAACCCTCCATCTTGTCCCATACCTAATACTATATTCTAAAACCCCAAACTCAAAACCCTTCACCATGTGAAATTACACACTTCCATTCTAACTACACACCTGTGATTTTAACTCCATCACTCAAATTTGGGAGCCTTCTCCAAAGCCTCAGGTCACAAGCAGTGTTCTCCTGGGGATCAGTGTCAGAAAGCACTGAAAGTTCCAAACTCCCAGGCTTCTGGGCTCCAACAGAAGGCTATAAGGTCTGCTTTACAGTGCACATTGGAGGTATCAAGCTCTAGCTGTTGTCAGCATTAATTTCTGGAGCCCTGGTTCATTTCTGGTTCCAGCTGCCCCAGTAAAGAAGAGCAGTTTTCTGTGCTGCAGGCTCACTAACACACCTTCATCTATAATGTGTGTTCTTCCTCTCCTAGATCAGTGCTCCCCTGGTGAATATTCCCCTGATGGCTTCAAGCCCTGTGTGCCCTGTCCCCCTGGCACGTACCAGCCTGAGGCTGGGAGGGTGTCCTGCTTTCCCTGTGGAGGAGCTCTAACAACGAGGCACAGCGGGGCATCCTTGTTCCAGGACTGTGAGACCAAAGGTGAGCCAAGATTGAGCTGATGAGCTGCACTGATCCCAGGCAAAAGGAAATGCTCAAGTAGGACATTCAGAGAAGGTTTTTCTCCTTCTAAGGGTCAGTCCTTCCAGGAATCTCATAGCTGGTTGGCCTGGCCTGGCTGTGAGGAAATTCAGTAAAACCTCAGCTCTTTCTAAGACTGATTACCAAAAGCAGGGGTAAAAGAAAATTACTTATATAAATCACTCGAGGACAAAATCTTTAACAGAAAATCTACTGCTGCAGAGCAGAAATAAGGGATAGAAATAAGGTCCTGATGCAAACATTTGGTAATGGTTTGGAATAAGAGATCTCTCTTGTTTCAGTTATGTTGATTGAAAATTACAACATACTTTAAGAATTTAGCAATATCATTGAAGAATTAATATTACTGGTAGTAGTGTGATATCTAATAGTTTCCTTCAGTGCAGAATCACTGAACTCACAAATACTGTTTATTCATACTTAATTTTGTGAAATTGAAGTACTAAAAAACCATGTTAAAACTCTGGATCAAGATAAGAGGAGCTGATTTCAGTTTTATTTAACATAAACAAAAACAAGTCTATAAATGAGGTTCAGTTTTCAAATTGGAGTGGAGATTAAAGGAATTCTTTCTATTAACTGGAATGAAAGCTAAGGAATTTGCATGTGGAAGAGGCCACATGAGACGTGGAATCACAGATGCAAGAACTATTTGGAGCTTATCTGAAGCATTTGGATTGGGGCAGCATTTAGGGAAGGACTCCTGGCTGAGCCAGCTTCCAAAACTCAGCAAAAATTATTTGGGAGTAAGCAGAGCTTAAAAGGAGTAGAAAAAAGGGACTGTGCAGCATAGAAAACTACATTTGATAATAGATCTTTTCAACTTGCACAAAATAACCTGATAAACTGAAATGGTTTTGTTACTCTCATAGTTTATTGATGGTTTTATTCTGCTTTCACACAGAACCACTCTACAGTGTTGCATTTGGGAATTTTGAACTTGCACACAGTGACCTGATGAACTAAAATTTGCTTTATCACCTCTTTTTTGTTACCTCCAGAGATTACTAATCTGGCATTTCAGTTTCTGAAATTGCACTAGGTCTTACACAAATGTATGAAAGCATATTCCAGTGTGCTACTGGCACTTTTTCAACCAAGATTCTTTAATTCCTGTCCAGTTCAGTGTTCTCCTGGCCATTTTTACAACACCACAACTCACCGATGCATTCGCTGTGCAATTGGGACATACCAGCCTGAGTTTGGGCAAAATTACTGCATTGCCTGCCCTGGAAACACCACTACTGATTTTGATGGGTCAACAAACATTACACAGTGCAAAAGTAAGTACAGCAAGGTGCCTTTGATGACCTCTTTTAAATAAAAAGACTGGGACATTAATATTTTTTAGTGGCCCTAAGGGCAAAACTTAGCTTTGCTCCACGGAGCTGGAGAGAAGGCAGAGGTTGCTCCTCTTTTGCTGCCAGCATCTTAGCCCACGTGGCTCACTGAGAGACCATTTCTGCAGGCTGGTTCCATCAAGGTAAGTGATGACTGTTTTGCCAGCTTGGTGCTGGGTTGCTCAGGTTCTTGCTCTTAAATCTTTTCTCTCTTGATATAGCAGAGTTTGTGTCCTCAGCACCCTGATTTGTTCCCTCCAGTTAAGAGGAATGGAAGCTGACTCACAAAGCTTAATAGCTGTAGTTGTTCTTAATAACAGCCTTTGGAGGAGTTGGTTACAAAGGGAGCCACTGTTCTGGATTTGTGGTGGCTGTGGTGTGGGAAGCTGGGGGTGAATTAAAGAGGGAGAATGCAGGGCAGAGAGGTGACTGCTCAGAACCACCTCTGGAGTGCCTGTATACACACAGATGTGTGCAAACACACCCACACAGAAATGTGAGAGGCTGGCAAAGAGAGCTGTACCTGCAGCAGATGCAGAAAGGAGAATGTGTGTCTGTACCCGTGCAGCTGGGGGTGACCTTGCCTTGCCCTGCATGCTGTGCTCCTTCTGCAGACAGGCAGTGTGGAGGGGAGCTGGGAGACTACACTGGATATATTGAGTCACCCAACTATCCTGGGGACTACCCTGCCAACAGTGAGTGCACCTGGAACATCAACCCCCCGCCCAAGCGCCGCATCCTGATCGTGGTTCCAGAAATATTCCTGCCCATAGAGGACGAGTGTGGAGACTACCTGGTGATGAGGAAAAGCTGTGAGTCTGAAACACCCTCTGAGGCATAGCTCAGTGGGAAACACAGGGCTCTCACAGGCATTGCTGTTTGCAGAAACTGGATGTAGCCTCTACTTAAGAGCAGAAATTTCTTTAAATGGCAAGGGGAGAATATTCAGCAGTGCTGCCCCGTAGTTCTCAGTGAAACAAGGGAACAAGGGCATGATGTGCCAGTGAGCTGAGAGAAATATTGTTAAGAAGGGGTAGGTGGCTCAAGCTAACCAGTCATGCATTATGCTAAGCAGTTCTAGCCTGGGTTAGGAAAGAGGAAATGCTTGCTAATCCTTACAGGTGCCTGATGTGTGGATAAACAACCTCAGTTTCTAGTATAGGCACGTCCTTCAAGCAGTAGACTGTTTTCTTAGGAAAAGGGAAAATATTCCCTCACCAAGAAGTCCCTCATTGATGGCCTGCTGTCTGCTGATGGCCTGCCACATTTTGAGGAGCTTTCTTAACACCAGCAAGCATTTTTCTGGTGGTAGTTCAGCCTGTGTTGTGGCAGCCCTTTGGTATGAAGCATTGTCACACAATGCCTGTTGTGTGCTTGCTTTGGAAGCCTCTTCCAACTCGGTGACCACGTACGAGACCTGCCAGACCTACGAGCGCCCCATCGCCTTCACTTCCAGGTCCAAGAAACTGTGGATCCAGTTCAAGTCCAACGAAGGGAACAGTGCCAAGGGGTTCCAAGTTCCTTATGTGACCTATGATGGTGAGTGGGTGGGGCTGGTGTGCAGCTGCAGAGTGCAGAGCTGTCCTCCCCAAGCAGCCCAGCAGTGTCACCAGGAGCTGCTTCCAGCAGCTGCTTCATTTAAGACCTAACGTAAGGAATTCTGCAGTGCACTGCAGTCTTTTGAGTGCCACCATGTCTTCCAAACAAAAAGCTGGGCTTCTGGGCTCTGGCTTGCAAATTACAAAGCTCAGAGATAGTATCTAAATTTTGTGCACTTCTGTGCCTTTCCATTTCCTTTGGGTGGCCTCAGTTAGGAGTTAGGTAGAGCCCAAGTACCTGGGTTTTATCGTGTTCCTGCTGCCATTTGTGACCTAGAATCAGACAGCAAAATATCTGTACTGAAAAGAAGCTTGAGGGGAAAGATTTTCACCTCGCCCTTGTCAGAATCACGAGGTGTGAAACTGGAGCTGAGGATTTGCACCTCAGCATAAGTGAAGTGATATTTTATGTTCTGTTCACACTGGATTAATTGTGAGGGAGTCATCCCTGCTGTGGTCTGCAGAGTTTCACTAGTGGTAGGTAAGTAATTTTTCAGGGGGAGACCTCTCCTTTTGAAGAATTTCAGGTTATGATTGACCAGGGGGCTTACTTTTAAGAAAGCATCCTCTTACATAAATTTTTTATTCCTTCTTCCTGTAGACAGAAGCCAGTAAGAGGTTGTGGGTGTGTACAGCTGGGTTCCTGCAGCTCAGCTGGTGTGAAGCAGGTTCCTTAGTTACTGTGTGCACTCCAACCTTGGGTGCTTTATGATTTCCTCTGCTTCTGACAGATTGATGCTGAGCAGCTCAGCAGAGCACACTGTTCTCATAATAAAAAGAAAAGTGTTTGGAATATTTCCTGACTGCTAATATGAGGGCCAAGTACTACTGGCTCTTCTGAGGGCAGGGCTTCCTTGTGTAACCACAGGGAGTATTGAGGATGTAAATTAAATGAACCTGCAAATTCCTCTCTTGTGCATTCCCCACAGAGGATTACCAAGAGCTAATAGAAGACATTGTTCGGGATGGCAGGCTCTATGCATCTGAAAATCATCAAGAAATACTTAAGGTACATTCCTTCCACTAGACATGATGGTTTTTGATTGGAGATTATATTATTTGGTGTGAGTGAGTTTGTGTCCTGCTCTGCGTCAGGTCTGTTCCTTGGTGCACCAGGCATGTGCTGCTTCAGGGAAATGGGGAAAATCAGCAAATCCTGGTTGTGCAGAGCAGTGGATAGGGCACCCTTTGCTCAGGGGGACTGAAGGTGGATCAAGGAAATTAATTTGTTGGGAAAGCACTTGGTGCTGCTCCTTGTAGCCTGTAGATTAGCAAAGGCTTCTTCTCCCTGGGTGAAGGAAATCTCCTTGTGGGTTTCTCTGACCTTGTTTAGGGGACTTCCACAGGCAAGTTGAGTGCATGCCTTTGTTTTGCTGGGTATCAGCTCAAGTGTGTGTTTGTTTGTGGTTGGTTTGCTGCTCTTGGATGTGTGAGGAGGGAAGCAATTCTGGAGCTGCTAATGTGGAACACCAATGACTTTCCAGGAGCCTGAAAGTCGGCCTTGCTCTGCTACATTTCCAAGCCCCTGAAACACTTGAAAAGTAAAATACCCATGATCTTTTTTTTGAGTTAGACAGGCATTAAACCTTGGTAACACTGACCATAACTCCTCTGTGGAACTACTAGCAAACCTGCTTCCCTTTTCCCAGGACAAGAAGCTGATAAAAGCATTGTTTGACGTGTTGGCACACCCACAGAACTACTTCAAGTACACAGCCCAAGAGTCGAGAGAGATGTTCCCAAGATCCTTCATCCGGCTGCTGCGCTCCAAAGTTTCCAGATTTCTGAGGCCTTACAAATAATTGGCACTGTAATTCCAAGCTGAAGCAGCCCTGGGCATGCACAGGGGGGCTGTGGGAGGTGGGGCTGCTTTCTGTGTTTTACACACTGGCAGAGACACTCCAGGGAAGCTCGCCAGCTCCGTTCTTGGCAGAGTTTGGCTTTCTCAGCTCATATAAATATTTTGGTGAACAGAATTTTGATTTCTCTCCAGATAATACCTTTTGGGTACCAAAGGATACTTCACAGTGCCGGAATTGGAGACTGCCCATGATTTCTGTAACTGAATGGTGCCAAGCAGAAGTTTGTAGAGCTCTGCCCCATTGTTTCATCAGCACCTCTAAAAGCTAATGAGGACAGACAGGCTAAGTAGTGTGGTTTGGGATGAGCCCTGGGCTGCCATTAATGCATGTTACCTCAACAAAGCTGGGGTCATGTTTGGTCTCGCTGAAAGTGAGAACAGGATTGATGTGTCTCTTAACATTTGCTGTGCAGGAAATTCAGAGCTAAGGTTGACATAGTTTTAATTCAAACCAGTGAGGCCAAGAATGCACAAGGTGCAGTTTTTTCCCTAAACTACATGTGGCATGGAGCAGAGGGTTGAAAATCAGCTTGAATGTTCAGGTGTCCATGCTAGTGACCTATTGGCTTACATGGAGTGATACCTGACTAGACTGTGGGCACCACAGCAGTGGAAAACAGGCCCTGACACACTGGATATTTCCATTCTGGGCTGTTTGCAGCTGTTAGAACAGATCAGATTCCTTCCTAAATCCCAGTGTTGTCCCTGTGCATAGACCTGGAACAGCCAAAGGCATCTTCTAAATTGTGCAAAATTCTGTCCTCCAAGCACCTGCAGGTGAACACAGAAGCCCCATTTTAAATGCAGGCTTTGCATAGATGATGCTCTTGGTACAACACTGTTTAAAGCTGAAAGAGGTTTTGTATGAGCCTCAGCTGTTCCATTCTCTACCTTTGCTGAGCACCTTGCAATGGCCTTGTTGGGCAGAGAAGAGCTGCTTTCCCTGTCTGGCTGGAGAGAAGGAGGGGTACAATGATTCAGCCAGACTGTGGACACAAAAGTTGCCTATGGCAAATTGTTCCTCAGGATTCCCAGGCTCTGTGTCCTCCTCCTCAGGCTGTGTTTCTTATGGGAGACAAGGCTATTCTGAGAGGGCCTGTAAGGAAATCTGAGTTGATCAAAATGTTGTCTCAGTGCTATTCTCAGTCCACACCTGCATCTCCTCTGGCCACACAATCCATTCTCTCCGAGTAATGTACCTTGGGGACCTTCTGCTTGGAAGGGAGATAGCCACAGTCCCATCCATTTGGGAATGGACTTCAGACTTCTGTCTTTTGGTCACTGGCCATGCCAAGGGGTGCAGTGGGCACCAAACTCCCTCTCTGTGCCATCTTTGGAATGGTACTTACATTTCACAGGGTAGCCAGGAGAAATTCTCCCTTTCCCAGGGTGTGGAGCCAGACCTGCTGGGTTTCATTGCATTGGCATGTGGTATTTAACTACTGTATGTGAATAACACCGTGTCCAGAGTGTGACAGAGGAAACCCTCCCCAAGAGCTGGGCTCTGAACCTCCTGCCTGCACTGTTGGGAGCAGATGTGTGCTCCTGACTCAGCCTGGCTGAGCTGCTGTGCCACGGTGTGTGTGGGGCAAGGACACATCTTGGCCATGGTGTGATGGGGAGGGATGGTGGCTGGGGAGCAGAGCCTCTCAGGATGGGGCTGGGTGGTGTTCTTGCTGCTGGGGAGGGGCTGCCAGGCCTGGCCAGAGCTGGGGAATGGTTTGTGCAGCTGCCAGGAGAGAGAGCTGTGTCTCCCAGCTGCCTGGGCTCCAGCAGAGCTGGGGGATGGCTGTGGCAGGGCAGTGAGTGCCCACTCCAGGAGCAGCCTGCAGCAAGAGCAGGAGGCACAGGCAGCTGGCAGAGCAGAGGGGAAGGGACACAGGTCCCTGTGTGTCCCTGGCAGCTGTGCTCCATCCTGAACAGGGTCCCTGTGGGGACATGTCCCTGCGGGGACCTGTCCCTGCTGCCTCCCTGGGGAGGGACGACGGCATTGTGGCAGAGGGAGGGCAATGGCTGAGGGATGCCAAAACAGCAGGAAGGGTGCTGAGAGGCTTTGCTGCATCCATGCTGTCCTGGAGGGAGGGCCCAGGGAGTTCTTACCAGCCCTAGCCCCATTCCAGATGCAGTGTGCCAGTGAGCCCAGCGAGCCAGCAGCCCCCTCTGTGTGCCCTGGGCACTCTGGAGCTGCTGCAGCCCTGCTCTGGTGGTGGCACAGTGGGGACAGGGCCATGGTGTGCCCAGCACAGGGGCTTTGCTGCAGGCTCAGTGCCAAGGGAGAACAGGGAGTGCTGTGGCTGTGCTCCTGCCAGGGAGGCTGAGTGAGCAGCTCTGCTTCGTGGTGCTCAGGGACACACCAGTGACTGGCTTCAACCAGGGCTCGAGGAAGGCAGTGCTGTGAAACATCCAGATGTTCCTGATGGGTGAAATCGGGCTGTGAAATCCAGATGTTCCTGATGGGTGAAATTGGGCTGTGTTGCTCTGTGCATGAGTTACTGGCCCGTGCTCTGGGTTTGTCACTGCCTCCTCTCCCAGCCCTGCTGTGCCAGCCCTGCACAGCTGCTTTTGGGAGCCACAGTGATCCCAGCTTTGCTCCTGCTGCCCCACAGTGAGCACAGGCCATTGCCATTGCTGGGAGGAGAGGGGTGTGCACGGTCTGGGGCTGAGGAGAGAACCTGCCCCTTCTCAGAGAAGAATCCTCATTGTTCCACTGCCCTGCTCCTTTCCTACTCCAACAGCAAACAGCTCAGAAACACTTCTGTTACCCTTGATCTGACATCATGGATCAAAATTTCCCCTTTTGCTGTAATTCCTGTGTGTACAGTAAAAAGTGAAGAGGGAATTTTTGCTACCTTCAGTGCTGGGAGAATTAATAACTTACAGAAGGTTGTGAACACTTGGCATTGTATCTTCATAGTGATGGTAGTGGCTCTGTAGAAATTTCAGTTTCTACTTTCTGTGTGGTTGTAGACTGATGATGTGTTTTGGCAACAAGTGATTCAAAAAATGTTTAACCTTATAAAACAAATTTAATTTTAGTCCTAACTGGATGACTCAATGTCACCTACGTGAGATAAGCAAAAGGAACGTTTTGATGATTGTAAATTAATGTAAAATGTTTCAGACTGTTACTCTTGATAAGAGAAATAAACCAGTGAACTTTTAGCTGCATGAAGTTCTTGGGTAATATTTTTAGTTATCTTTCTGTGCTAAATAATAATTTTGATAAATTTAATGGTTGTTTGACAAATTATTGTACATCAGATACACTTTATCATGGGATCATCTGCTTACCACAGCATTCTGTTTAATGTAATATATTACTAGCCTGCATCTATATGCATGAAGATACAATTCTTCACATATTTAGTTGTGCACATAATTCTGGCAAGTAAAATACCAGAATTATCCTGGTATTATTTCTAAAACTTATTCTAAAAGTATCTCCTATATGATGAGCTAGAGTCGATTGGTCTGTTGTAACAAGCTGCATAAAGACAAGATAAACAACTAAAAGTAACTCCAAAGTGTTTTATTACTTTGTAGATTCATCTGATTATTTTTCCTGAAAAACAAAACAAAACCAAAAAACCCCAAAACCCCACACAAACAAAAAAAACCCCAAACAACCCCAAACCACACTGTTTAAAATGAAAAATAATTTTAAAAAACCCCAAACCAAGGAAAACAAGGTGAAAGCCTGTGTTAAGACACAAGTTCCCAGAATACTTTTAAGATTATACCACAGTGTCATTAAATTCACTGGCTTAATTTCTTAGAATTAAAAAGTGGAGTTAGGTCATAGGAAATTGAAAATAAGTCAGTCTATAATAATTTTTAATACAGTTTTTCTGGTTATTTTTTAATATTATGTTGAGATTATTAGATTTAGTCAGTCTATCCAACTTTTGTAAAAGTTATCCCAATATCTTCTCCTTAATTTATTCAATTGCCTGTTTGACCCTTGGCTTCCTTTGATCACAGTGACAAGAACTGATTTGTATTTCACTGGGTGTGTCCCCCCAGCTCGTTTGGTGTGGTATTGGAAGACACAGCTGTGTCCTTCAGCTGTTTGCTGTGGAAAGGTGGCTTTGCTGGTTTATGTGGCAAAGAGTAAATGCCATGCGGGATGAAGAGGCCCTGGAAAGCATGGTGGCTACAGGCTGATCACACCTGGAACCCCCACAGCAGAGGGAGCTGGAATTCTGACTGCCGCCTTTGGGTGTTTACACAGCAGAAATAGTTAATAGGGGAATATGGAGAGCAAGACTTGAAGCTTATTTAAATCCAAGGAATCAGAGGAGGTCTGGTGTGGGTAAGCAGGAAAGAATGGCATTATGATAATCCTTTGTAACAGAATGCAAGGACAGTGCTCCACAAATATTCCTGAATTAAACAAGCTTAAGCGCAAATGCTTTTTCTCTCATGCATAGAGATGGCATCCTGTAAATGCAATAGATGTGGACAGCAAAAATGTAAACACTCTTCCACTGTTCCTTTGGGTGCTGCTCCACTCAAACTGTGCTTGTGCAAGGCTGCTGCTGGAGGAGACAAACAAGCACTTCTTGAAGAACTTGAGCCAAACTCGGGTTTGTTTCTGGGGATCCCTGGGACAAACCCACCCCACAACACCTCTTGCTGCTGCCCATTTGATTTGAACAAATCTTTTGCTCATAGGCAGATTTTCACTCTCTCTTGTGGAAGTCTGCTTTCCATAACACATATTCTGCTGGGAATGTAGAGAACAGCCAGGAGCAGTGATGCAAAGAGAGCACCTGTGGGGAAACAGGAGTCAGAGAACTCAAGGGACACATTCCACTCAGTAGGTAAGTTCATTGAGTTTTTCTTCGAGTCAGAGCAAATTCTGTACGACTTTATCATGCTGTTCTTTAAATTACCTTATTAAATCACTTTAGATGTTTAAAAAGAAAAAAAAAAGTACCTTTCTCTGTTTAGATGTATGTGTTAGTACAGCTTTTTCTCTGATTAAGCACATTTTGAAGAGTAAGTTTTTTGAATTCCATGAAGCAAAGCCTGTTTAGTACACAGTGAGAAAAAAACAGGTCAGAAAAGAAGACCTTGAAATCTTTTTTTTCTTATTGGAGATATCTATAAATACAGAATTCATAAAGAAAACTCCCTCACACTATCTAGCTGCTAAACTTGATCTGATACAACCTCTTTTTTTTTTTCCACTGGGAAGTTTATTCAGTAGGCAATGCAGACTTACAAATCATATGCCATGAAATCTCTGTTTTGTGACAATTCCGGGGGTCAGGAAATCAAGGGATTGTAGTTTTAGGGAAAGGAAAAGTTACTTCCAGAAGAGAAAACTTTGGAAGCTGAAATATTCTGAAGTAGTCACTTGAGATGCAATTTGTCGTTTAGTAATTTTTAGTTCAAGTGTTATGCACACTACAATAAGCCATGAAACACTTGTGCTGCACAAGTTTTGCCTGACCAGAGGAAGCCTCATCCCCTGTGCCACAGTCAAACAGAAGAGTGGCAGCTGTCACCAATGCCAGCTCCCCTGGCTCCTGGAGGGGCTGCCCAGAGTAAAACCCAGCCACAGAAACCAGCTAGGGCCAAGGGAGGGGATCATGATTTGTGTGAGGTTTAAAGTGGAAACTGAGGAAGCATTCCAGAAAACTGGGAGTTCAGGATCTGTGTGTCCAGTGGACAAGCCTGTATGTGACACAACACTGGATTTTGGGTGGCCCCAGTTTGCTGTTACTGGTGCAGTGCTGGTGTGAGGGGCTGAGTGGAAAAGCTGAGACCAGTTATTAAAAACAGGATGACTAAAAAGTGCTCAGGGGGCCTGTCTGGCTTACATAGCACAACTATTGTGCCCTGGCTCCTGTAGGTGCTAATTCTCTCAGCAAACTTACAAAAATAAAACCCTGAAAAGGCTCATCCATGCTGAGAACAGCAACTTCATTCAGTGGGAGAAGGAAGCTTAGCTCTAGGAACTGAATGTTCAACACTGCAGGCATTGCTGTCTTCCCCAGGGCTGTCCAGAAAGCCCTGCAGCCAGTGCCTGTGGTGTGAGAGGGATGCAGCAGTGCTGGAATAAACACATCACAAATGACTGTCCCAGCTCTGTGCAGGACACAAGTCCAATGGGACCATTTGCTCCCGGAGTAGATAAAAAAGGCTTATCTGTGCCAGCAGGATATGTTTCCTCATGCAGAATTGGAGGAGTAAAATCCAATGAAGAGGACAGTCTGGCTTAGGGATGCTCTGGAATAAACTTCATGTGAGATGCTAGAGCCTCATCACTACCTCAGACACCTCTCAGGGTCTCTCCTTGCTTGAATATTGTGAAAGTGCTCAAATAAGGAGATTTTTGAGGAGCTGAGCTAGTGACAAGGTGCTGGTCTGCATGGAGCTGCTGTGCAGAGCTGTGCCCAGGCAGCAGGGCACCATCCCAAGGAGTAGGTCACCATCCCTAGGGGCAGTACACCATCCCTGTGCAGGACAGCATCTCTAGGAGCAGAGCACCATCCACATCAGGGCACCATCCCCAGGAGCAGGGCAGCATCCTTAGGGGCAGGGCAGCATCCCTAGGAGCAGAGCAGCATCCTTAGGGGCAGGGCAGCATCCCTAGGGGCAGGACACCACCCACTGCAGGGCACCACCCACAACAGGGCTCCATCCCCAGGAGCAGGACACCATCCGCAGGGTTTCCCACGAGAGGGCAGCATGTGGCTCAGCAGACACAGATCCCTCTGAAATCCCTGCTGGCCAACAGCAGGGGGGTTTGGATGGGGCTCCTGCTTTAGGCAGGACCCCTAAACCAGACACTCGGCTGGAACTTTGGTACTTCAGCAGCTCTGGAGCCTTACCACTGCCTCTGAGCAATCGTTTTGGAGCGATTTGTAAATGATTTTGTAGTTTGAGTTTTTTATTTTGTATTTATATTGTATTTTATCTGCTTCTATAAAAGTAAATATGGGACCTAGAAGGACCCGTGCTGCTGAGCCAGGTATTGCTGCCACTTCAGGCTGCAGTGGGAGGAGACCTGAGCTGAGTTCTGACCATTGGTCAAGGCTGTTCCCCTGTCCCTTCCAAATTACTGGTGAGGAAATGTGTGGGTTCAAAGTTGTTGATTTCCAGGCAGAATAAACCTCAGAGGAAGCTGGAGGAAATGGGCCGTGAATGTGTAACTTCAGTTGCTGTTATTTACTTTGAGAAGAGTGAGCAATTCTGGCACTCTGCCTGGCCCCATCACTCTGGTGACTCAGTTCTTACAGATGTCAATAATGGACTTTGAACATTTGTCTTTGGAAATGAAATTGTGTGTGTAGCAGTCAGCTACTGATTTCCTACATTGTTTGGTTGCTCAGCTTGATCACAGCTTGACTCCTATCATATGGCTGGACAGATGATCCTGCAGAAGATTACACCCAAGGTAGGGCAGAAACACCTCAGAGTGCTGTGTGCCTCTCATTGCTGCCCACAGTGCTCGTGCTCCTGCTCTCCTGGGGCAGCTGCCTTCCTTTTGGGGCACAGTGTGAGCTCCAGTGTCCTTCAGCAGCCTAGACTTGAAGGTGGAGGCATTTAACCAAATCACAACATGGCAAACACAACCTCTGTGTTAGGAGAGCCACATTGAAGCCCTGTTGATGATTTTGTACGTGAGCAAATATTAGCCCTGAGTATCCAGTAACATTTCTGACTAAATCTGAGCCGGCAGGAGCTGCAGCAGCTCTGCATGGGCTGTGGCAGGAGGCTACAAGGGGAGCTCACTTGTACTTGGGGCACCTGAGAGCCCTGGAGTCCTGACTTCAGAAAATAAACATAAGGGCTCCACAGAGGTGAGAGATCCTGTGTTTGACTAACACTGTGGTGACCCTCTCTCTAATGCTGATGTAAATAATATTTTTGTTTTCTTAAATGGGTACTGTAAATGTCTTGGGTTCAGATTTGGATTTATCTCAAAGTTCCAAAATAAAGGTACGTTGATGCATTTGATGAACTTAGGATTTGAATGTTTTAAATTCCAAAATTTATATGTCTTTAACTGATAGCATTCAAACCCTAAGTTCATGGAATATTAGTCTGTTGTGAAACCAGATCAGTTTCAGACTTGATATACAAAACAAGCTATCCCCCTTCTCTCCTCCTCTGAAGGAAAGGTGCAAAGCTGTCCTAGATCCAAGCTCCATAAGAAGGTGGAAACATTTGTCAAATGCAATCCTTCTACGAATACTCATTTAACTGGTAGTGGCAGAAAAGGTTCACAGTCAGTCTTTTAAAGAACATAGTAAGAATGTTGTTCCTTGGTGAATCCCACATTGGCATGAGTTGAAATAAGCACCTGTTCTTGGGGCTTTTGCAAAAGAGCTGGGAAATTCCAGTTTTGTTCAGCTCTCTTGCTTACTGTATCACTGGAGTTTGTTATTTTTGTCACAATCACCTGGTAAACTGGGTAAGCCACAGAGAAACCCTTCAAAAGGCAGTTCTGTTTCAGAGCTGACCTGAATTCATCCTGTTCCAGTGACTGTTTTTTTTTTTTGGCAAGGTTTTAAATTATGTTCTGGGATTTGTCTTCTCCAAGAGGTAAATTAGAGTTTGTTTGAGGAGTTTCCCCTCCCTCTCCCCAAGTACTGCTTTTCAGGAATCATACCACTCCAAAGCATCTGGAATGAGAAATGCCTCTGCAGCAGTTTATACTTGGCCAGAGGGAAGTTCTTTGGCTAGAAAGCCAGAAAAAGCAGGAGGCTTTTAGAGTGTAACTCCTTTCAGGACTGAGTTCCCCCCTGTGGCAGGGAGCTTTCAGATACCTGTGCCAGCCCTAAACTTGTCACCCAAAGACAGGAGGTGTAGAAGACCCTTTCTGCTGGATAAGCTGCCAGATTTTCCTGATCTTGCTCCTGCTCAGACTGCTCTGGTTTGCTCTCATTCCCAGCTCAGGTTTCAGCAGCTCCTTCAGTCCTGTCCATGTGTGGAGAGGGCAGAGCACTGAGTCTGTGGCCTCACACACTCCACACCTGCCATCTTTTATCCTAGAGCCAGTGTGCATTTCACACTGGTGAAGTCATGGGGTTATGGAAAAGAAAACCTTGGATATAAGCACCTTGGCTAACAGGATCCCAGTGGAAAAGGATTGTGGTATGTTCTTCTCCTGGTCCATCTCGGGCATCTGCTCATGGCACCAGTTGTTTCTGAGAATAATTCATTGGTTTGAGAAGAAAGTAAAAGGGAGAAAATGACAACCAGTGTTCCATGCTTGGAACAATCAAGGGGTAATTATTTAAAACTTCTGGCTGCCAAGTTAGGGCTGGGTTAGGGAACTGCAGCCAGGCATGGATGTCATTGTGGGCACCATGTATCCCCACTGCATCTCCACTAATGCTCAGGGTGTTGACTCAAAGAGAGATTTGGTCTGCTGCCTTATGATTAATTAGCCACACAGATGTGAAAGCAAACACAGATGTCCCAAGTATCCAAGGGAAATGTATACCTATTGCACATGATTTCGTGTGCATACTGATATTTTCTGTACTAAGGAGTGACTCTTCACCATGCTGGGAAGAAGAAATTTTGTGATTTGTATTCACAAAAACGTTTAAACAGGTGATTAAGTGACTTGGTGAATAGAAATGGATTATTGTATTGGAGTATTTAGACCAAGACTGGACTCCTTTGAATCCAGACATCACTGGCTGCTAGCATGGCTGGGCTTTGTCCTGAGTGCTTTGCACAGCCTTTGTCCCTTAGGCAGAAGAAAGGGCAAAATTTCCAATGGGACAAGGAAAACGGGTGAAAACAATGGCAGGTCTCTGCTGGAGAAAGCTGGGTGCTGTTCTTGCACCTGCTGTTTCTCCATGTCCCTTGCTACGTGGCACTAGTGACAGTGAAAGCATTTTGCAGGTCCCTGATGTGGGGAGTCCCTTTGTTAGGGACTGCTGGGAACTGTTTCATGAAGAAAACAGGAGCAGGCTCAGCAAGATTCTGCCTGTGGGGTGGTTGCTGTTTGGATGGTTGAGTACCACCTCTGGTTTTTACAGCTTGCTGTCAAGTTCTGCTTTGTCCAAGTGCTCTGAGCTGGGTTTGGGGAGAGACACTGAATGCAGCAATTCCACAGCAGTGTTCTTGGCTCTAGGGTGAGCCAGGAAATCCCAGCCCCATGGCTTGATCCTGCCTGTGATCTTTTTCACAGCAGAACCCAGCGGTGAGCCTGTGCCTCCTGAGCCTCTCCTACCCCTCAGAGCCAGCATCTCAGCCCATCAACCCCTGCTTTTCCAGAGCAGCAGGATCCTGGTTATTCCTTAGCAGCTCCTGCTGGACTGACATAGGACCTGATGGGAAGAAGAGCAGCGCCCTCTTCCTCCTGGCTTTCAGAGCTCAGAAATCCCGAGCAGCAGAGGCATTCCTGCGTGTCCTGCCTTGCTCCTCCTTGGTCTCCTGATGTCAGGCTTCTGGAAAGTTAGAAAGGAGTGAGAAAACCGTGTTTGTGTAGTGTGAAGTGACTCGCCCTGGTTTAGCCTTAACAAGATTCCTCCTATATATTTAACGACCTGAATGTAAAATTTATGGCTTGGAATGCCCCAGCAGCAGAGGAAGCCTTCAGCACACAAGCTGCCTTTTGCAGGACAGGAGAAGTGAAATCCCCTGAGGTTTGGGAAGTCTGAGTGATGTAGTTATGGTTGGCACTTTGAATATATGTGTAGACTACTTCAAAATAAATATTTGCAGTTCAACACTAACATACATCTGGGAGGGTGAGAACTAGCATGTATTAATGTTTCTTCAAATCAATCATTTTGAAAATTTTACACTGAAATAATTTTGCTGTTGCATATAATAAACAGAGGTTGGTGTGGGTACATACTGGAGAGAAACATCACCTGCCCTCTGTGCACTCCATTTCCTCCTGTTTTGAAGAAAACCAGCCCTTCTCATGTTTCAGCCTCTTTAGAGAAGGGAAAAAAAAGGTAAGGGAGCTCTTGAGAGACTTACCATTTTAATCTCTTGTTTTGACACGTGCAGATTCTGTGTTGCTGAAACTTTCATTCACCTGTTGCCTCTGTGTATGAAAAGAACCAGGCAGATAAATTCAGTTCAGTCTCCTGGGGGAAACTGTACAATGTCTGATTCCTCTCCCAGTGTCATCCGTGCCTCTGCTTTGTGCTTGATGCCACCAGCTCAGGCACTGCACAGAACACACACAGGAGAAGGAGGCTGGAGTTACACCCAGGGTAAACACAGAGAGATGCCCTGGGAATAGCTGTCTCCATGAAATACCTATGATGAGGACAAAATCCCAGCCCAGGAGGTCCTTTCCCTTGGTCAGCACTGCAAACACAAAGGTGAGTGTGGACTTTGTATGTTAGAGGGTTTCTCCAGCTCAATCCATAACCTTTGTATTGTTGCAAATGATAATTAAGTAGCTCAGTAAGTCCTTCTGGATTTTTGTGTCCAACATTTTTAGAAAAGTCTGGTTTGTAGTCTACAAATTATTCTAGTTATTTTCTTGCTTATGCTAGAACTGACCCTTATTAATGCACTGATGGACAGAAAACTTATTTTGTACATCAATTATTGTGATTTCATTTTCTTAAGCTCTTCATGGTCTTTTCCCTGCAAGTGGATTCTCTAAAATTTTCTGTTTGTGCTGAGTAAATTATTCCTTTTGCACCTACTGCCTGCTTCTGTTTCTGCTAAATTATACCACTCCATCCTTTCTTCAGAGTTTTCTGGGGCATCTCTGCATTTCTTCAGGATATGCTAACCACTAACAAATCACTTCTTTTTAGGGAAAGATGAGAAATCAAAGAAAAGGAGGGGAAAAAAAAAAAGGACTGACCCACTTCCTGTGTTGCCTGCTTTCGTCTTCACCAGGAGAGGAGATGCAGTGGAGGTGTGAACCAAAGTCCGCAGCTCCTCCGATGAACGGTGTGTGGCGTGGCTGGGGATTGAGCCAGCACTAGCTGGCTGTAAATAGGGGTAAAACCATCATGGGTAAAGCAAACTGCGTTTGAAAGGCAGGGCTGTGTGGCACTGTGTGCCCTGCAGAGTGGCTGATAAGCTTTATCAAAATGTGCATCCTCTCCCCTCCTTCCAAGGGCACTCGCTCTGCCCTGCGGTGCTGCCTTCCCGTCCCAGCTGTGATGGCAAAGGGCTCTTTGGAAAGGCCAGGGTAAGCACTGTGTGCCTCTGCTCTTTGCAGTGGATTTGGACACCGAGGACTTTGCTGGGCCAGCAGAAAAGCTCTGGGGAAGATGCTCCAGGTACAGGACAGAGCCCATTCCAAACCTGCAGCAGCCAGAGCCAGCAGCCTCTGGTGTCCTGCAGCCTGTGATGATGGCATGCTGTTTTCCAGGATTGTCCTGGTTTGAAGGACAGGTATCTGCCAATAAAGGCAGGAGCTTCTCTTTGAAATGGAGAATGTAAACCTCCTCCCTCCAAATTATTCTAATTTTGAAATTAAGGGGCTCTCAGGCAAAGATATGGGAATTGGGAATAACAGTTCTTTACTAGGAAAATTAAAATAGAAATGCAGTATTACAAAGAACAATCCCAA
>JAOTQP010000251.1:10556902-10573645 GCA_026413545.1 Cichladusa arquata
TAAAGATGATTGCCCCACCTGGTTTTAAAGATGGCCCATTAGCAGATAGTATGTGCCACAGAGATAAGGAAATCACTGCCCCACCCGGCTTCTACAGATGGTGATAGAATACACATTTCCGGCCACATCCTGTATTGCAACCCAACACACTGGAACAGCCAAGCCATGACCATGTGATGTTAGGAGTTTTTTCAATGCCCACAGGTTAAAGGAGCATCTCAAAGCACTCCCTGAGGAAGAGGGGATGGTTTTGTTGCCAAACAAGGTGAAAGCCATCGGGCAGATCGAGTGTCTGTCGCTCACAGTGGGAGCAGTCCCCGTGGAGTGCGCTGCCCTCGTCGTGGGTGAGTGTCTAACCCTCTGGTCCTCCACTGGGCTGGGCCCTACTGCCTCTTATCCCAGCAGGAAAAACAAAGCTTTAGGAAGACGTTAAAATTAAAATAGAGAAGTTCTTGTTTGGGCCCCCAGAGGGAAGGGGAGGATGTGTTCAGCAAGCTTGGCTTTGCCGTGCTGATGGAGCGACTACTGCATCTCCCTGCAGGCACATCTGCCTGCCCTCCTGCCATCCTGTGCCCTCCTGCTCTCCTCTGCAGGGTTTTGTTTAGCAGAGCAGTCACAAAAGAAGGATAGAGTCACTGACAAAATGCCCAGGAGGGCATTTTGAATGGATACATCTGAATTGTCCTGTTTTTTTTCAGAAGACAACGACCAGCCCTTTTCCTTTGGGCTGCAGACACTGAAGTCTCTGAAGGTAGGAATTTTCCAGCAGGATGCTTACCCATTCTGATGGGGGAGCTGGGACCACCCTCATTTGCAGTTTTCCCTCTTACCTAAGGACATTTATTCTCTGCAGTGTGTCATAAACATGGAGAAGCACCACCTCGTTCTGGGGCAGACGGACAGGGAAGAAATCCCGTTTGTGGGCTCTGACAGTGCTGAGGCAGGAGAGTAGTAAGTAACTGGGGAGGTGAGCTGCATGTGCATCCCTCAGCCTGCCAGGGCCACACAGGAGCTGCCAGACCCTTTACTGGAGGAGCATGAGAGGTCAATGGCCCCGGTAGAAATTGTTTTCATCAGCTCATCAAATTTTGAAATGGAGTCCCTGGATTTTTTGGCAGCCTTTGTCAGCTTTTACTGCTTTTTTTTTTCTAGTAAACATTGTACATCAAAGCGGGTGTCTGACAAGACATGCACAGGGGAATGCCTTAGGAAATGTACTTTTTGGAGGTCACTAAGAAGACTCCTTGAGGCTTGCTCTGACAGTGTTCACAAACAAATCTTTGTCTGGAAAACATTTATGAAGCAAGGCTGACAAACCCACATGAACGCTTGAGAGAGACATCCTGTCTGGAGATAATGGTGTTGGCACTTCTCCCCACATTACCCCAGCAGCCCTCCTGCCAGCTCTTCCTGGTGTCCCAGATTTTTCCAGCCTTATCTCCCTAAAGAAAGACAAATATGTGCTGTTCCTCTTAAATGTGTGTATCTTTGTGGTGGCTGGCTCTGCAAGTGAAGAGGCAGGGAAAATCCCTCCTCCCAGGCACTGCATGGGACTGTTTCTTGCTGAGTGCTGTGAATAAGAGCTGTATATAAGAGCTGTATATAAGAGATGTATCACTGATTCCTGCCTCTGATCCATGAAACCTGCAGGCACCGAGTGCCTGACAGTGCACTTCTGGGATGAGCAACTTAAAAAACCTTTGCTCACTGCTTATGAAATGTGCCCAGGTCACCCAGCTGCTATGTGCCCAGACCAGCTGGTGGCCCTGGGTGCAGTCTGTGAGCCAAGGGAGTGCCAGGTACAATGCTGTAGGGGACCCATGCAAGACCACAGGCTGGTGTCCCTGTCTCCTTTGAAACAGAGGTGTGAGAGATGCAGCATGATTCTGTCGCCACTGCAGTGATAAATTATTTCTTAGTGCTGCTTTTATTTTTTTTCCCCCTCTTTGTTTCTTCCCCCATTAAAAGCTCCTGTTTTACTAAATGTCTTTTCCTTCTCGTTTCAGCAGTTTGGAGGCATAAAGAGAAAAATTGAAACACCATCCCCACACAAGAGCTTGATATCAAAGAAATCCTGTGCAGCTGTTCCAGATGAAACAGCAACGTGCTGCTTTGAAAACATCTGTACAAGGCTACAGCTTGAGTAGAGCTAAATGAAATCCTGTTTGTAGCCAGTAATTTAGAGATATTGTCATGTTTATCTATGAGTTTTGAGAAACAAACGTGTGCTTATTTTCTGGACTTTTCTATATGGTGTCCTCTTTATTACAAACAGTTGGGAAAACCTGATGAATTTCTTCTGATGAGAAAAATAATTTTTATAGTGGCCTCGTATGAGTAATTGTACTTAGCTGTGATTAGAGGCTATCAGAATGAGATTTTTATTAATGATTTTTCCAGGGGCTAAGCATTTATATTCACTTAATTGATATTGCCAGATTCAAATGGCCATTACCAGGAAGTTACTCAGAGTAAAATAATAATGTTAATACCACCTAGGAATTATAGCTCATCCTGTTAGCATAGTATTGTTGCCATGTAATTAGGGATGCAACTGCTGGCTTGATGAGGAAGAGTAATTGCAGAATTATTAATGGGTTACAGGCTTCTCTTCCTATGGGGGTAGTCAAGTAAATGAATCATTACACCAGGCCAAAAAGCAAAATGTGCCCTGCCACCAGGAGCTGTGCCTATCCCTGCCCACCCAGCACCCTGCAGCCCCTGCAGTGCCCTGGCCATGGCTGGTGCAGGTTACTGACTCCAGCTGCACTTCAGTGCTGCTGCCAGGAATGCCATGTTTTTTATACCTGTCTACAAATCACTTGGGTTCTTAAGTACAACCCTTGATGACCCTCAGGGGAGGTGGGAGTTTTTGCCAGGACAAGCATTTCATTTGGTGCCGCTGTCCTGGAGCAGCAGGGTTGCTGCTTTCCATACCACAGGATATTGCCTGGGGGAGCCTGGCCTGGCACAAAAACAGCTTTTTATCTTTTCAAAACCTAATGGGAATGAATCGCTGTCATCTGCTTGAAGAGGCATCTTTAAAATTCAGAATAATATCCATGTGAGGTTGTGCATCTGCTGACAGCCAGTCCTGCTGCAGCTGGATCCTTTAGGGATCCAGTTGTGCTGCAGGAGCTGCTCCAGTGTGAGCACCGAGGCCGTTCCCACTCAGAAGCCTCTTGATGGTTCTGGCTGAGAATCAGGAAGTTTTGTCATCTCATGGCCATGGGCAGCCAGGCTCCTGCCAGCTGATCCAGTGTATGCCCACCCCTGCCATCCCATGCCTGCCAGAGCATCTCAGCTGGAGCTTTATCTCCTGCATTGGTTTGAATCTCTTTTCCATATTGGGTATATCCACCAAACCTGAACTATCTGTATTTTGAGCAATTTTCTATTTTGGTGATAAGTTTCAGTGCTTTCTCTACATACAGTATTTTATATAACACAGCTATAAATATAAATATATATATATATATTTACAGGGTTGGGCTGCCCAGGGTAGCCCCACTGATGTGTTGTAGAAATATTTCACTAAATATGAAATATATTTGATTATTTTATATGCTATGAGTTTGGTATTTTGGTACTTTTTTCTTTCTGTGCATATTACTGTGCTAAATGTCAAATTATATCTAAATAAAGTTACACCATTATTGCTGTTTATTTGCTTGTATGCTAGATATGCTGGTGGTTTTTTTTTTTTTTTTGCTATTGTTTTCAGTGTATGTCTCTGTTAAGAAAAGGGGTTTGGTTCACTCTTAAGTCTGCTGGGACTCTCATTTCTTTTGGAAATGCTGTTGGGAATTGCCATTAACTGAGGGATGAATTAACCAGGGCAGGCTAAATGGCACACAGCACTTGGGCTAAAAGGTGAACACTTGAAATCCCAACCTTCTGTGGCCATGGCTCTCCTTCCCAAGGGAGGTATGAGATCTGTGAGGTCCTACTGTCTGCAGGTTTACCCTCTGGAAAGCTGTTTTGGTGTTCATGCTGTGTTTGGTCAGCTTGCTGGGGCATTGTAAGCTCTGGAAAGCTGGGAAAAGAAAGTGGCCAGGACACAAGAGGTGAGGCATGAGTGCAACAGCTGTGTGACCACAGGCAGAGGTCAGGATCTTCCCCAAAGCCTTGAATCTGGATTTAGGGACTTCCTGTCTCTGCCTGGATGTGCTTTAGGATGCTTCAGCAGTAGTTGAGCTCTCTCTTACTGATGAGAAATTATCTTTTCACCCACTCCAAGTCCCACAGCAACAACCTTTGGTGGAGCAGCAGTACTCCACACCCAGTGAAATTGGCTCTCTTCAGTGCTGGGCTAGCATTTTCTCTGAGTGTGGAAAAAAAACAGGCTCCAGTAATAAAATGGAGAAAAAAAGAGAAGAATCAATGTCCAGGCAAAAATAACATCTCATGCTTCCTGGAGCTGCTACAGGTTTCTAAATTTATTTGTGATGCTAGAGAGCAGAGTCCCAGCACATGCCAATAGAAAATCAATGGGGAAAATTCCATCCCTTCTGCACACTGGGGCTAACCCTGGAGCTGGTGGCCCTTCAGAGGTGGCTCCAGTGAGCAGGATAAGACAGGACAGCTGCTACAAGAGACAGGCATTCACCTCAGTCTAGAGGGATTATAGAACAGGGGAAGTAGTATCAGATCTCTGTGCCAAGCACTTGCATGGTCACAGGGGTAAAAGGTACAGCAGCTGAGTGTTGCAGACCAGCTCTGCCAGCCCTGGGTGCTTGTTCCTGCTACTCTCCAGCACAGGTGTGTGCCTGAGCCCCTTTGGCAACCTCTCCCTGGCATGGGTTTGCCTTGTAACCCAGGGACCTCTTGGCTGGTGGTGGGGGCAGAGAAGAGGGCAGTGCCTGCAGCCACGTGGGATGAGGAAGACTCAGGAGATAAATGTCAGCTGTGAGAGGATGAGAAGCCTCTGGGGTGGGAGAGGGTTTTGTTGAATGTTTTATTCAGTTGGCTAATGCACGTGCTGCACACAAACATCTCACAGGTGAGGGCAAGCACAACCCCCTTCCCAAGCAGCCTCAATGAGCCAGCTGCTCCTTGGCCAAAGCACTGTCCCTTGTGCTCATGTGGTCAGCAGTGCGTGGTAGCACAAAATGCCTTTGCTCCCTCCAGGACCATATCTTGTCCTCATTTTGGTCATGCCTAAAGCTGAGACAAAGCACTCAAAGAAGAGGAAGACATTAAACAGAGCCCTGGTGCGCCCATTGCAGAGCCTCAAAAGCTGGTGGAACATGCAGGATCTTGATGGTTGGGCCCTTGCAATTAAGATGGCCCATGGGAGCAAGGCATTAACACTCGCTGAAAATTTTAGAGACCTAGAGATCTGGAGGAGAGTGGCTGTCCAGATCCCAACTCATGTCTGTACTTCATTGCAAGTGAAGAACATGTGGGCAGGCAGCAGCAGAGGAGGAGCACCCTGGGGCTGCAGAGTGGGGCTCACCCCACAAGCCCACCTCCTTCCACCACATTTGCTGCTTAATTCCTTCTGGGCTGGCCACTCTGCAATGGAAAGTCAGAGGCATTGGCAGGAGTAGCCCTACAGCCATCACTCACATGCACTTTGGGTCCTGCTGAGATCCACCAACATTTGTTCATCACCTCTACCAGAAGAGCAGTGGATTTGATGAGACCTGCTGGGCTGTCTCTTCACAGTTGTCTCCAGGGCAATCTGTTATCTAATAGCTCTCCAGGGAGGTCCTTTTTGGCTTTTCTTTTACTGATGATGAAGTGCTGCTCAACATGTTGTGAAAACAAATCTAATTCTTATGTCTCAGAAGCAAATAACTTGATGACGTATTTCTATATAAACATATGTCTTGGGGCTGTATATTGCTGGGTTTATTTTATGGGACAAACATCAGCTGAGGTCTGTATTGCTTTATCACCTGCTGCTTAACAGATGGAGGTGAAGTATCAGGTTTCCATTAACTGAAAGTCTGCTCCTTTTCCTAAGCTGAGATTCCTTTTTTCTCTTTTCCAAGGTCTCTGCACTGCTGGCAGCAGCTCAGCCATGTGCTGGTGTCCTCCTCCTCTGTGAACAACCACAGGGCTGATGAGAGGCTGCAGGCTCTGGAGATGACACTGCAGGTATCAGCGACATTTCACCAGAGATGGCTTTGCTGCAAAGGCAATTGATTTAATGATTTTGTTACTAGAGTGGTGCTGCCACCACTTCCCCTGGATGAGATTTCACCACTCCCTAAGTGGGTATGAAGACAGTCGACAAACTAAAAATATCGGGAGTATAGGAATAACAGGAAGCCACGGCAGCAGGAGAACTAACTGGGGGGAAAGCTGCAGGGACTTTCTCTCCCTTTTTAGATGCGGTGGGATCCATGCCCGGGGCTCTTGGCTGCCCCCGCAGGGAGAGAGACGGGTTGGATTCTCCACAAAAGTGCTCGTCTCGCACAAGAAGTGGTGTAAAATTATGTGCTCTTTAAACTTAAACCCACCCAGTATCCAGAAACAGGGGGGGATCTGCAGAAGGTGGGGAGCTCTCAGTGCTGCTTCAGTGTTCCCAACACACACCTCTCACCTCCCTTTCTCAGAGAGCAGTAGAAACAACCTCCTCCCTTCGGTGGTGCTACTGCAGGTGAGAAACCACTGCCTAACACTTGGAGGTGCCTCTGGATTTCACTGCCTGTGGGGTGCACAGCCTGCACAGAGCCCGAGCTGTGGTGCCCAGCTGGCTGTGCTTGGCTCTGGACTGCATGCAGGGGCTGTGCTGGGGGCTGGGGGCTGCTCTGTCTCTGTGCTCTGCCTGACAGCAGCCCCACAGGTGACGCAGAGCTGGTGTCCTGCCTTAGTGCCAGATGCTCCTACCAAGGGATGAAGCACCAAGAGGACTGACAGGAAGGCTGGGGAGGAACACCAGGACCCAGCTATCTAAAAAGTCTCTCTGCAGTGAGAGGAAGGTAGGCAGGGGCACAAGTGCCTCTGTTACCTGCAAGCCAGGGGTGCACATCTGGCCATGGAATTCTTGCCAGCTGGGAACCATCTCAATGGCAATGCTGGCAAAGGCAGCATAGAAAAATACTTCATAAGGGAAGGAGCAATATTGAGATCTGTGACCTCAGTGAGAAAAGCAATGTATTTTAAAGTGTTGCTATAAATCTCAGTCCTGTGTTCCTCCACAAACAAGATCACATGGAGCGATCAGGAGAGCAATCAGGCACTTGACAGACACAAAACATACTGAGTCATGGAGAGCAGGGGCAAAGAGAAACTGTGCAGTACCAGACAGCACTGGCTATTCATTTGGAGATAAAAATGTAATTGGGAGTTATTCATTGGTCTTTCCTAGACTACAAATCAAAAACACATTTCAAAATCCCTGGGTGGAAGACAAAGCCCAGGATGAATGAGTTGCAGCCCAGTGACATGGTTTTATCCAGGCCAGTAGAGATCAGGACACATGAAAAATGATCAGGAATTTGTCACTAGCTTTTTTGATTGCTGGTGGAGAAGTAGAAAACCCATGACTGGGCAAAAAGTGGCTTGGAGCTGGTGTAACAAAGAAACTGGGCCTCAACAGTGCAGTCATATGAGATTCCATGAAGTGGGTCTGCTGTGAGAGGTGCCCTGGGAAGGCTGTTCAGCCTTCTGGTTTGGCAGGCTTAGAGAGGAAATCTGTGGATTTTAAGCTCCTACTCACAGAGAGCTTCTCTACTGAAAGCATCGTGATGCTTCTTGGTTTAGACTTCAATGGCATTTTTTCAGATTGACTTTTAATGCTAACAGAAGGGGAAATGGGCTCTTGTTCCTTCAGGAGACGACAGTGTATTTTTAAAAACAAGTTATGTGTGAGGACTAATTAACTTGGCATTTACCGCTTAGCATTCTCCTGGTTAAATTTGTCCCAACTGACACCACGTTTTGTCTCAAGGAAACTTCTGCCTGGCATTTCCTTCCTTCCTCCTGCTGCTTCCTCCTCCTCCTGCTGCTGTGATATTAAGGTCACGAGCCACCTTCCAGTGTCCTGCTCAGTGACTTCCAAGGAAGTAGTGAGTAGAGTGAAGATCTCAGGTTTAGCTGCGAGGGCTGACACACATCTCAATGGGGACATCTCTCTTAGGGTCATGATCAATGTTCTAACAGCTTGGAAGTGCCTACTGCATTCACCTGTACTTATCCAGAGAGCATCTGAGCACAGTGGCAGCTGCAAAACAGCTCCTCGGAGAAAGCTCTAGCACAGTGAATCACTGTAGTCTGTACACAGGGAGTTAATAGGATGCTCTCATTCAAAAATTGTATTAAAAGACACTGAAGACAATGAGCCCACATCAGCTGCTCTCCCTGCACTTCCGCTCTCCGCCATCCCAAATCAAGTTAAGGTGATCTAGATGCACCTTTTATTGCTTTAGGAGAAAAAAACGCCTTGTTTGTTCCTGGGGGTCACAGGTAACTAATGCAGCAGAGACCAGGCACAGCAAAGGCACAGCCCTGAGAACTGCCACATTTGCAGGGAGGTCAGTGGGTCAATGGTCACATGCACCAGCCTTAAGACTGGTTTGTGAGAGGGCTGCAGGTCTGCATCACTATGTGCTCACGTGCAAACACAAATCTTGAGTTTGTTTCACTCTTTTAGGTTCTTTTCTCTTAATTTTTAAGCCTGAACTGACACATCTTGACTAGCAAGGTCAGTTATTCATCTTCCTCATAATTCCCACAATACAAAATTACAAACATAAGTGGTGGTGGTGGGTAAACAACCAGATCCAAAGGACACAAACACAAATCCCTAACAAAACACTCAGCTGTTGTAAAGCTCAGAAGCTCTAACCAGGGATCCAGTGTGTTAAACATCATACAAATGGAATGGACTCATAGTGTCCAGCTTTTGAGGCTGATGAGTTAAAATTCAGACAACTTGGACAATGAAAAAGAGAGGCAGGATGGCAAAAGGAAGGACATGAGGTTTTAGCAGAATTAACTGTGTGCTAAAATAAACCTTAGGAGACTGGTATTAGTAATCAACTCTCCTGGCAACTCTTTGCATGGAATATGCTGCTTACCCATCACAGCTGCATTTAGGTGTAGAAGCATCCCCCAGGGAGCACTGCTCAGAATGGAGAGTCTCCAGGTAAGTCCCACTCTATGGGAGGAAAAGCAAGCCTGTGTATTTAGTAGAATCGCCTGCATGCATTTATTGATCTCCCCAGAGATCCTGGCTGCTCAACACCTCTAAGCCACAGGCTGGCCCAAACGGCTTTCAAAGAAAGCCACCCAACTATCTCTGAAAAAGGCCCCAAATTTTAATCTTTTAATTGATGCAGCAAATCTCTTTTCTGCCCTTGAGCTGAGTGAAGTGGGTGCTCTTGTCAGGCAGAGAACAACCAGAAGCACATCTCAGAAGCACATGATGTACTGAATTCTCTGGAGACTGCTAATGATGTTTGATTAATTTTCATTATCAGTGTGAGCAAGCTTTGAGCTCTCTCTGCATCTGTCTTATTTAGAATTGTCTTTTCTTTCTTAGTTAAATAGCAGCTTCTACAGACAGTGATCTAATTGTTCCTCAGCACCTGCTTGAAGCCGTCCAAGTTAAGGATGGACATTGTGTAATTTGCAGTACATGTGATTTGGTCTTTAAGGCTCAGATCAAATAAAATGGAATAGCAAATGAGCCAGTAATTGAGTTAAGTGGAAGGTAATGTGCAGGCTGGTACTGGGGTCACAGAAGTGCTTGGGCTGTACAACACTAACAATATTTCAAATCAAAATACATGTATTGTGGTCATCACTCAGCAGCAGGATGAACAACCTTCCAGTAGATATCCTGAACTCAATAACCCACACAATGCTTTCTGTCTACGAGGGCAACTGGCTCTTGCAGTGGATTTTATTCTGAGTCTTTGCTGTGCTGCAAAACTCTTCAGCCAGGGCCCAGTGAGTTCAGGTGCTGCTATGGAGGTAAGTGCCAGGCTGAGTTGTGTGCTGTTACCTATGGGCCTGTCTGTTACCATCCTCAGGTGCAGTGCAGGGAGCCCCTGTCTCTCACACTCACAAAACCTGGCCTGGGTAAGGCCATGGCCTGCCAGGACAGAGAACTTCACTGTCACAGAGCTGTTCATGTGGCAGAAAGGGGATAACCTCATCAGCAGTCAGCTGCAAGCTACTCTCAGTTGGGTGGTCCTGGAGGAGTGTGTTCTTTGGTGAGTCCTAGTATGGATATCAGCCATTTTTTGGTTATCAAGCCTAATTTTTATTCCCTCCCAGCCAGATGACAACATGCACCTGTTGAGGCAAATACTGAGCAACTGGGAGTGGTACAGCCAAAGCCACAGACTTGAGCTCTCAATCTACATGTGAAAAACTTAGAACCTGTACAGGAAGAAAGTTTAAAAAAATAAAAATAATAATATGATCCTCTATCTCACTACAGCATTACACTGGACTGGCAGGCAGGAAAACTCACCCTACTTTCCTCCACTGCCATCCAGCTCCAATGCCCTGAACTCATCTTTATGCTCCATATTTCTCATCTGCTCCTGCTCATTTTGCCTGAAGGACTGCTGGCTTGGTCAGTCTCAAGCTTTTCTCATGGGATGCCAGGAGGCACACAGCTTTTGGAAGACTGGCAGGACAAGGCTCACCCCCAAGAAACGCAGATTCTTTTCTCTACAACGTTTGCAACTATTTGGCATCTACTCCATGAAATCAGGAGTCACTTGAAGTGCTGTTAGATATTAAGGATATACAAGGAGCTACAAGGAGAAGCAGCACCAAAGAAGAGATGAATATAGTCCTGGAGCCAAGCCACAAGTCATTCCTGATTATATTACAGAGGAGCAGCATGAATGGCAAACCAAACTCAGCCTTCTCCCCGTGTCTGGGTGGTGGAGAGCTTAACACCTCTGCTGTGACGATCAAAACACCGCTATTTCAAACAGATCGTTCTTCCTTGGAAAAGGCTTTTCTGTGATTAAAGGAAGAGGAGCTGTCTGGGTTGGCAGAGCCTGGGCACGCTGTCAGTGCGATGAGGCAGCTGGGGGAGCTCACAGGAGCTGCTTGGCAGGTGTTGTCATGGGAACAGAGCAAGTAGGGCATCCTGCTCTGCATCCTCCTCACTAACACTGGCACAAAATCGATGCTGTTGGCAGCACTGGCAGAGCCAGCTCTCCTGGTTGGCTCTAGCAGAGATTGGATCTGAATGAAATGGAAAGGCCAGGGTCTCCCTTTGTGGGAAAGTGGTGTCACTCCTGATTTGAGTGGAAGGCTTTACACCATGTTTGTGCACATTTTAACTGCCTGTGAATCTGGCATCCACAATGGTTTGTGGCAGCAGCCAAAGATCTTGGTCAGCGAGTACATCACCACGGTGGGCAAGCTCAGAATATAAAATATTGCCATACTGTCAATATTTGTGGTCATCTGAAGTATCTGACTCACCTTGCTCAATGCTGTCTTTGAATGCAGCTTACTTTCTCTTGTGCATGTGGAATTGTTGGAATTTGCTTTATAAGAAATATTATGTGTGATACTGTGGTTGCTAGGGACGAACAACAGTAGTGAATGGTTTCCTGGATAAAGAAGAATACAGAGATTCCTGCTCTTTCAATTATTAGGAATATGTATCTAAAAAGAAAGAGAGGAGTGGAAGTAGAATTAAATGCAATAGGTAAGAAAAGATCTGACAAAAATTGAAAATGCTAACAGAAAAAAGAGCAAAATGCAATTCATCACCTCCAAGCTTTCATGTTGCTCCTAATTAAAGCAGGCATCTGCAGAGTAGCTGCATTGCTGCTGCTGACCCAGGCCAGCAAGGTGCTGAGTGAACACTCCTCATTTCCTACCCACACCAAAGTGTGAATGAGGGACCCACAGCCACCCAGGGCTTGCTTGACACATGCTTTGGAAAAGTGACCAGAATAGCAGGCAAGGGAAGAAAATGGAGCCAATGCATGGAGGGGTTCCCAGTTTGCTTGTTGAGGTCATTGAAAGCCCCGCTGCTTAGCAACAAGTTTGAGGCAAGTAATGACAAACTTTGCCACAAAAATACTTGGAGTTGTATCATAAACATAATCTTACCTTGCCTTTAACCTCTATCCCCCTGGCTATGATGTTTCCATGCAGGCTGCAGCAAAGATATCCCCCTGGCTATGATGTTTCCATGCAGGCTGCAGCAAAGACTGGACGGGAATGGCTGGCACTGGATAGAGCACATTCATAGTGGATTCATAGTGACTTTACTTCTAGTGCTGATCCCTTTGAATATAAACCAGCAAGCATGAATGTATTAGAGTAATCCTTGTGGATTACTCTGTATGAGGAAGAAACTGAGGCTCCTTTTTGGGCATGTTTGCCTCTGTGCCTCTAGCAAAAGCTCTCTAGGGTAGAGCAAGGAGCAGCAAAGTGTGTGGAGCAGCACTGATCTTGTCTCCCCCATGAGCCATACATGCAGGGCATCTGAGGTCTTGCTGGGTCAGGGCTGGCAGAGGCTATTTATAAATTCTGGATTAAACAAACAAACACAGAAGCTGTTCTTCATGCTGCAAGGGATGAAGCCAGAGTTGTGGACTTAGAGATCATGGTTAAAGAGCTGAAGGCCCTGTCTCGCCTGCAAGCTGCTGTTCCTTGTGTTTGCAGCATGTGTCCTTTGCTGAAGGAAAGGACATGCAGCAGGAATTGCACTAAGAGCATGACATATGTCACAAACTGAAACCATACACAGAAGAGGGCATGCTCCCCATGTATGTGATATGGGGACTCAGCTGCTGCAGTGCGTGAGAGCCCTGACTGACCTTGCATTAGCACAGAGGGACCTTGAACTCTTACAGCCAGCAGAAAAGTCAGGAGTGGATTCACTGAGACAGAAAGATAAAACAAATGCACAGCTCTTTCAGCACTTCCCTCCATTTGCTTCATATCATAAATATCAATACAAATATAGAAATACAGAGGTAAACAGTTTGCCCAGCTTGCCCTTTCCATATGCATGCATTTCTGCTGTGAAAGGCTTTATGTAACTCCTGACAGCAGATTGCAAAATAATGCCTCAGTTATGGAAGGAAGCCACGAGCCATTACATTGCATTACTGTAATGTAATGGGTTCCTGAGATGAACCAGATTTGGAGAGCTGGCTTTTACTGTAAACCTTGTACCCCATCCAGCCCACTGGCATTGATTTCTCTTTGTATTCTCCAAAGACCACGAGGCCAGAATAGCAGCTAGACTGGAGCTGAGCCACTGGGGTTTGGGCCCCAGACAGAAATTCATGAGACAAAACTGTGCTGTTTATTTGAAGGGATGCAACACCAGTGACAGAACTTATTCAGATGGATGCTGATGTGCTGAAAGGTGAATTTCTCATTAGCCTTTCTCATTAATTACAATTTGACATTGTAATGAATTTCTTCCTATGTTTCTTTGTTAAGTGAAGGCTGCTGTGACAAGTGCTGCCATTATTTTAATTTTTCAACTGAACGTAGGGAATAGACAAAAAAAGAATCTGCATTTACTTTGTTTTTCTTCTGTGCAAATGTCACACCACTTTCATGTTGGCAATAAATGCAGAAGTGCTGATCCAATCACTTATTTACATAATCCCCTCAGATTTTTCTTTTATATCATTGTTGATAATGAAAAGATTTTCTCAGCTGGGAAAACAAAGGGAACCAGGCAAGCTCTGAATGTGAATAGGCTGAAGTGACATAAAAAGATGGTAATTTGCATTAGTAAAAATAATCACAATGTGGATGATTTAAGTGGGGGTAAATAGCATCTATCCCTACCTGCCCTGAGGAACATCCACCCCGTGACAGTTCAGCTGCAGCGTGTGAAGCAGCCCTACACCAATTGTTTGACACAGCACAGCAGAGTCCAGAGTAATTACCAGAGAGCATAAAGGCACTTTGCAGGGAAAAGCTTTTAAAGTACTCATACTCACATGTGAATCAGTGCAGCACAGGAAGGAGGAGCAGAGGCACAGCTCAGTGCACTGTTGGCTACAGAGACCATGTGGCTTTGGGAAGGCTCCTGCAACAGGAAAGGAAATGCAGGAGCTCACCCTGCACATACAGTGCCTGGAAATATAAAGCTCTTTATGAGCTATTTTTGTAAAATGACTGAGCAGGAAAGATGTGGCCCTGGAGCAGCTGCCCTGCCCAATGCCTAGAGATGCACAGCCTGTGCTGTGTCTTCATTGCACAGCCTTGGTTCCTGTTCCCAAAAGCCCCATAGCTCAGGGGGATGCACCCCAGCTCACCCCTCCATGGCTGGGGGGACCAGGGATCCCAGAGCCTCAGAGGCAGAGCCTTTGAATGATCAAAGCCACTGCCAGCAGCTCTTGGGGGCACTTGGTGTGTGAGTATTGATAATGGAGACAAACATGAGAGCAACTACAAAACTGTAAAACCTGCAATTCAACACAGCACACTGACAGCAAGCTGCAAGGTTTAGCTTGGAGAGGCCAGTGTATAGTTACAAACCTCCAACAAATATTTTTATTAAAGCAGGGTGTATGTTATTTCTAAAAAGCAAACTAGATGAGAGATCTCAGCTCCATTAACTTGAAGAGGGTTGGTCCAGTAAGGACAGAGTGAGCAGTGCAGGGAGCAGCCTGCTGCCACTAAAGCTCCCACTCTGCAATAATCCAGTGAGAGCTCTCTTGAAGATGAAACACATCTTCAGCCCTTCTGGAAGATTAGCAGGCTGGAAAGCAATTACAGTCATAGCAGTCTTTTAATAATTTCATAAAATCAAATTTGTATACATTTTTTAACTGTCTTTCCTCCTTTTTTTAAAAAAAACTGTAGGTTAACAGTATTGCTTCTGATACTGGTGTGCTGACAAATACATTAAAAAATGAATTGACACAAAACTGAAAAAAATCTAAATGTCAAGACAGAAAGTCCCAGGGCTCTTTTCTTAATAATTCATCCAAGAGCTTTGCTTACCTAGTCACTTCTTATTGTTTTCTAGGGGAAGAATGGACTCATCTTCTGGAAGAAGTCACCTTTACCTCCTGCAGCACCAAGAGCCTGTGGGTCACAAGTTCCTGTTTCTTTTTTTTTGTGTTCTTGGCTTTGAGGAAGCTCCAATACTGGACTTGAAGGTCCCCGAGGCTGTTCCAGCCACCTAAACAAAACCACATTTCTTACCTGTGTATCAGAACTCTCTGAATGGGTTAAAAAAATTAGTTTATCAGGCTCTCTTTTCCTACACCAAACTCTTCCAAAGGCAGTGATGCCTCTGAAACTGCGTATTGTTTACTTCAGCTCAAAATGTGATCTGTGTTTTTCTAAAGATTCAGCGTGTTTTTCAACTCGGCAGTCAATCTGCCCATCGTAGACTATGGCTGTGGGTGGTGGGGAAGACACAGAGCCACCTTCATGCTTCAAAACACTTCCATTGCAGATACAGTCATTAAATAGACAAATTGTTTGGCTAAGGCTGAAACCTGATGTACTCTCGTTACAGTCTGCTGGCAATTTTCCCCGAATTTTAAATAAAGGTGTTTTGTGTTTCCATAGCAACTCGAGCTCCTTTCCCGAGATGTCTGATGCACTGCTAGTATTACACAACCTATTGTATTAGCAAGGAGTGAAGAGAGCTGTTGAAAAGCCGACTGAATCTAAAGGATTATGAAATTACAGCCACCAAGTGGGGGCTGGGGAGGGAGAGGGAAAACACAGCAGCTCTTGGCCACGTACATGCTACTGGGGAGTGTAGACAGAGAGCCATGGAATTGTAGAATGGTTTGGGTTGGAAGGGACATTAGGGATTCCCCTAGTTCCAATGCCACTGCCATGGACAGGGACATCTTCCACTACCCCAGACTGCTCACATCTCCATCCAACTTGGCCTTGAACACTGCCAGGGATGAGGCATCCACAGCTTCTCTGAACAACCTGTGCCAGCCTCTCAACTCCTTCACAGCAAAGAATTTCTTCCTAATATCTCATCTAAACCTACTCTCAGTCTGAAGCCATTCCCCTTGTCCTGTCACTACCTGCTCTTCTCAAGAACCCCTCCCCACTTTTCGTGTCAGCTCCCTTCTGGTACAGGAACGGGTACAAGGACAGCAGGTGTGGAAAGGAGGAGAAGGAATGAACTGGCTGAGTCACAGTGCCTGCTGCTCCTCTGTGAAGGTGCCAGAGGAGCTGAGCTGAGCCCCAGCTGTTTCCCAGGCTGGGCTCAAACCCTTATTCAGCGGCGGCTGCTGTGCCAGGGACAGGCTGGGCCCAGCCCTGGCAGCCTCAGGTGGGTTTGGGGTCCCTACACAAGTAGGGAACACTCACAGACTGTTTAATCTGCCAGGTTTTAGGGACCGCGGCTGGAAATGCTGCTTCTCACTGAGAGGAATGTCGCATTTGTCTTTACAGACAAGCTGTAGATCTGCTGGTAGATAAGGTTAGCAGTGAGAGATAAAAGAAACAATGGGATGGATTCCACTGATTGATGAATGGGAAAAGATATTTGCCTTTACGAACAAACTGTAGGTTCGCTGATAAATGAAATTGGATATCGGAAGATGAAAGAAGCAACGGGGGAAAACTATGAATCCTATAAGAACTAAAAATCAAAAGGAAGAGTTATACAGTAGAGGGGAATCCCAGGTGTCAGGCGTTCTGGGAAGTCTGCCTCTCAAGTACCTCAGCCAATGGGGAAAGAGAGAGGGAAATGCGGCCGAGAAAATAAAATAAAAAGGGAGGCTGTGTCCTCCAAAAATTTGAGAGATCCCAGGGGAATGCCCCATGGCCTCTCCCTTTATTCGAATAAAG
>JAOTQP010000251.1:10575046-10676165 GCA_026413545.1 Cichladusa arquata
TAAATAAGCAAAGCAGCTGATAGTTAAAAAGGTTATTTATTACAAAGCACATCTTATTACAAAGCACATCAGTCTCAAAAGACAATAGCAAAAGCAATGGCAAAGCAATGGCAAAAGCAGCAGCAATAAACGAATGGCTAGCAGCCCTGGCAAAAGCCAGTAGCTGAAAGCTGAATGGCTAAAAGCCTGTGGCTAAAAGCAACAGCTCTCCTAATACATACTCTTATATAGCATTTTTCCAACAAGCTGGGATGCAAACTCAGACCACTACTCTTTAACCTATTGGAATTCTAGTTTCTTAGCACACCAGGTTACTTATAACACCATGCATAGAATCTATCTTGTTCTATCTAAGAAATGTGAGCAATATTCTTACTATAGCTCTATTATGTCTAAGCACTGTCTACAACTGTGGGCTTGGAGCCTCTACTGAAGATATCAGTATTTCTGCAACCTTCACTAGAACACACTCTGCTACTGTGGTATCTGAGGCCTTTCACTTACTAAAAACACTGCAGCTCCTACTAAACTTTACTGACTTACTTCTACTTTATGTGTAGATGGCTTAATATATTTTAATCCATCCAAAGGCTTTAACTGAATCTCTGCACCTTGATTCCTCCTTGAGGGATTCAGAGAATCCCCTAACTCACTGACTCAAACACCTCTGCAGTGCAGAACCCCCCCCAGCTCTGGTTCCTCAGCACAGGAGGGACATGGAGCTGTTGGAGCCACTCCAGAGGAGGCCATGAAAATGATCACAGGGCTGGAGCACCTCTCCTGTGAGGAAAGGCTGAGGGAATGGGGATTGTTCAGTCTGGAGAAGAGGAGGCTCCGGGATGGCCTAATTACTCTTGCCTGAAATCCTCTCAGTACATTAAATCTGTGAGAGATGGAGGAGAACTGATTACATGGGCATGGAGTGTCAGGACAAAGTTTTACACTGAAAGAGGATGGGTTTAGGTTGGATATCAGGGAGAAAGCCTTCTCTGTGAGGGTGGTGAGGCGCTGGCACAGGTTGCCCAGAGAAGCTGTGGATGCCCTGACCCTGGCAGTGTTCCAAGCCAGCTTGCATGGGGCTTTGAGCAGCCTGGTCAAAGGTGTCCCTGCCTGTGGCAGTGGAGTTGGAACTGGATGAGCTTTAAGGTCCCTTCCAACCCATTTCTATGATTCTGTGCTAGTGCAGTCACCATTTTCCAGCTGACCTGTGCCCACTCAGTTACTCTGACTTTGCTGTTCAGTGTAGAAGTTAATGACCAAAACTTGTTCACACATTCTTTTATAATGCCACTAGAAATTACCTTGAACTTTTTTTGTCCTTTTTCTCTTATTATTTGCTAAAATAAGCTTAGTATTCTTCCATTCCTTTTAAGCTCCTCACTGTATCTGTTAAGCAGCTGTCCTCATAAGCTGGATAGTTGAGTAATCATCATCAGCAATTTCTGCATATGTGGTTTTTCTTAGAAAGAGGAATGAGCTCAAACTCCATTTTTCCCCTCAATAATGTGTTTCTCTCAAATAGTAGTGTTACTTGACAAATTGCTGTACTTGCTTAGTAATTCTGAAGGGTTGTTCTTAAACTTGTAGGAAGTCCTGAGTAAGACTTGCAAGTAATTTATGTTCAAAGATACTTGCAAGTAATTTGTGTTAAATATTTCAAGTCTTATGTGGAGAGTGCTTTCTGTACCCCTGATAATATAAATAATATGAATGATATAATAACTTGATCATTTGTTCTAAACATGTTGTTTATTTCACTTTTAGAATTCTGAGGATGTCCGGTGTAAATGCATCTGCCCTCCTTACAAGGACCATTCAGGCCATATTTACAACAAAAATGTTTCACAGAAAGACTGGTGAGTGTGTGTGGCACATACAAAATGATAATAAATCTGACTGGTTAAAGACTTGTTCTGTAGTGATTGCATGTGACTCTTCTGTGGTGGTGCCAGGACAAAGCAGAGCATTTTATAACTTACTGGAGCTTTTCTTTCAGAAGTACTCCAGAATTCAGCTCTAGCAAGGGACAAGACTTCAACCCTGTCGTTTTTGCCCTGTCTTCTGTTTTCATTTGCCTGCTTGCATGTTTAAATGTTTATTTAGACTTTAGTAGAAGGGAGGAAAGTGGTGTATTTTGAATCCAGTGATTTGGAATGGTGTAAAGGCAAGGGAGTACAAACCTGGAGCTGGGACTTGGGAGTATTGTCTTTGCTTGCTCTACTCTTGAAAACTATCCCATCATTTAGGAACTGTTCTTTCTGGAGTTTTGTGAGGTTCTAGTTGATTTTGCACGTTCTAGCAACTTGGAGAAGAAAAAATGCTGATATTAATATTTCTTATATTCTCAGTAACAGACTTCCTGCTGTACTTAACCAACATACAAGATTTCTACACTTGTGCAGTTTGTTGCTACAAGCTTTCAGTCATAGGACCAGCAATTGCACAGATTGTTCTTGGCATGTATTTTGATTTTTGTAGCTTGAATGCTGCACCCTTCAACAGAGGAAAATGAAGTTCTGCTTTCACTTAAATGAGAAAAATAAACCCTCCACTCCCCTCCAGAGGCTGTGAGGTGGCACTCAGCAGTTGCAGCTATCAAGAAGTACAGAGAAGACAGGGGAGATGAGCTGGTGCCTGGCTGAGTGTTTGCAGCACTGTAATTTAGCCCAGTAAAGTGTTGAGTCCCAGGCTGCTGCTGTCACTTCAGGCCTTTTGTTTCACTACCTGCTGCTGGCTGTGCCCACACTGAGGTAACCAGGAGAAAAGTGAAACAGGATTCTGGTTCTGTCAGTGCTCTGCAGGGACCCTGGGGGTCTGAACTCTGAATAACAACCTGAGTCAGCAGAAAGACCAACGTTATGTAACTTGTTGGAAGCAGTTGTCTCATGGCAGCTGGATTTTAATGCTGTGCCACAGAGTGCCCTTAATATTGTCAACCACACTTTTCCACAGGGGACTGACTTACATTTAATAATCTTTTGAGTCAAATGCTTTTGCTGAAAGCTGAATGCTCTTTATTCACTGTCTTGCTGCTTAGGGGAACAGCCCATCTGACTTCCTTTTTTTCCCCAATGTGTGTACCTTGTGATGACAAGAAAAAGAAATTCAGTTCATGAATGTCAAAGGGAGGCTAATCTCCCTTCAGAGAGTGAAAGGATAGAATAAGGCTCTTTTAGGTATGGAGAAGAAAGAAGTGGAATTAGCTGAAATTTACTTTTATCCACGATGTCAGTGTCAAGTGATGCCTTTGTGCTGGGTTAATATCCTTGTTCTGCTAACAGCTTTAGTACTTTCACTGGGAAATGAAGACATTGTATTGAGTTAGAAAGATCTTAAAACTTGTTTAGCAGCTTGTCTGTATCTGAATTTCTCGTTTAAGTGACATAACTGTGGCAGAGCGATTCATTTGCACCTGTGGTTTAGAACAACTGAACTTAAGTGAGCTGAGCTTCTCAGCTCCTGCAGCAGAGTGGAACAGCCCAGCTAAAGCCAGCTCAAAACTGACTGGGCAGTTTCTGTGTTTCCTCAGTGATTGTCTCCATGTGGTGGAGCCTATGCCTGTCCCTGGACCTGATGTAGAAGCTTATTGTTTACGATGTGAGTGCAAATATGAGGAGAGAAGCTCAGTCACAATCAAGGTAAGGAGTGTAATTCTGTTGGCATATATTGAAGACTTCAGCTGTGTAGTAAATATGTCTATTGCCTTTTAGAGAGATGCTATTTTTAAAGGGAAAACTGTTCTAAGGCAGCCTAAAATGTATCTTTTTTTGTAGTAGTTGTTCACAATCTTGAGCAGTAACAATAGCATCAAACTTTAGCTAAGAAGCTTTTTCAGACTTTACACCTTGCTAAAATTCTGAGTGTTCAAAGACATTTTGTCAAGCTTTGGGCTTTGTTTTCCTTATTATTTCAGAGGGCCTCTCATTGCACAGCTGCCTTTCTTTCTTACTATAAATTTTCTTTATCCATATTTGTTCTAACAGATGTTTTCTGTGCTCTTCACATTCTTGTCCCATTGGAGCGATTGAGGCCTGGACTGCTGTGAATAGACTGCAGCATGTCTTTCAGTTTTGGCAACAAAGACTACTTTGTTTTGGGCTTCTAGAAGTTTAGTGTTTTGTTTTGCCTTCCTTTTTTGCTTGGTGACTGAATGCAGGTCTGTGCTGGACAATGGGTGATGTCCCAGATTTGTCACCTGTTTAATGGCCAGGCCTAACAGTTGTCTTGGTGGAAGTGAGAGTTATAACACTGAATTGTTTTAAGAGGTATAGCCTAAGATTCTTTGCAAGGTCTCACTGTTTCAAGCTGCCCTAAACCCTTTTAATACCACGTTGTAGTTTGTTAGTTTTCCTTTCTTTTTGAGTTTTAAGTCATCTGGTGACACTACCAAAGATCAAACTTTGCCTGTACTCATCTTTTGGTCCTTGCTGCCTGTTGTGAGACTACAGTGGGAATGTCAGAATGTCATATACTGTGCTTGCATTGTGTAGGTGACAATCATCATATACCTGTCCATTTTGGGCCTGCTTCTTCTGTACATGGTTTACCTTACCCTGGTGGAACCTATCCTGAAGAGGCGCCTCCTTGGACATTCACAGCTCATACAAAGTGATGAAGACATTGGGGTGAGTTCACCAGTCTTTGTGCACTTGGTTAGCATGAAGATTGGGATGGTTGGTTGATAATGATTTGGGGTGAGCAGTTTTTTTTGCCAGGCAGTGTAAATGCTTTTCCTGCTGGGAGAGGAAAAGAAAGCTGTGTGATGACTTCTGTGAAGCTACTCTTGCATTTTTCACTGGGCTGGAAAGTAGTAAGGTGAGAACTGCTTCAGTTACACCAGCTCCAGGCACAGATTGTTTTCACAGAGAAGAAAAAGTGTAGGAATAGAGGTAAGAATATACAGGAGTACATCTTTTTTTAATAGTTAATGATCCAGTCTTGCCAGTGATCATTTTTATGGGAAGCACTCATTTCTAAGATTGCTCTCTACAAAAATAAAATATGGGGGTTGCATCTTCTGTTGTTCCAGTTTGAGTTTCTTGATGCTAAAACTTCAAGAAGAAATTGCTATAATGAAGCAGCCAGAAATCAGAATGTGACAGTATATTCCAACAGGTCAGAAGAGCTTTTTTTGGGAGGAGAAGGGGAGTAGTCCAGTAGTGACACAGTTGCCTGTCATTGCTGACCTTTCCAATTTCTAGCACTGGCTAACAATCCCATACTTTTGTTGTGAAGTTAAGGTACATAAAGCATAGCTTTATAATGCTTATTTTTGAATACTTAGTTATGCCCTTAGAAAACAGAAACACCTTTTTAAGTGAAGATGGCTGATGATTGCCCCACTGTTTCTGAACTTCCCTGTGTATTACATGTAGACGTATTTCAACTGTCTTTGTATTGACATAAGATTTTTCCAGTCACTTCTAAGAGGATTTTGAGTTGAGGGTTTGTTGTTTGTTTGTTTGTTTGTTTTGTTTGTTTTTGTTGTTGTTGTTGTTGTTTTGAATGGAAGTATTTGAATGACTCTTCCTCTGTGTGCGTTCTTATAGCAAGTTGGGCAGCTCCTTAATTGAGCTCCTTAATTAACTCCTGAATTAAGTGAGCTTGTGCTGTATGCTATACCTCAGACAAATTTACAGCTTAGGTAAATTATCATAATGCCTCCAAATGTGAGTTAGTCTTTTGATTGTAGGTGGGAGAAGCAAAATAAGTCCCATGACAGAGGTCAGGTTAACTGTGGAATGAATTTACCTCAAAAGTCTGGATCCATCTTAACCATCTTAATGTTACATTTTGCTGTAGCTGTTCTAGAACATAACATAATTTAAGGTCCCTTATGAATTATCCCTGTTCTTGCCTTTCCTCTTGCAAGTTCTTGAGATATTCTTGTCACACTTCAAAAATGCCATGTCTGTGGATTTTGTGGCTGAATTTCAAGGCAGTGTGTTCACTCTTTCTTGTTGCTGATTGGTGACAGTGGCAACTGATGAATCTAAGCCACTTCTTAATCCTCTTTCCTCTGAAATTCTTTTTTCCCCTTATTGTCTATGTAGAAATGGACAGTATCTAGCCTTGGAGCTGAGAATCTTGTTTGTCAGGAAGGCCAGTACCATCTAGACTGCTCTGTGTTCTCCCACCATGTGTTTTATGGTAGCAAACCATGTGTTGCTATTATGATTTTTTTTTCCCTGTGAATGAAGTGACCTGTCTCCTGTTAAATGCTCATTCTAGGTGTATCCAATTGTATAGCTTTTTATGGTGAGATGGGAGCTCTTTTGATCAGGGATTGTCTATTGTTCTCTGTGAGCATATTTTTTTAAGTGCTTGTTGTGGCTTTGGGACTTACAGCAGTCATTTCAACAGTTTTAATTTATGATAGTTTGTGTACAGCTGACAGTTACCATTAAGCTGCTCTGCACAGTCATATCACAAATAAAGTATCCATTAAATTAAATGTCTTCAAAAGTGTTCTGGAAAAAAAGAATGTGAAATGTAGGGATACAAAAAGACAATTATTTAATATAGGACATAATTATGTTATTTTTCATTATGCATTGTATGTATGATGCTTGCTAGTGTAGCTTTAGCAGCATGACTTTGTCCAAACAGTTTAATAGCCAAATAAGAAGTTCAGTTCCAACTCTTAGTGTTTATAACTTGGCTATATTTGCTAGCAGAAAATAAAGCCTTGCAGGTACTGTTGGAAAACAGGGAGTAAACATTAAACAAGCACTCAGTTCTTGTTAAGCTTTGTCACTTTAACAGCTGTATTGACACTGTGCTTTCAGACAGCTCAGCACAATAGGCTTAGTTTGGTAAACACCAGAGTGTGTTGGTTTGATATAGAAGCTGTGTGTGAACATCCTGAGCTGCCTGGCAGGAGATGGCCAGGAGCTGGCAGGGAGCTGACCCTAATTCAGTTCAGTTGTGGAGTGCATTCAGCACAGTGATGGGGGTGCCTGGGTCTGCTCTGGGCTGCAAAAGGATGCAAGACTGATCTGATCCTGCAGCTCACCGTGGTGTCTCTGCAGCAGGTAATTGACAGTACAATGGAGTGTGGTGTGTTTGGGAAATGTGTGGAAGCTCCTGTGAACGAGAAATTGAAGTACAGTTCCAACAATTCAAAAACTTGCTTGGTCATTGTTACTGAGCAGCTTGTTGTAACCTTGAAAAAAGACAAACTCCCACCAGCACTAGCAGCACAGAAGCCTTGTAGCTGGAGCTGTGAGGTGTGACCGCGGGTTTTTGCCCTTGCAGGACCACCAGCCCTTCGCCAACGCGCACGACGTGCTGGCGCGCTCGCGGAGCCGCGCCAACGTGCTGAACAAGGTGGAGTACGCGCAGCAGCGCTGGAAGCTCCAGGTGCAGGAGCAGCGCAAGTCCGTCTTCGACCGGCACGTCGTGCTGAGCTGAGCGCAGCGCCTCGGGGGCAGCTCCGGGCCTGGGGACTAGGGGAAAGAGCTGACAGAAGTCTTCCTAATCCTGCCAATTCAGAAGTTTTCTTGAATGATTTGTTATTGATTTTAAAAAAACCCCACAAATTAAAGAAGGATTTGGACTTTGAAGGAATGTACTGGAGAGGAAGCAGTTTAAACAGATTAGTTAACCAAAAGCTTAAATCTTTATGTTTTCAAATGGCTTTTACTAACAAAACTGAAAAGGAAACAAACCCTAAGATATCTTGGGTTGCCACTGTGGTACATTATTTACAGTTGTGACTTTATGGTGGTTTTTAACTATATATTTCTCTCTACTGTTTATGTGGTTAAAAAGTACCTGGGAACACAGTAATTACTTACAACTCACTAATCACTTTATGTAAAGTCCTTTTGTAAATATACTTGGATTTTCTGCTGATTGATGCTAGGTACTGGAAATCAAAGTCTTGCAGTATAGTTTTGGTCTCGGAGAATGAGGCCCTGCTGGCTGTGTTCATCATTTGGTTTCTTGCACTCCTTCTTCCAAGATTCTTGTATGGCAAGTGATGTCTGCAGACTTAAGGCAAAACATAAGTGGACACTGACTCCTGGAGCTGCATATTTCAAGTACTGTGATGTAGATAAATTCAAATGCAGTGCACATTCAAGACAGTGTTGACATTTTGTTCTATTTTGCTTTAATAGCTTAATATGTTGTAGTTGTATGATAGCTCTTAAAATTTTTCCCTTTCTTTTCATGGGTAAAGTCTCAGGAGTTAGTATATGATGAAATATTTATTATAAAAATCTTCCTGCATTTGTCTGGAGTGATGGTGTAAGGCACATACTTTCTCTAGCACCTGTCATCTTGGGAGTTAGTTGTATTTTTTTATCTGTGACTCTGTACTCATCTCTCTTCAGAGGTTATACAGTTGCTAGATGACTAACTTTCATATATCCCCTTTGGAATGTAACAATTAAAGATAAAACTGATTTTTGAAAAATGGATCTGCATTATCAGTTTGTCATCATTTTTTCTCCCTCGTTATGCTGCATGTAAATTCCATCTATAAAAGTACTCCTCTGAAAATGCTTCAGAGTAGAAATATGCACTTGTTCAGTGATTAGGTGAAGAAAGGCTCATCAAATTGTTAATGGAAAGAAGTTTTTAATCCATGACTCAGACGTAGCTGTGCATATGTAGTTGCATTATTGTGTGACAGTTTTCAGTTCTGGTGTGGAAGGAGGTGGTACATGGAAGAATACTTTGTTTCTGAGAGCAGTTTTGGCTTGCTTAATCCATGCACGGGGGAAGGACAGATACAGAGCTGGATTTTCATGTCAGTCCTGTAGACTTCCAAAACTGAGTTAATCTGGAGTCATTTAAAGCAGGTGGTGAATTGGTGGATTCACAGGATTCTTGCTTAAAATTAAAAAAAAAAAAAAAAATTGCACGAAGATTGACAGGTCAAGAAAAATAAATTCAGGCTCGGGTTCAGTTTTTGTGTTCAACGTTGTCCCCATGAGTGGGAAGTTGTTCAGTTGGTGCTGTTTGGTTACTGGTTATGACACTGGTGTACTTAGGGTCCACTAGAGAAAAAGAATGCAACCTGTTTGTGGAATGCATGCCTTGATTGTTGAATATCTCCCTGTCTGCCAGTCCTGGCAGTTGTTCTACATTGTGGCTGCCTTTCCTGCAAGGCCTGACCCTGGTGTGGGAAGGAGGATGTTGGATACAGCACTGTGGCCCACATAGGGACAGCAGGAGGTGAAGCTTTCTTTGCTTGGTGGATGACAGTCACAAGAAGTAAGACTGAATGTATGTACATCTTTTGCTATAAAAGTATTTCTGATCTTAGTGTCTTACAGTTTTAGGCTAAACTGGATTGGGTTTGGATTTTTTGGTGTGGTTGTACTTGGATAGCTAGAAGGGCCAAACCATGAGATAGTCTTAATCCTGTAAAATGTGTGAATTTTGAGGATAGGTGTCCTGTTTTCTTGCACCTGTATGATTGGACGGCTATATACAGAGGTATGTAGCATCTATGTTCATGTATACATTGCATCATAGATAACATACTGTTTCTCTTTTTAAGCAAAACAATGTTGCTACTGTTGGCTCACTGTTTTCAAATCTTCTTATATATATTCACCTTTTATATGATGTTACACTGAACACTAAAAGAATTTCCCAAAATTACAGGTATAATGATTAAATGTAAAGTCTTTAGGCTATGTGCCCTCATCTGTAGTGGAGACAAATCCATCACAAATTTCTAAATGAATGCTGTTTTTCTGTGTTTAAAATGAAGCTGTGGAAATTAGTTTGCTTATGCCTTGATGGTGAATGTTTACCTAAATTGTAGTAAATTGGTATCTTTAGACATTAGAATACAAAATGCCAATAAATGAAAATACTGCTTTGTATTTTCATTACTATACTGTAGTAGTCTGCAACAGAAGACAAACAGGAAGTGTACAAACCACATTCCTGATTACTTTTTTAGGTAATCTGGATGTGTTCAATAGCAGTTTCAAAATTTCTAGCCCTTAATGCCAAGTTTTGTTGCCATCATAGCTGTGGTGTGGGTGGAAAAGCCCAACCAGAAATGAGCAGATCTAACTGTAAGCTACTTTGCATGTTGTCAATTGACTATAAATTGCAGCAGTCATTGACTCAGTGGAACAAGCTACATAATTCAGGTAAGAGACTTGCATGTTGCTGTATCTAGCCACAGATCTTCACTGAATATCAATGTTCTTGTAAATCACTTTTACCAGCCATTTACTAGCAGTGTTTTCATAGCTTTTTAATGAATCCTGTTTAATGTGATCTCTTATTTAATAAGGTGTAAGTGAAATGGAACATTAACTTCTTTTTAATATCATTCAGTTATTTTCAGGTATTCATCACTCTTAAGACAGCAAGTCTTGTTTCCCTGGGTTTTACTTTCATCTGAAGATTGGTGAGTCTGAACAGGAAAATGTTCCTTTTTTTCATTTGCATTTTGCACTTTGTGCAGGTGTTGAGGCAGCAAGTAACTGTTCTATATAACATTGTTACACATCAGAAGTGTCAGATACTGCAAGTGTCTCTCTTGAGGGGTTGTGTTGGTTTTGGTTTCTTGCTCTGGAGTGATTTGTGTCGTGATTTCTTTTTTTCTATGTAGCAGACTTTTCTTCCTCAATGTTTTTAAGTTGTTAGCAGCAGGAAGTTTTTAGGCAATAACCCAACTTGTATAAGTAGAAAAGGGAAAGTTGACTGTCTACTATTTTCAATTTATTCACCTCTGAATTTTTTTGCATGCATATTAATGTGAAATGGATGTGTGTTCATGCTTTTAGCCTACCTACAGAAGTACCTGTTTAAGATGCATGGGACTCCCACTCATGCCTAACAGCTATAAATGAATTCTTCACTCACATGTGAAATCTACATGCATTAGAAAAAGAGACAGCTCTGCATTTTCGTAGAATAATTTGTGAAAACAGGTCCGTACCAAGTAAATATTCTCTGTATAAATGTGGCAGGTATGAAGTCATTAGAAAACATCACATTATCCCCCTGTCCTTGTGAAGATTTGTGTTATGGATCACAAATCGGAACACTTGAAGCTTTGCCAGATTTCTGTGAGTGTGGAATCCAGCAGTTTCTGGTAACCTAGTTTAATGTTCAGGTATGGTTTCCATTTTAGAGCATGCAATAGAACCTAAGTGCTTTAGACAGCAATGTATGGATGTACAAGTGGATGGTAAGAGCATTTTTGGATCAATTTTGTGGATGCAAGTATTGCAATTGTGGATGCAAGGTTGCAATCTGTGAGGGTGGCTCACAGTGTTTCTTTAAAAATTAACTGGTTATTTCAATGTATTTAAAGAAGCTATTAGGTAACAGCAATTACATTCTCAGCACTTAGGCTGATGTTTAGCTGTTTGAATAATGATATTGGGAAGGCAGTGTAATGCAGCTTCTTATAAACCACTGCAAGAGAATCTTTGTAATAAATGTATCAGGGGGATTTGAGTAGTTACACCTGCTGTAATCCTGCTCTGAAGAGAGGGTGTGAGGGTAGGCCAGTCTGACTTACAGGTTTCCAGCAGGGCCCCAACAACTGTGTGCCATCCCTTCTTTGTATTACTAGGACATGGGTTTTTCCTTTAATAAATTGTTTGTTTCATAACCCTCTAGCAGTAGGATTGTTTTTAGTATTTCATGTCTGTGTTTAATCTGCAGGTGAGTGGAGAAGGAGTGAGGACCCAAGGAGATGCTAGATGGAGTAGAAATTCTCTCATCTCTCTGAACTTCTTGTAAATCTTTGTATGAGGGGATGTAATACTTGACAGACGTGGAATAAGATTGAGATCCATTCGCTCTACAAGTTTTCTATTTTGTTGAAATCATGTATTGAATGCAACATCAAGTGAATAGAGAAAAATAATTTGTCTTTGAAGGCTCTTTGGTATGAATAGGGAGTCTTTTACTGGAATTGTAAATTTAGTTTTTTTCAGGGAGGGGAAAGGGGTGGGGAGAATGCCTCAGATACTGGCCTGCTTTATTTGTTGTCTGTAGACATAAAAATTTTGGTGGATTTGGAGCAAGCTAGAGCCTATGTGGAAAACATATAGGTAGAGTCTCTTAATTTCTAAAGCTGAGGTGAAAAGAGACTGCTTAGGAAACTAGTGGCTTTATGTTAATATCTGTTGTGTATTAATTTAATCAGTATGACTGACTTGCACTTTCTTGTTGTTTGCAAATGGGATGTTGTCTTGTTCTACCTGATCTTTCAGCATCATTCTGAAATGTGACAAATACATTAAAAAAATGTCTTCTGGAAAGTGTCAGCAAGGCCAAGTGTTGGTAAGTCCAGGTGAGTTTTTTATGCTGTTCAGTGTGACTTGTTGAAAGCATTCTGTAATTGTGTGTTTGCAGGCTAAATGCAGAACCTGATGGATGGCAAAAGCTACTGTAACCTCATCTGTGCTGAGGCTCAGCACATACAGCTGGCAAAGCCTTTCTGTGCAGACCCCCTGGTCACGTTTCACGTGTACCCAGAAACACCAAACCAGGTCCCTTTGTCTGAAGATCTGTCATTCCTTCCTTTCGTGTCAGAGCATCTCATCACTGAGACCTTCTACACTGAGCCCTGCCCCTTTCCCTACCAAATGCCCCATTCCAGTCTCCACAAGAGTGAGTACTCCTATGGGTCAGCTTTCATCAGGAAGAGGAATGAGAGGGAAAGGCAGCGTGTTAAGTGTGTCAACGAAGGCTATGCCAAGCTGAGGCACCACCTGCCCAAGGAGTACCTGGAGAAACGGCTCAGCAAAGTGGAGACCCTCCGTGCTGCTATAAAATACATCAGGTACCTGCAGTCTGTGCTGTGCACCGACTCTGTGGTGGCAGGAAAAGATGTCACGGAGCCAAACCAGGCACCTAAAGCCACTAACAAGCAAACCCAGTTCTTGAAGACGATCTGAAGTGTTCCAAAGTTAGCCTGTCTGGGAAGGTAGTAGCCACTGTTAGTGACGTGTGTGTTCCTGGCACTTCTTAGGAGCAGATCGTGGCACACGTCACTGTCAGCCCACACAAGAGCTTTAACGTTGCAGATAGTAACTACACTTGGATATGAGAGAGACAACTGGGAAAACCTCAGAGAATGACCTAAGTTAATTCATGAAAATCAGAACGTGTTTCTAAATTTGTCACCAAGCTAAAAATGTAACACCTATATGTGTGAAGTAACTATGTATCATCACAACCTGCATGCTTTAAAATAAAATCTTTCTACTTATGTGACTGAGACTCTTCTTGTTTTCTATAATGTTATTGGTTTGCTCACACACGCACTTTCTTAAAATGTTCAGTCTAATTGCCAGTGTTTCTTTTAAAATGCCTGTTTAAAGGTTCCAAGGAGTGTTGTTAGATGCCAAAAGAAAGGATAATTCAGTTTAAAATGGAGAAAAATAGAGTAGGGTAGGAGCTCTCTGAACCACAGTTACTGAACACAGGAAGAGCATAAAGTTTTACGAGTGCTGTTCCATCCTTTTCTTATTAGTGAATATTTTAATCACATTGAAAACTTTTGACATTGCATGGTTTCTGCTGAAAATTTGATTATTCTACAGATGTCAGTGCCCTTAGAAATTACTAGGACTGCTTACATAATACACAGTATAAAGAGGGCTGGCAAGGTTTTGTCCATCGGCATAAAAATAATCCTGCAGTAGAAATTTTTTGGGACTTTGGCTGATAGTGGTTGAGGTATGGAGTGGTCTTCCCCAGTCTCCCTGTCTGTTCCTTTGTGCTGCTGATGGTTTCAGTTAAGTGTTATAAAATAGAGCTGTGTGAAGATGATGAAGAGAGTTTAGCTCATAACCGATCAAGTGTCTTGACATTTACTCTGTGTAAGAGAATCATTGATACTAAATAATTCTGCTGACAGAATGAGAACATGTAGAAAATGTACAAAAAATGGTTATAGACTTCCCAAGTGATGTATCCTCCCTAACTGCAGTCCTCCCACCCTGCTACATTGTTTTTATAGCAGTGAATTGAAAGATAATTTTATGAAACATGAAAAAAGGCAATTAAGTATTCCAAGCATCTTATCCCCCCCAAAAAAATCACATACAAAACCAACCAAACAAAAAAATCAACAACTGTCAAGACTTTGTCTTTTAAGGAGGATGTGAAAATTAGGGATCTCAGCAGAGGTTAACAGGTAGATTTCTGCATTATAATATGACATATTTTTCATAGGTACTTTGTAAGATAGGGGTAGAATTCATTAAGCCTTCCCCCTTACTGTGAAAGGAGAAAGTTGTAAAGTGATTTGACCTTGGTTTGTGTCAGCTTCAGCCTTTCTGTGCACATTTCAAACCTATTTATTTGTCACACCCTGTGATGGTAAGCTTTTTGAAATTTTCCTGAATCCAAACTGTAACTTTGATGCTGTTTTTTGCCCTGCAATCATAGGCAGAAGCCTAGAAGACGTTAAGCTCTCTTAAAATGCCTTCCCTGCCCCTGCAGTCCTGCAGTGCAGTAGATCCATGGGGAGTTGAAAATTGAGCAAATGTGTGCCAGTCAAATGAAGTCCTCTCTGAAGTCGTGTTCTGCTGGGTTTTAACCAGCAAGGTCAGGATGTCCAATCCTGGGAGTATCAGCTGTGGCAACCTCCATAGCAACTGAGAAACACTGGCAGCAAAGGGCTCCCTCTGTCCAGCTGGCAAAAGGGTGAGATTTCTGCATTCAGACAAAATCCAAATTGACTGGGTGTGTTGTTACCAATAGCTGGTGAGTTTAAAATACTGCTGTGCCAAAGTACTTAGAGTTATCCAGGAAAAGTAGCATAATTGCCTTTGTCAATGCACTGATCTGTGTAGAAACAGGGGTCCCTACTCTGAGCTGAATGATGTTAAAAAGTGCTTCAATGTAGAAGTGATAATTGCCTTTCTTTGCAAAGTATTACTGATTCCATCTTGTTTTGGTTTGTAACAGGAGTTTGTACAGTTGTGAAATAAGTGGATATATTTTGCTGATTTTCTGACTTAAATATGAATTTTGCAGCAGTTAATCTACTCTTCTTGCTGGATTTGCTGTGCTAGTTTTCTGAAATTATGCATCTATCTGGGAGTCTCCATAAAAAAGGCTTCCAGGTCATATATATTAGATAAGAGACGAAATATCATCTAAACATGAGTGCTTAAACTGCATTTTGTAAAATAAATTAGGCACTTAAATTTTATAGGTTGTTGAATTTCCCTGCAAATTTTATCCTAAGTGTTTCTAAGCAATATTTAAAAAGAAAAGAAATTAATGGAAGCTTGTCTGCTACATCTTTTGAAATTACCAGAGATAGCATCACATCATTGATCTTACTGTGACAGCCTCTGAATAGTTATCACTTGTCACATCTGAGCCTCTCATTCTTTCTCGTTGCAAGCCATAATCCTACTGTTAATAAAACATGACAGGACAGCTGAAAGATCAAAATATTTCCTCTTAATGCATCACTATAAATAAATAACAGGGAAATGTAATCTAACATCAAGTTCAAAACCTGTCACGTTTACTCAGCTTGTCAGCTTCAGCTGTAATTTCTGTCTCAGCTTGTAACAGAGGGAAGGTTTGGCTGGGTCTGTGTACAAGAAAGCTTTAAGGGAAGAATGTAGGAATAAGAAAAGAGAGCAGGGTGCTACAGAGGGAAACAAATGTTGGAGGGAATTGAAAGTTATTATTTTCCTGGGGATTTTCACAGCATTTATAGTTTCCTTGGGTGTTTCTGCTCTTTTTCCAGTTTAGGACTTGGGTGAAGATCACTGAAGTCAGTGATGTGGGCTCATCTGGCCAAATGCCAGTTTGACTATTTTAAATTCAGTGTTTTTAAACAAAAATAAGCAATTAATCAAAATGGCTGGGTTCTTGAGGTGCACTGGACAGCACTTGCTTATGTTAGAAATGCCAGTGCATTGTCTCTTTTCTTCCAACAGATCGCAACTGAGTCCTGCAGGCAGCAGCTTTTCCAAGTATGGCTCATTTGGAAGGGTCCCTGCCCAGGGGTCACAGGTATTGCAGTGTGAGGCCAGCTTTGGACAAGTTTTCATGTCCCACAGTTAACCCCTGCTGCAGGAGCTCTTTTGTTGTGTATCCTGCCTGGATTGCTGTCCCCCTCACACCCCAGAGGTAAAATCAAGTTCCTGTTTAAGTCTGGGATTTGTTTTTTTCCATAATATCTAATAGGATAAACCAGGCTGGTGTGTCAGATTAATAAATTAGCATCTTGAACATTGTTTGAGCTTTCCCACCCCTGCACTGGCAGTTTTTTTAGATGTATTAACTGAAGTTATTTGCTACATTGGAGATTATGAAGAGCAAAGCCTGAGTAAGCCTCCTATCAAAGAAACATTCCTTTAATATTATTGGGATAAATAATAGCATCTTACATTAGCAGTCATCTTCCATGAAATGTTTCTAATGCTTTGTGACAGGGTATTATTTTCCCAGTATTGAACTAGAACCTGTCATCAGCCAGTAGCTTTGTTGTTTACTTCTCTGCTTTGCTGTTCCCTGAATGCTCCAGGGTAAACCATCAGCTCCAGCACTCTGGAGTGCACCTACACTGTGCTCTGTGCTGCAGATGGATCTTTTCTCCTGGTCCAAAGGGTTGCATTGTATTGCCAGGTAAACAGCAAAGGGGCTGGTCCAAGTCATGCTGGCCTAGGATTCCAGCATGCTCCTGGCTCCCTTCCTGTAAACCCCAAAGCAAAGAAAGCTGAGTGAAAGCAGGCACTGATGTGTTTTTCCCAAGATCAAGGAATTATCCCAGAACAAGCAAGTTTTCTGTTTCTTCCCACAGTATTTGGCTTGTGGGAGTGCTACAAAATGAGGTGCAGTGTTCCAGTTCTTAAATCGTACAAGATTATTTTTTTCATGACCTACAGAATCTATTTCTTTCAGGGGTGACCCATTTTTTTTTTTTCTTCTAGGTGCCAGTGGATCAGCCACTGCCTTCCCTCCCCTGGCCCAATATGGAAGAGACTGGGGGAGTCAGGGGGCACAGACAGCAACGTGCCTGTGCTGGCTAGAGGGGAACAAGATGGATTTTATTACCATGGTACAGTAAAAGAGGAGATAGAGGTGAGTGATGGTTGCTGTGTGGTAGCTGGGGGGATGTCCTCAAATGGGAGCAGTCCTCACACACCATCTGAGTTTGGTGTAGCAGATTTTGGTTCAGCTGATGAGAACAGATCACCAGGACAGCAGGTGCTTGAGCAGCCTTGTGCTGCTGTGGGCACTGAGCCAGGCTCAGCCAGCCCGAGTGCTGCTGCCAGCAGTGTAGGGGCTGCTGTTGTGTGTAGACACATCAACAGCACAGGAAAAGGGTTTGTGTTTTATGTACACTTGTCCAGCCACAGACCAAGGGCTCAGGGTCTTTCCAGAAAGGTTAGTGAAAGCTTTAATTCATTGGTTTGTTAGCACTTCAAACTTAACACAAAAAAGGGCCTGTTCTTTCTCAAGAACAGGGAAGTACCTCGTCTCATTGTTGATGGAAAGCCTCTTGACAGGCCTTAATATAAAAGAAAATAAAAACTCCCAACACCCCCCCAAGAAACAGAGCAAGGACTTGGGCATGACTGAAGAACAGCTTGAATGCCTTCAGTGTCCCTTGCTCCTTGGCACACCCAGCATGGTTTGTGAAATAACACTTGTCTATAGCTTTTTCTCTCGGGAAAGAAAATACAGATCCTAGTGGCAGTGAATCTGAACATATGCTTCACTCATCTTGCTTTCAGGTGAGCTTCACAGAGGTTTTTTGGGCCATCTCAATGCTGAACTATCACAACATGCTCTAGCTGCTGTTCAGGCTTGTTTTGCCTATAGGCACAGGATGGCTCCTAGTAAAAGTTGCATTACCTGGCACATTATGGACTGTTTTTCAATGGAATTGTTATTTTTTTCCTGGTAACAGAGTGAAAGAGGCGTGTTCCTGGTAGAGTTTGCCAAACCACTTGTGTCACGTGGAAGGCATCCAATGTGTGTGCAAAAAACATCAAAGGATGACATCCTGGAATATGTGAATGGGATGAAGCACTCCTTGCTCCCTGGAGACAGAGTGCTGGCACCCTGGGAGCCAGATGGGGCCAGGTATGGCCCAGGAACTGTCCTCAGAGGCATTGAGACAAGGGATCCCTTACGAGGTAAGAAAAGTGCTGCTCTCTTCCTCCTCTTGTTCCTCTGGCACACCAGTGAGGCTGTCAGGATAAACTCTTGTCAGGGTGCTGCTGCCAGAGAAATTACAGAGCACAGACTACAGCTTAGTGTTGCTCCAAGCTTGCAGGAGCTGATGGATATCTGTGTGTAACCTCACCAGTGTGACCCTAAGGAAGTTGTGACCCATAAAAATGTCATCATCTGTGTCCATGGGTGTAGCTGGGACAAGGCTGTGTCTGCCATTTCATGACAGATAAAGATGAGACAACTTCCAGGAAGCATTCATCTGAGCTTAAATGCTCACATTTGTACCAAATGGTACATCTGGGGGTGATTTTGTCACCCAGACGTAGGAGATTTCAACAGCTCATTCATTTTTCCTGTGTCTGACAGTCAAGCTCCACTGACTTTCCAAAATACTGTTCTCAGAGCAGCACTGCTAACTTTGGCAGCAGCAACAAAAATTACTCTCATCGTTTTCTTGTTCTTCTGATGACAAACTGGGAGGAAAAATGCTGCCAGAAGGAAAGATGTTGTTTTAGTGATGGTGCCCAGGCTGCCCACTCACCTCTGTGACACTGTGGTGAGGTATTAGAGAAGGGCAAGAGTTGATCCTGCCTCTTGACAGGAGTAGAAGGTGCAGAAAGCTGCAATCTGTCTGTGTGCACTGCCCAGGCAGGCCAGCTGCTTAAGGCTGCTTACTTTTTCTCCTAACAGCCTCAGAGGATGAAGAAATTATGGTCCAGTTCTGGAATGACAAGCAAGTGAAGCTCCCCCGTGGTGTGGCTCTGTGGATCCCTCCTAGCCTGTGGGAGAGGATTGTGGAGATGATCCACATGCCCTTCACCAGCAGGGTGAAGCCCAGCCCAAGCCAGGACACTAACTCTTGTATTTTTCCCTGCAGTCCTAAGCCAGCCCTGATTCCTGTTTGTGCTGGGTGTAGCCTTGCCCAGCACTCCTTGCTCTGCTCTCCCTGCTGGCCACATTTCCACCACTGCCGTGCTGGTGCTCTCTGCTGTCCATCAGCCTGGGGAAGGTGCATCTGCTGCTGCCATGCCTGTGCTGGTGCCTGGTGGCCTCTTCCCTCCAGGCCTCTGGTCTTTCAGGATAAAGCTGAAGAGGCAGAGTCCAGCAGCAAGCTCACTCCAGGCCTTCTGGAGTTGAAAGGCACGGAACAAGCAGAAGCTGCAGCTGTGGCAACATCCTCTCCCTCTTCTGATTCAGAGTGGGACCTGAAGCCATCCCCCACTAAGAGTACTGGGGGGGACAGTGCTGTTAACACAGGCTCCAATTGTCTTGAAAAGCCCAGGCTAAAGAATTCTGCAAGACCTGAGGGGAAATACTGGGAAAGAAGCTGTCACAAGTACCTTTCCAGTAATTCAGGTACCTTCAAACTACCCCACTGGGAAGCAGATGTCAGAGGGAACAAAACCAAAAGTCTTCTGGGCAGGGGCAGGGCAGTCATTTTGCCTGCAGGTTATTGATATTAATACTGTAAATTTGCATATCAGACTCTGATACAATTCTTCTCCCTCCCCAATGTTTCTGCTGCCTCATTTGGCTCTTCTTTTGGCCATTTATCCCATGGAAAACTACAGAACAATTAATTTCATTTTGAAGCACAGATATTCCTCTCAGTTTCCTGTCATTTTCCTATGCCTTTTATGATGCTAACATCTTGATTAACCTGCATAGTTCATCCATTCAGAATAACCTGAAAGAATTCCTTTCAGGCTTGAAGTGCATTTTTCTCTCCTCTGAACCAAATGTTTCTCCATTTCAGTTCTGGTTTCACTCTTAGATACAATTTTACTGCTTCCCAGGACCTGGAAGTTGTAGCAGCACATGTACAAAGGGCCAGCAGGAACCCAAAGCCATCTCCGCTGGGGACATGTCCAGTGTGGCCCCAACTCAGCAGAGTGCAATGTTTGAAAACATCAGGCAGACTCCCAGAGGGCAACTCACACTGAGAGAAATCCGAAGAGACCAAGATTTCAAGCCATCATTGAGGGTAAGGTAATCTGTATTAATGCTGTAGTTATGTAAGCAGGAGGTTTGTTTGATTGAAAAAAATATTGTTGTAAATGGTTTGGAACCTGGCAAGAAAAATACATTGTTTGTAACTCAACTGCTTCCTAAGACCATCCACCAGTTTTGTGATAGGTAGGAAAGTTCTCCACTAATGAAACCAAAACAAAAATCCCCAAGCCTTAAGGAAGGGCTGAAGCTATTTGGCAATATGGAAACATTTGTCAGTAGCCATGTGAGCATTCAATAATGCAGATTTCAGTTCAGAAACCTGCCAAATGCCCATTGACATCTACCCAATGAAGTCCTGTGTTAAATCCATGGAAAGGTGCTGAGCTCTGCCAGTCAAATTGTGATAGTCACAATCTCTGCCTCTGAGAGATAAAAGCAGATTCTTTGGTAAACAGTCCTTGCTGAGTTTCTTCCCTTCTGCACTAGAGGCAACCAGTTTAAACAGCAGATTCCTGCTGTGAAGCTGGGGGATACAGAGTAAGCAAACTGTGTCACAGCTGGAAGCAGCACCATTACCTTGGTTTTTAGGCCTGGTTTCCCTCATGCTTTAGGAAAACTTGAAAAAAAATCAGAACATGAATGCTAAAAGAAGCAAACACAGAAATGAGGAAGAAAACAACTTACAGGAAGAAGAGGAAGATGAAAGAGAATGTCAGGATCAACAGAAACAGTGCTGTGCACAAGAGCATCAGGGTACAATTAATAAATTATATACAGGAAATCAAATATTAGCTTCTCTGTACCTTTATGCTCTTGCTACTGTGAGCTGACTGCAAAGTAAAACTTGAAATGTTCTAAACTTGCATGTTTAGAGATGAATCCATTAATAACATTTCTTGGTGAACAGAGAATATACAGGAATACATCTTGTATTCTCACAACTGTACTCATTCATTTAAAGCAGATGCCAACTTATCAGCTGAATGGTTCCTACTTTCTATTTCTATTCTACTTTATTGTTTAAATAATCATAGTTACATAACTACACACCTTTGTAATTTTGATTTCTGAGGAATTTTCAGGCCAGTATGGAGCTCCAGGCAAGCATGCTCTATGTTAGCAGTGTCAGAGCTGTGCACTGAAGTGACATGAGTTGCCTTTTGGTAAAACTAATAAGAAAACAGAATTGTTTCATCCCAGCCCCAAAGCAGCAGCATGAATCACAGTAGTGGATGCAATGTGGTAACCCAGGGTATAATGACAGAATTTTGTTCCTGTAAAATAGCCCTTGGTGATTTTAAACTCACAAGATCCATTGCTACTCTGAGATAGCAGAAGCAGTTTTATCACATGATACAGGCTGCATCAGAAATGGCTTGAAGCAAACAAGTGGAGTTACAGGACAGGCTTCCCAGAGGTACTCACTGCAGTCAACAAAATCCTCCTGACTTCTGAAGTAGAAAAGTTTTTAATCAAAACCTTACAGCTTCTGAAAATCCTTTGGTCTTGCTGTCCAATTGTGTGTTTCAGCAGTAAAGTTTGTACTAGCACAGAAAATAGACCATTATTAAAGCTTTGTGAGGAAGGAGTACAGCTAGCAAAGCAGCAGTTAACAAAGACAATGTTAACAAAGTGATGTTTTTTTTAGATCAGAGTTCTGAGGGATTTGTTTCCTGTCCTCCAGGAAGAAGGCTTTGCAGCATCAGAAAAACAAAGATATAAAGCAGCATCAGATGATAAATGTAAAACGACTTGTGCTAGAGATGACAAACCTGATGTTATAGACCCTGTCAGAGCTCACTTGCAACAAAGCAGAGAGACATGATCAACCAGAATTCAGTACATGTACAACTGATCAAGTTCAGGGGCAGAAATTTCAGGTAAACTGCTTCTTCTATATCAGTATTATATTTTTTAAACAAATCAAGTTCTGATTTAGGTACTGTCTCAGTAGAATATCTTTATGGATGACTATATAATTTTAATATGTGAGGAACTCTACTTTCACCCACATCAAACTTGAGCATCCTCATTCTTTATTCCATAGTGCTACAATAAATTCCTAACTATTTGGACTTGACTTTACAATTCTGCAGAGATCAGATAAACAAGTGTGAGCACTAAAAGCCTGAACAGATGTACAGCAAGAGTCCAATAAAACTCCCACTTGTCTACAGTTCTCTGGAGTGAGCCACAGAAATTCAGCAAAGCAGTTTTTGTTTGTAGAAAGCCAGGAGGAATGGAGAAACAATACAAGCTGACAGCTGAAAGCATTTTTTTCAGGATTAAAGCATAAGCAAAAGTAGCCAGAGGCTAAAGGACCTGCTACTGTAGATACAAACAACAGAATGATTAGCATTCAAGCCACTGATTTTTATATTCTGATGAAAATGGACTGAAACCTTAATACTACCAGCTATGAAAAGATGACAGATCTATATAGATCACATCACTAATTCAAAATGTGGAATCTGGTCTTTTGGGAAAGTTCAGCATCCAGGGAGTTTTGTTAGTGGGACTGCTCATGTTTAAAGCATATGAACTTGGCCTTAAGCTGCAGTGTGCAGTTGCTCAGCAGTAAATTGGATAATTTAGGGTACCCCACAGCCCTCAGAAAAGGGGTTTAGTGTGGTCTGCAAAGCCTGCAAAGAGACAGAACTTGAATTGCCTAGACTGAACACCTGCCACATATTTCAGCATGTTTCTGAGTTGGGGCTCTAGGTAGTGAATTTCATTTGCATTTTGTTTCTTCACCAGACTAGCAGAAGTACAGATAGGAGAGTGGCTTGTGAGCCAGCTGCTCTGAAATCAGTGCCAGCCTACAGAAGCTAATGTACACCTATATTCATACTACATGGATCATGCTCTCTCTGGCCAATACTGTGACATGGGGGTTCTCTGTGAGGGTAATACAAAAGAAGCTGTCATCATAAAGGCTTGATCATGTATTTTATTTCACTGATTGTATCTTTAATTGTTTAGAGCAGAAGAATCTGGAATTACACAGTCTCATAATTGGATTTAAAAGGCACACAGTGTACAAATATTTATAAAAATCAGTGTACAAAGTGGGCTGCATATAATTGCATTAAGTAGAAAACAAATATACAGGCCATAAAAATGGAGTCCCAAAGAGGAAGCTAATATTAAAGTGCTAACAAGAAAAAGATATTTATAGATCATTACATCCATTAAAACGAGCCTCATGGTTTATTCCTGTTATTGCCAGGAAACAAAAAATATCACAAAACAAAAGTTAAATCAACACTTTGTCCTGCATTGACATCTACTACGTGGGTTTGTGCTACATCTTCTGAGATTGCTGTGACAGAATAGATGCCAGGAGAAACTTCAATGTAAAAGTCTTTCAAAGGTCTTCTGGGCTTTAAGGAAGAAAACAAAAAAAAACCCCCAAAAAAAAAAAAAAGGAAGAAAGGAAAAAAAGCTAAATTATTGGTTATTTATCTTAGATTTCCACCCCCGCCCCACCAAATTGTGTTTGGGTAAAAAAATTACATTTCAGCATGAGCAGGATTGCTATATAAGGTTTTTCTAAATATATAGAAGGCAGTGCAAACAAAACTGTAGAATGTTTCTGTCAGTACAAAAATTACCCGAAGTATTTCAGCTAATATTTCAGTTGGTGGAAGTAATCACTGTGCTGTAATTTATGTCTTACAAAACTGAAATTTACTAACCTAGACAGTTCTAAACATAAAAATGGGAATTCCCATTCCCTATACCAAGAGTGTTCTCACTAACTTACTCTGTGGTACAGATTAAGTGTTTCTCATCTTTTGTGGCTTAGAAGCTCCTGAAATTGATTTGCTGAGGTGTTAGGCTTTGAAAATTAAAAACAGTTTTCTTCTCCTTGAGGAGCAGGAGTCTTCAGAGAGCCTGTGGGAGGACTAAGTGCAAGAATGCCACAATCTGGTTTCTAACTAATTGTGCAATGCCCATTTGACTGCCTATATTATAGGCACAAATATTATGATATATAGTCACATATATTATGATTGTGAATGCACCATTGGTTAATCTTCTGTGCTATCAAGGTCTCCAGATCTGTCACAATTTTTAACCAGCTTGATTCAAAGTGATAAAAGAAATGCTAGCAAATACCTCCACTGAAAATCAAAGTATTCTCTACACTTACACTTCGCCGGCGAGTTTGGGCTCGGCTGGGTTCTACAGAACCTTCAGTCCTCTGGAAAGAAAAAGAGGATTATTTTCTAATGATCCAGCACACCAGGCAAATCCAGGGGATGCTTTAGGTGTATGCAATTTTCCCCTCCACAAAAGGATGGATAGGACACTGTGACTGGTGCCACAAGAAGTGACTCTGCCTTTTCCCAGCCCAACGCAGGCTCGGATCAGTCCAGGTGTTTTTGTGTCCATAATGTCAACCTACATACACGAGTGTGAGTGTCACAGACATCAGGTGGATAACAAATGCCCCACAGCAAGGGAAGGAATAACCTTTCATCAAAGCTGGAAGTACCAACATACCTCTTCTTCTGTGGAATCCATCTTTCTTTCTACTGACTTGCCATGGTACTTGCAGAAGTGTTTGATTTCATTCTCTTTGCACTTGTTGACTGCCATAGCACCATAGTAGTTCTGGACAGCAACAGAAACAGAAAATATCATGTGGGAGGTACCAAACCATACTTGCAGCTACTGCAGATTTACAGTTGAAAGTAGAACTACACAGATACTGATGCTGTGTACTAATTGGCTGGTTTGTTCTCTGTGAGGGTGAAAACAATGCCTGTATCTCCAAAGGCCACCTTCTGCTACAGGACTCTATTAGACAGGCCTGATTTTACATGCCTGTTTCCTGACACAGTATGTAGGGCAGGGACTCTGACACCTCAGAACTGAATTCATGAAAATGGCAGAAGGAGTACTCTGGAAATCCCTGCTTGATCAGCCTGGTGAAGAAAAGCCCTGGTGGAAGAAGGCATAGTTTATGGGTCCTTAAGAGGACATGTATGCAAGCCAGGTGCTCTGCAACCCATTAAGTGAAGATGGGTTCTGCAGAGCATGTGCAGCAGCAGTGCTCTAAAAGCAGAAGTAGTTAATACTGAAAAATGAGTCAGTAAAGAAGCTGAAGTGTCTTCAAGGCTGATACTATTTTCACAGCAGTTTTGAGAAGTGTATTTAAGCACACAGCAGCCACCTTCTGGTTCCACTGCAGATGTGCTGGTATCTTCCCCACTGCAAATTAAACTCTTGAGTACAGCTCTGCTGCCATCTGTTGTCACCACAGAACTCCTCTCCAAGTTACCTTTTTGATCACAGGGAGCAAAAAGATCAAAACTATCTCTTATTTCACTGATGTTTTTTTTGTTCTCAACTGTCAAACATCAAATGCTCTGACCTCGTGCATAATGCTTCACAGAGTATCTCTTTTACGTGATGGCACAGAGCAAAGAAATGAAATCCAACTTTTGGTGAGAAATGGGTAAATTTTGATCCCTTAGTAACCCTAAACATCTCATCTTAAACTAAAAGTTTAATTGTCTGCATTCAAGTGCCTAAATGGCTGTGTTCAGCTTTGGATTTTTATTTGGACTTCGTAAACTTTTGTAACTTATGGGCCTGACAATTCTCCCCTTTTATGACTCTTCTTCTCCACAGAAATGACTGAATAAGTACGGTCTTGACTGATGCATAAATGTGGAAGTCCTCCACTGCTTGTTCCAACTTTAAGACTCTTACCAAGGCACAAGATAGACCCAAAGAATAATTTAGGTTGGAAAACACCCTTAGGATCATAGAGTTCAACTGTAAACTTAGCACTGCCAAGTCACTGATAAGGATGAGTCTCGCTGCACTTTGTTTCATCTTGTGTAAAACTCTATTCTGCCCCAGTTGTTTTAGGATTAACTGGTTACTGTGTATGTAGTGCTTTGAAATTATAAAGGAGTTGCTTAATAGCTAATCACTTGGTGTGCTGAAGTATTGTTTTCTCTAATTTAATTGCAGCCTTAGGCTCTGCATTAGCGCTGCAGGCAGTGAGCTCCCTGCTGTGTTAGGATAACAGATCCCGAGGGGCACAAACTGCAGTGCAATTCTCAGAGTTCAGTGCAGTAGCTGGGCTGCAGGGCTGTGCTCACAAGGATGGGCTGGCAGAGGCTGGCTCCAATCTGCCCACCCAGCAGGGCAGTGACACCTGCCAGCCAGAGCAGCATGGGAGCAGTGGAGCTGTGCATCTCTACACCTCTCCATTTCTTCTCATCACAAACAACTGAGCCCATGCTCCTTACCCAGCTGCAGCATCCCAAATCCAGTTTGGCCTGGTTTTGCCTGGCATAGAGCAAGTTTTCCTCCTAGTAGTTGGCACAGTGCTGTGTTTTGGATTTAGTAGGAGTGTAGTGTTGATAACAAACGGATGCTTTGGTTATTGCTGAGTAGTGCTCACCCTGAATCAAGGACTTTTCTCATGCTCTGTCAATGGGGAGGTGCACAAAAACCTGGGAGGGAGCAGGGCTGTGACAGGTGACCCAAACTATCCAAAAGGTAATTCTATACCATAGAATGTCATGTATATAAACAGGGAGAGTTGTCTGAGGGGCTGACTGCTGTCTGGGGACTGGCTGGGCACTGGTCAGTGAGTGGTGAGCAAGTGTATTGTACATTAGTTGCTCTTCTTGGGTTTTATTTATCTCTCCCCTTTTCATCACAATTATTACTGTTATTATAATTGGTGTTATCATATTTTACTTTGTTTCAATTAATAAACTGTTCTTATCTCAACCCACGAGTTTTATTTTCTCCAGATTCTCCTCCCCTCCTGCCAGGGGAGGTGGGCAGGGAGGGAGTGAGCTCTATGGTACTTAATTGTTGGTGGGGTTAAATCACAGCAGCAACACTGGGGGGAAGGGGGGGGTTAACTCTAAATTCAAAACAAACACAGGACACAAAGCATCGCTTCACTCCAGATTCAAACTCTCCCTTATTTCCACTGCCAAGAAGGGGACATCAGCCAGTGTGAGTGGCTCTCTCCTGGTGACAAACAAAAGGTTACTATGTCATAAAGCCATTTCCCAGCAGAGATACTTTGGAGCACTGGAAACATTCCATACCTTGTGACACAGTATGTTTTGTGATATCACCTGACATTTCTGTCTCTGTAACCATACGGACTTTTCACCAAGAAATGGAGAAACCTTCTGCTAAAATCTGTGTTGCTGCAGCCTCTGGAAAACGCGGAGAGTGGTGTTTATCAGCCAAGGTGGTACCAGCTCCGCCGGGCACTGCACACCGCTGTGATGTACCCTGCACATGATGCTGAGTGCCCCAAAGTCATCTCGGCCACCACTGGCTGAACCCTCGCCATAAAGCACACCTGGAGCCTAAATTTTGCAGTGAAAGCAGTGAGGCCCCGGCAGGCACATCATGAACATTCCCCTTTGGACCCTCCAGGTGACCCCTCACCTCGCACTCCTTTGAGACTCCTCTCATCAGCCTCTCGATCGAGGCGAACGCTGCATCGAGGCGTTCCCCGTCTTCGTCCTGCAACAAGAGACATTGCGGTCACTCGGCGCGCCGCCCGTCGCTTGGAGCCGGAGGCGGCCGGGCCCGGAGCAGCGAGGGCAGCGGGGGGCAGGAAGCTGGGCACGGCGGTGTGTCCGGGCCCGTACGGAGCCGTGTCTCCGTGTGCCTGCGGGTGTCTGTCTAGAGCTATATCTCTGTGTGGTGTGCCCGCGGGTGCGCGCACGGCACTCACCGGGACCGGTGCCGGGGCCGCGCCCCGCGCGCGCCGCCGCGTCCGCTCCAGCACATCGCGCGCCAGCCCCGCCGTGCGCTCCGCGCGCGCCACCGCCATCGCGCCGCCGCCGCACTGCGCATGCGCCCCCGCCCCGCTCCCGCCCCGCCCTCAGCCCGCCCTCAGCCCGCCCTCGGCCCGCGGCACCGGGCAGCTCCGGAGCGGGGGGCTCGGCGGGCTTGGCTTGTCCCTTACGGCCGGACAGCCTTTCCCTGAAAGGCTTGGTGAGCTGCTCCCGGATGCTGCTCCCGCTGTGCGACAGCAGAGAAGAGCCCCTAGAAGCCGGAGGTGCCGAGCCCCGCCGCAGTGGGAAGCGGTGCTCCCCGCTGGTTTTTTGTTAAAGTTTCACAGCACGGGCTAGCAGTGACAGTAGGTGGCGGTGGAAGGCCGAGGGACGCGGGTGTGGGTCGGAGGGCGAGCCCAGCAGCGCTCGGGCCCTGCGAGCGGGGCTCGCCGCGGCAGCAAACCCGCGCTGTGGGAGCTGGGTCCGTCCCTGGAGCGCAGCGCCAGGCTATGGTCACCGCTCGGAGTTACCGGAGCGGCTCGGAACGGGCTGTGACTAATGCGAGCGGAGCCGCTTGGAGCCTAAGCTAACCTCGTGTGCACCGACGTGACAGCAGTAAGGGAAAATAAACACAAAAACTTCTTTAAGTCCCATATGGCCAAGGTTAACATGGAGGCCCGGATTCTTCGAGTCCTTCATTTTTGTTGAGAGCTTTGCTAGCTGTAATCTCTTTGACAAGCAAGAAAAATAATCCTCTCCTCGTTTATGTTTTATTGTCATCTGCCAGTTGCTTAAGCAGAGCAGCAGCCAGCCCCCACCACAAACAAGCCCTTCACAGGCTGCTTGTTCATTAAGACATTGAAAACCCCCATTCAGTGCTCAAATCCAGCTTAACTTTAAGTTTGGTCTCCTGCATTCAAAACAAAATTTAGGCAAGTTGCTGGAGTGCTTGATGGCTGCGGTGCCGAATGCAACATAAAGAGGGGAGAAAAATAAAATTTGATAAAAGCAATGTTAGTGTGTTTGATGTGGTGGAGAAGCAGCCAGGACAGACTGCTTCCTGTTTAATGGGAAACTGAACGTGTTCGTTTCATCATGCGTTGTTAGCAATGGTCTCCTGGAGAGGTGAGTGGGTTTGCTATGTTGTTGCTCTTGTGAAATAGACTTGGAAAGGCTCTCCTACGCCCTTTTCATAACATGGAGAGAAAACTGTTCATTTTTTATTCCTGCCAGGTACTTGTAGCAGTAGCTTGTTGTTCAGGAGGTAAATTATTCCTGTTGTGTTGAAATTTAAACTCCCACCATTTTTTGATGTTTGGTGACACAGTACTCCTTTTGCAGCTGAGTAAATACATCTGTCCCAAGAAGGCTGACAGCTGAAATAGCTTTTGCTTTGAAACACACATTCACATCAGAATCCAGATGAGAGTTACCCTTATTTCCTGTACATTCATTCTTTCGAAATATAATGGAGGTTTGTGAAATGCTGGGCATTTCCACCAGATTCCTCGTTGTGTGGGATGATGGATCAGAATATCTGAAGACAATGCATTTCATTTTGCTGGTGAGGTGGCAAAAACCAGGAATAGTTTATCCCGAGCACTTGGTTCTGGGCTCAGGGAAGTATCCTTGAGTAGGAAAGCTCATAAGTATTTGCTTGATGCTGAGTACTATTTGCTTCCATTTCAGTCAAAGAAAAGAATGTCAGCAAGTGTTTAAAATGGGTAGTGTTGGAATTTGTATTTCAAATTGCAGGATACATGCTGCTCTTCATTTTTCTTCTGTACCTAATATAATTTGGATAATCTATTGTGAAGTGACTTGTTTTATCAATGCCTACATAATACTTCAAGATCTAGGAGCAGTCTCTGTATTTTGCAATACCCATGGTCCTGCTAAGAGCTAGCATCCTGCATCTTCTGTATTATTTTACATCAAACGCTTTGGGTGGGTTTCCCATCTGCCAAACCACCAAAAGCCATGGACACGTGTGCCAGGGAGGTGGCCCGCACAGTGCTGTTGGTGGCCCGCGTGGACAACATGCCATGCAGGGACTTTCTTCACCCCAGGTACGCACGATGCCCTGGGGGCTCCGGCTGGGCCGTGCCAGCGAGGGGGACAGCTCGCCTGCGCTGCCCAGGAGCAGAGCATCCCACAGCGATGCCAGGAGCTGGATCGGAACCAGCGTACCGGGCATGAGGTTCAGGGACACGCCGCTGCCTCCCCCGTCCCGCACAGGTGCTGTGGGTGCGGGGCTCGGAAAGGCGCGGGAGCTGCCTGGCTCGCAGCTCGCTGATGGAGCCATCGCCCCGCGCCTGGCGCAGGAAGCGCGCCTCCGCACTCCTCCTTCCTTCCGCTCTGCCCCGCAAGCGGCTCCGCGCCGGGAGCAGCCCGTAGTGCTTTAAATAAAACCCCAGCGGTATCGCCCCTCCGGGGTAGAGAGAGGAGGAAGGCTGTCACTCGGGGGCTCGGTCCTCCCCTCCTCCTCCTCTGTGCCATCGCATCTCCCCGCGGACCGGCCCTCCCTGCCCGGCTGCTCCCCTCCCTCCCGCCTGTCCGGGACCGGGTTTGGGGCTGGGGGGGCGGCGCCCACCCCTCCGCGGGGCCGGGGCCGGGGCCGGGGCCGAGCGCTGCCGGCAGGAGCGGTGGCTCGGCAGCCCGGGGCTGCAGCCCGGGCAGGGCTGTGCTGTGCTGCGCTGCGGGAGCAGGTTTCTTTGTTGGCTGCCGGGTGACTGGTTCCCATTAATCTCCCGCACTGGTCGTGGCCGTCTCCACTTCCTGCCTTTGCATACTTCTCTCTCCCTCGATCTCAGTCCCTTCCCACCCCCTTCCCTCCCCCCTTTCTTTCCCTCTTCCCAGCTTCTCCAAAAAAGCTACAATCGCCCGGGCTGCGGGACTGGGGCTGCAGGCGGCCGGCGGCGGGAGCGCATCCCTGCGCACCTCGGTAAGGGCCGGGGAGCCGCGCTGCCGAGCGGTGGTCGCCTCCGGGGACCCGGGCAGGGGAGCGGGGCTGGGGGGAGAAACGATGCTAGTGCTCCGGGGGTCCGTCCCTGCGCGCCGAGAGGCTCCCGCGGGCGGGGCGGGCCCGGGATGCGCGGCGGCGGCGGGGAGGGCTCTCCGGGCGCTGCGGGTCCCTGGACCGCCGAGCCCCCGCGGCAGCGGAGCCGCCGGGGGCCGCGCGGGTGCGGGCCGGCCCCGCCATCCTTGCGGGACCCTGCCCTGCTCTGCTCTGCCCGGGGGAGCGCAGACGGGCGCGGGGTCCCTGCCTACGGGCGGAGCGGGGACTCGGTGCCACTGCCGTGCCTCGCGGGACGCTGCTTTTTGTGCGTGTGGCGAGGGCACCGGCATCGCGGAGGGGCAGAGCCCGAGCCGCGGGACCTCTTCGGCCGGACCGGGATAACTCCAACCCGGCTGGGAGCCAGCGCGCCGGGCGTGGGGCTCTGAGCTGGGGGAGACCGGGAGCGCGGCACTTCCCTCCCGATGCCCACTCGCATCGTCGGTCCGGCTGGCTGCGGTGCTTGTGTGCGTGCTGAAAAGTGTAGAGGAGCCACCTGGACTCCGGCGGAAGGGTTTAGGATCCCAGGACAGATTTGGCTGAAGAGCTAAGGGAGTTCTGCAGCAATTCACTTGGTGGGAAAATCAGATGTCCTGCTCTTGGCTTAGTACCAAACATTTGCGTTACTAAGGTCACTGCAATCAAAGAGTAGTGGTTACATATGAGGGAGCCTTCTTGTGTTTACTCCAGGTTTATCACTCAAACGTACTTCGAATTTAGTAGTCAAGCTGAATGAAGCCGGGTGCATGATATTACTGCATGGAGTATGTCAGCAGCAGTGTTTTCTACACCCTGTGCTCACTTGGGGAATAGGTTTTCTTTCATTTTTATGCTGGCTAGTCAGACTTAACTTCAGACATACATTAAATAATCCAATAAAATTGGAGTGATCAAAACCCATGGAAGATGAAGAATGAAACTGTTAGTTGTAGCCTGGTTTTTGATGATAGAATGAAGTGAAGTGAGGTTGATTTGCCTTTAAGACTTAAGAATGTTTTGTCTTTACATGATTAATTTATAGTTGGTGAATGAAAATTTCCATACAGTGGAATGGTAAGTTAACAGGGCAAAGGTAGGAGTATCATGCATTTAAGGTGAGGTTTGAGGAAATAATTTATGTTTTAGGAGCACCAAAATTTAACTTTCATTCTGGTGATCAGGTTATGCAGGTGAGTGGAAATCTGTTACCAAGCTGACATGGAAGATTTATGGGTTTGACCATTCATTTCCCTTTCGTTAAGATTAGCTATTTAAAATAAAACTGCAACACATTCATAGCAATGGTGATAATGTTATCAAGTTACCCAGGAGTATAGTCAAGCATCTTTTAAAATTAGCTACAGTCTGTCCACTGTTAAGAGTGATTAGACTGCCAGGCATCTGATATCTTGCTTCTGGAGTGGAACCAGTTTCCTCAAGAGTATGGAGTGAGGAAGGGGCCTTTTGGGATGGGTTGACAGGGATGGTGGTGCTGGGCCTCACTGGGGCGTGGAGACTGTCCTGCTCCTAAGAGGATGTAGCATATGTTCTCCTCTTGTGTGCAGAAATAAGGGAGCCCTGCCTGGCCTGGCTTTCAGTTGCTCCCTCCAGGGTGTTAAACTCCCCCAGCCAGCTTGTGCAGCATAGTCACTGCCCTTCCTGGCTCAGGGCAGGGGGAGAGGTGCCTTCTGTCCTCTCCTACCCCTGCAGCATGTTTGTGCTGTGGCTGCCAGAACTGTGCTCCAAGAAGCTCAGGATCAAGCACTGCTCTTTCCCTTTAAGCGAGTGCCTTAATGTACACTGGAGCTCTTTAAGGAGTGTGTGACCCCTTATTATTGGTGACCCTGTAAACCATTGTGTAATCTGTTGACTGTAACATACCATGCCAATTTATTCTTGGTTGGGAAGTCTTGCCAAGGACTTGATGGAATAGCATGATTTTATCCAGTTTATTGTTTTCATTGTGTTTCATAAACATCTAAGACCCTCTGGGAAGAATCACTGGGGCGGCTGGGCCTCCTTTTTTTTAAATTGCTGGTTAAATAACTGTTGCCAGTTTAAAAAAAAAGTTAAAGTGGTATGCAGGATCTCAGAATGCCTGGAACTGCTAAACACTCATGTTTAGGAAGCAGAACTATTTTTAGTGTAGGGGCATTTAAAGAAATGATACAAGCCCCTTGTGAAGAGGTCACTGTGAAGTACATGGAAGAGCCTGCTTTTAACTGGAAAGTAAACCCAAGTTTCCCACAGCTGAGTAAAGCAAAAGATCCAGATTCATGCTTTTCCTGCTGAACTGAAGAGGGAAAGGATAGATTGTTTTTGTTAGTTTACTGTAGTTGGGAGTAAGGATGCCTAAATTCTTATCATACAACAACAACAACAAAAATGCTGGTCTTAATGACACCCTTGCCTCTCTGATTTCCTCCAGTGAGTATCTGCAATGGAGATGTAGGGCCGAAAGGCATTTAACACTTGAAGAGAGGCTGGGAACTGGCAGCTGAGAATATGGTGTATCCCTTGGGATTTGTGTTTGTGGGAGCTCAAACATCCCTTGAATGAATTCATGGTTGTCATTCTTATCTATACCTAAAAGAACAGGGGTAAAACTAGAGAAGAAAAGATTATGTGTGTTGAGAACTCCAGGTGATCTGGGCTCCTAATTCACTTCTGAATATGGGACTGAGGTTGCCAAATAAATTACTGTGATTCTAGAGAAGTCTTTCCTCAATTAACCTACCTGAAAAATGGAAGTCCTTGCTTTGGATGGCTTAAGAGAATGTGGTTTGGGTCAAAGTTGCCACTGTGTGCTGCAAACATCATGTTGTCTATGAGGTCTTGGGTAATCTAGCTATGTTTAATGTAACCCAGGTTCCTGCAGGGCAGAGGACCAACATCTGGGCTGATCAGACTTTCAGAATGTATGAAATGATAGCAGAGTTGATTTTTGGTCCAAACTTCATTGATGTCTTGTTTAGAATAAGTTTAGTTTAGATTACAAATTCAGGGTTTTTCCTTTTTTTTTTTTTTTTCCCCCTCTTTTTGTCCTGCTGCTGAGTGCCATGTGTGTTAGTTTTGTCTGTGTGCTGTAAAGTGTATGCAACTGTTGCTTTTCAGAATTTTTGGTCTGCAGTTGGGATTTAGTTGGCAGTGCAGATAGAGACGAGTTTGGAGAACTGAATCCAAATATTTACATTCTCAATTTGGCCTAGTTTTTGTGCTTGTAAACATTCTTATTCAAATTGAACTTTGGTGAGGTTATAAGTGGCTTTGCCAAACCTTGGAGAGTCACACCCTACAAGACCTGAATTTCCCCCTTTTGGGAAGAATTTTGGATGTTTTTTGGGTGTACATACATCATCTGAGAGTTACTACTCATCATTTCACCCCTTATTTGACTGCAAAATCTTCTCCTGTTTGTTACCTTTTTTTTTTTTTTTTTCATGTGGAAATGCCTCATGCTGTGAGCTGTGCCAAGTTAAATGTCGTGGAGGAGAAGTCCTGCCCACTTATGAGGTCCTGTGCAGATTCCATAAATCCTGGTCTCCTGTGCTGCTCTAGAGCTCTGCTCTAGAGCTCTACCCTGGTAGAGAGGGGCCATGGTGGAGATTCCCCTCTCTCTGTAGCTACCCTTTTCCTGGTCCTTGATGTTTCATTGAGCAGAAGTTTAAGGACTGCTTTGAGCAATGGGGATGCTTGCTTACGGAGTTTCAGATTTAAATCCTCTTTTCATCCATGTAGGCTTTGAACAGCTGTCAGATTTTGCTAGAAACTTTTTATTCACTGAGGACTGAGCCTGAAAGATGTGTTCTCCATTAGCAGGTGAACTTCCTGAAGTCAGCACTACTACAAACTATAGGGATAGGGATCAAATATTACATTAACACTCCATGGCCAACACACCCTCCTGTGTGGGGACACTTTCCTATTGGGGGCTGTTGCTGATAACCAGAGTTTGCAGGATAGAGGTGACTGAGTTGCAGTGAGTTACAGTAAGAGTTCCTACTCATCAGTTGGGGTCTGGAGCTTTGTGTTCTTAGCCAGCCGAGTCTGGCCTGCCTTAGCTTAATCCATGGTGAACATGTTTAGAGTAAGGTAACTTCTTCTCCATCTGGAGTGTATTCTCAGATAGTTAAAGCTGTTCAGGGAAATGAATGGCCTAATTCCTACAGCCAGTGCTTTTGCTACATTCTGCTGTGAGCTTCTGGCCATGGAGATGTGCTTGGTAGGTGGAGGAACACAGGACAAGAGTAGGTGCTCACTTTTAACGCCATCTTCACCCCTTCTTTGAAGATTTGTTTGGTTGAGCTGTAGGCAGAAAAGCTGTCAGCTGCTCTAGTGTAGTTGAGAATTCAGTGAACTTGTGCAAATGGAGAAGGCCTGAAGGACACAGGGAAAGCACAGTGGGTTTCTGTTGGAAGTGCACCCTGTGTATGTTCACACACACAGGAACGGGATGTTATTTCAGTATAAGTATATCTGTCTCTTAATTGCTCTTTAAAATGAAGATGTAAGAATGCTTAATGTGTTAACATTTAGTGTTAGGACTGGTGCCAGCACAGGAAACCAGGTCTTTGAGTTGAAACTTTTAACATTATTCTCCAACTCCCACGTTATTAAAAACAGTCACTGCATAAACTTTTAAAGCCATAATTCATTTTATCATTTTGATGAGGTTGTCACACTGAATTACTGGTTTGCATTTTTTCCCCTTAGGAAAAAAGATTAGTAGTCTTCATGGGACACCCAGTCCCACAATCACAGGAGACAGATGCTAACTGACTAGCACTGTGCAGAGCACTCTGCTCAGAGACCAAAGATTTTGGGAGGGCTGGGCTGGAAGATCTTGCAACCCTTCTTCAGTGAGGAGCAGATGTTTCAGACCCTGACTCTGCTCATTGTTCTGGGAAGTCCTTCAAGTTAGGAGATGAATCTGCCTCTTGACATTTTTGCTTTCAACATTGTTATTACTTGAGGGAGTACAAATAGTTTTTGCAATATGGGGTGAAATTAATGAGAAGTTCTAATGATTTTGATCCTTTGTCCTGATGAAAACTCCTATCACTTGAAGTCACGGGAAAGGACCTAAAGTCATGTTTCTTTCTATGTGGGCACAAAGAGAATTTGGACATATTGACTGACTCACTGTGTGTGAAAGTGCTTCTCATTTGTGCTACAGGATTGTAATGATTGAAGCTTCCAGTTTGCCTCATATCTTTATCCTGGCTCTAGGCTCACAAAATCCTGTTATCCTGTGTTGTTCAGATGAGTTTTGTGAGCCAGGAATATGGTTTTGGAGATATGGTAAATGAATAAAGTGAAAAAACTTATCAAATAATCAGCAAGCTCTGATTATTTCCACTGTGAAGCTGTAGATCGGGCTGCAGTTTCACACCACAGCTTGTGTTTTTACTGCCTGCTATATCCCTGCTACATTGTTAACTTAATCCTTTAGCAGAACATCACCTGTGCCACTCAAGCTGCGTAAGAAATTACTTGAAAGAAAGTTGGGATCAGGATAGGAAAGCAAAAGGAATCATAAAAAAGAGGTGTAAAATCATCTGCACCTCCCTGAAGGCTGTTTGTAAAGATTACTTACTTAACAATCTCCAAAACTGTTAAAACAGCATTCAGTTCTCATCGATAAAATTCATGCAGCCTTAGTGAGTATTTCTGTTGGTGTTTTATGGGTGTATCCATCACCGTTTCTCCTGTGGAAATGAGTAAATATCTGGAAGAATTTAATTGTACTAAAGGGAAAATCAAGGACAAGCACAAGCTCGTGCTGTCTCCTTGTCACCTGTCTTGTCTGAAAGCCCTTGGGACACTCAGGGATACTCGCAAGTTTTAATGACACAACCCTGATTGCCTGGTTGTGTTATTACTCAACCTCAGGGTATCTTCCAAGCCTCCCTCCCTGCTTTCACAGGTTCTGTACTTCAGCTCTTCCCTTCCCAGTGCTAAGGATTGGTGCAGAGGTGTTTCCTGCTGATTGGCTCAGTGTTTATTAGCCTCTGAAGCAGCACTACTCTTGCCACTATAGTTGCAGAGTAGCTGGCAGAGGAACTGCTCTTTCTCTCTAGAGGTGTCCTCAGGCCTGGGAAGCAGAGGGAGATGTTGCCAGGTGGCAGAGCTACCTTCTCATCTAGTGCCAAGTGAGCTGGGGATAATCTTCTTTTGCTGGTTCTGCTTTTCTGTGGCTGCATAACTTGGATAACACAGGTAACTCTCTAAAAAAAATAAATTTAGGAGAGGCAAGGGCTCTCTGACTCTTGCTGTTTTAGCTGTAAGTAAGGCTTCATCTAAACCCTTGTGCTTCGGGGAAAGTTGTCTGTTAGCTCCCAGGGAAATGCTGGGATCCTTTTCTTTTCTTTAGTGTACTGCTTTTCTTTCTCCTTTTAGCCCTTAGCTTCCCTCTGAAAGCACTCCAAGCCCAGCAGCTGGGCTGTAATGAACTCTGTGTGTGCCATAATCTCTGCTTGTGCTGCTGCTTTCAAGCTGTAGGTGCATGTGAGACCTACATTTTGTGGATGCCACCTCCACTGTGGAATTTGGGATTTGTGAGGTCTTAGAAGGAGGATAAATGGTGACAAATTCTTCATCCACCTGTGAGTCGCAGACAATCCATGATAGCAGCTACTTAAGCTGCTGGTGACATGTTCCTTTGCTTGTCTGTTCTCATATTGACATTTGTATTTGGTGGGATGCCAAGAGAGGTATCAGGCTGTGTATTGTGCTGTTAAACAGTATCACATAAGATTCAATAGTGATTTCAGCTCTAATTCTGGCATTGTTTGCCATTGAGTTGTTTCCCTGTGAGACAGTTATCTGTGAGCTGGAGAAACCAACAGAGAAGTTAGTGAAAGTTCAGCTAAGGCTCTGTCTCCCAAACAAAGGAGTGAGAGAACCAGGGTGTTGTCAGTGACAGGCACACACTTCAGAGAGAATAACAGTGGAAGGTAAAAAATGTTACAAGACAAATACACTGTCTGCCTATTCACCTCCAAGAGATTGCATCTGGAGTGGGAGAACTCTCTGGGATATATGGCTGAGGGGAACTGTGTGTCTTAACTTTTCAGTTGTGTTCTGTATATTTGTAATATTTCTGGCAACTGAAAAATGGCAGTAGTTAATACCTAGCTTAAAAGCACAGCCTATGAAAAAGATGGCAGAAGTTTCTTGCTGCTCTGAGTGAAGCCAGCTTTTCTTTTGAAGGTTAATGGTTCGTATTCAATCCATTGTCATTATTTTTAGTAGAGAGCATTATTATGTACAGAGAGCATGAGATGAATCTGACTGATTTTTGGCATATTAGTGTTGACCCAGAACTGCTATGGGTAGACTGATGTGATAGAGGAAGGAACCTGGCCCATTCTTAAATCTGGAGAGACAGTAGAATAGTAGAATTTTGCTCTGTAGAAGTGTAGCAGAGCCACTGGGCTGGGAGGTGTGCTCTGGAAGCAGGATGATTAAGGTTAGTGGCATATTCATGTGAGAAATTGAAATATGTAATGCATATTCATGAGCCTACGGATAATGGCTAAAACAGCAGGAATCCAGCCCTGCATAGCTGAGTGCTTTGTCTTGGACTAAAAACTTCCTTTTCCCTTTCCCCTGTGCTTTGCAGCAGGACAGGTTGGCAAGCACCTCTGCCTGTCCAGCCCAGACAAACATGTAGTGGGAAGGTCAGCTGGGGTGGAGACCACACAGAGCAGCTGCTTTGGACCAGATGAATTATCCCAGCAGTGTCTGCTCACCTCTTCTTCACCTGGCACTGTAGTTCTGGCTGTAACTTTTCAAATTGTTTCTGAATCTACTTTTTTTTTTTTTTTTTTTTTTTTTTTTTTAGTTAACTTTCCCCTCCTAGTTAGGCAAAGAGTAAGGGGCAAGTATATATTAACTTTTTATTTTTTTTTTGGAGGCTTAGGATAAGACTAAATATTGGATAGTCAGTGACAGATGTTTAGGTGCTTTGATCCAGGATTCATTTACTAAAATTAAATTTTATATATATATGTATAATGTTTGCTTTCAATACACAATGAAGACTTAACCTCCATAACTTCTACAAACTGAATGGAATATTCCTATACTGGGTATAATGGAGATAGCCTAGAGATGAAAATAACCTTTTTCATGTGGATTTAAAAAATCTGACTGATGAGGGCCTCTGAAACAAACTAAGGTTAGTATTTTTTTTTTTTTTTTTTTTTTTTTTTTGGAGTAGGGTAAATGGCAATAAAATGCAGGAACTGCATTCAGATAGTAGCAGAAAGATGATGAGCTATAGCAACAGAGTAGCATCTTTCATTTGTAAATCTAAAAGCACTTAAAAAAATGTGAACAAATGAATAAAAGACTGTATCAGACTTTGGTAGATGAGGGAAACATCAGTGCCAATGAGAATGATTGGTAAGGTAACTCTGGGAACAGATAAACCCCTTTTACTTCATTTTCAGTGCAAGTCTTAAGAAAATCAGAAATATATTGTGAGACAAAACATTTTCTTTGTATTGAACTACAAGTACCCACAGTAGTGTTTTTGAGATGACAGTATTGCTGCTGCCTTTCAGTCCTTCAAATGGCTTCCACCTGCCCCCACAATGTAAAATGTGATTCCAAGTGAAGTTATTTTTCTTCAAAAAGTGTATGATCAGGTGGTAAGACTATTAGGAAAATTTGGCTTTTAATACCCACTTTCTTCACTGTGTAATCTCAAATATTTACTAATGGATTAATGTATATATAGAGATATGATGTTAATACTTGTTCTTTTTCTCGAAAAGGATGAGTTCTTCTGTACTTATGTCTGATTTTTGAGTCTTAGTCATAACCACTATTTCAGATTACAAGGAGGCAGTTATTTTGTATCTACTATCCCCATCCTCCTTTCCCCCACTATAAACCTGTGCCAGGAGGCCAAGAAACTTTCTGGAACATCAGTGTGCAGCTCAGGCTTACATCTTATGTAGAGTATATTTATCATGACTATTCAAAACAGATTAATTTGCCCATTTCTTTTCACAAATGTTTCAAATTGTACTTTCTCGATGTGGATTATATTAGCCCTTTTTATAGATGGAAACAGAGGTTTGCTTTGACACGTAAACTATCACAGCAGATGTTTCATTTATAGCTAAACTTCATTTTGGTCAGGGAGTGGAGGACATAAAGACCCTTTCTGCCTTCACAGTTTCTGATCTTTATTAATAAGTCCTCAGCTCTCTATAAAGTCTTCACTAGGTTAGATTCAAATAGAACAAAAAATATTCTGGCTTTTTGTATGACCCTGCTGAGATTTTGATAGTTAGATGCTAATTTTCCATTGAAGTCAGTTTGAACCAAATACAAAAATCCTCAGTGTGGCTTTGGCCTAATTGTTTAACAACAAAAGATCCACATGTTCCTCTTAGAGGGAGCTCGGGACCTTCACATTAGGAATGTGCAAGTAAAAGGCAGCAACTTATTTCAGTGTTTTCCTTGTATTAAAGATACTTCTACATGTCTATATATATATCTGTTGAAGCAGAAAAGTACCTCTTTCTTAAAACAATTTGGCCAAAAATACCTGCCTTGCTTCTGTTCTCACACTTGGAAGAAAACAGGTTTGCTCTGTAATGTTGGTGTTTCTGTACTTTTCTCCCTTTGATTTTTAACCACTCTGGGAATAATCACCCATGAGGAAGAGCATGTTGATCTTTCTCCAAAAGAGAATAATTTATTTTTCATAACATAGTACAACACCTGCAAAAAGAAAGAAATCTGGTTAAAGAATTACTACCTGGCAAATCTCTTGCCAAGTTGTTGCTTTTTTGCTTAGAGGTCCTCTAAGTCATTCCATTACCTGGAACCTCAGTTTCCCTGTGTGTCTGTAAAGCAATAACTGATATCTCCCCACATTGAAGAAGCAAAAGTAAGCAGATGTTTGTATTTAGCTGCTTTTTCTGATATGTACCTTTGCTGTTTGCTGCATTTCTTTTGTAAGCTGGAAAGGTTGTGATGGGCTGAAATTGGGCTCTGAAGGGTGGTGGCAATTTTCCTGTGCAGTTTCAGTGAGCCTGAGCAGTGCACGTGGCTCGGGGAGCTCTGAACTTGGGAAGGCTGAAACTCGTGTTTGTTCTGCACCGACACCTCTGGCCGAGCAAAGAAAAGGTGTTGATGTTGGAAGGAGCTGCAGCTCTGCTGCCTCGCCAAGTATGAGGTGAAGCCCTGAAGGAAGGGATAGCAATGATGTGTGACCCAGCAAAGGGTGTTCCAGACCACTCCCTCTGAGTGGCTGGACCCTCAGAGGCACTTGAGGACTCACCATCTGCCAGCCAGGCACTCTTGTGAGAGGCTCAAAGCATCCAGGTTTTATAGACCTTTAAAGCAGCACTGTGCAATGTGCTATTTTTCTGTGATGCAGCAGGATTTCTGACTTTTCTTTTTCTCTTTATATTTTCCATTGTCCAGGAACTGTACCATCTATCAGGTTACATGTTTATTCATACAAAATGCTACCAATATGATTACAGTTAAACATGCTACATAAATGCCTTATTTTACTGCTTTATTAAATGTGTAACAAATCTGTTTGGCAGCCACCTAATAGGAAATGTGTATAGGTCTCTCTTGCACATTTACTGGGCTCTACAGTTTTCAGGTTCAGGTTAAATTGGGTTTTGGATATCACTTTCTTTGAAAAACTTTTCAAATAACCTTTCTTTCTCTGTCCTTTGGAATCTGTCGGGACTCTGTCAATTTTTTTATGCATGCTACCTGTTTGAATTGATTTGAGTCCCCTAAAGCAAACCTGGCTGCAAGTTTTTAAAATTTCACTTTTGTGTGAATGGATTGCATTTGGGTCAGATATTTTTAAGCTACATACATAAAATACAGAAGGTGGAGAATAAGCAGGTAACCAGAGATTTGTTTACATCCTTAGCTATGCTTTGGTTTTGCTTTGTCTTTTTACAGATGTTTGGTATCACAGCTGTAGTTTTTTTCCCTGTACCCTTTCTTGTGGAGGGGATGCAGGCTGGAGAAGGGAACTGCTCTCTTTTCCTCCCCCAGTACTTTCTCTGCTCTTTTTCTGCATACATGTAGACATTCCCAGAGCTTGGATCACAAGCTGGGTTAGCTGATCTAGCACTTTTCTGTTTTTACCAAAAGTTTCTTTCACTACCACACTAGATTTCTTGCTACTCTGGAAAATTTCCTCTCCTTATAAACTGATGGTGAGAGATGGTGTTTCATCAGGAGACTAGGCTGACTGGCAGTTTCTGGCTCAGATAGAAGAAACATTAAAGGGACAGAAAATGCTTTCAACTTGTGTATCATGAGACTGAATGGAGGTAATTTAGTATACTGGCTGCTTGTTTTCCTCAGAGCTCTTCTCTGTCCTAAGGGAATCCTTCCTGCAAAGTCTCCTTGGTTTAGGCAGTTTGTGACCTACCCCTGGCCCCACAGCTGCTCCATCCTCAGGCAGTTTGGGCACGTCTTTACACTGGGCCAAATGCCAGTTGCATATTTGGGACTGAAACCCCATCTGAGTGATGTGTTTTTTTTTTTTTTTTTTTAAAGCCAGAAAAAGAAATCCTGAAAATGTGTCTGTTTTCTGTATTTTGCAAAGGATGTTGTTCACAATAAGGGCAATGGAAGTCTAAACCTTGGACTACATTAACACATTTGCATTTTGCTGAGGTAACTCAAGTATTTAAGTACATGCAAACCACATGATACAGTGTTTCTTAGAAGAGGATCATAAAGAAATGATAAAAAACTCCCAACAAGGTAGAAGTGGACTTAGGCCTTTCCAGTGGTTTTGTTCCCATTTGGAAACCTGATCCACTGATTGGTTTCTCTACTGTGCTTAGTAGCAACAGCAAGTGAATTGAAAAGAAGGGACAAGCGTCTGTTTTTCCACAGCTGATACTTAATGAGATCAGATTCTATAGCCTTCTGTAAGGCTGAGTGATGCCCAGTTCATGCCACCTGGGAGCATAGCTGTAAGGAAATCAATGCCTTTAATACAGTGGACTTCTGCTCCATTTGTTTAGAAAGCTGTTCCTGGGGGCTTGCTGCACAGTGAGGATCATGCTCCTGGCTGGAATTTGCCATGCCCACCTGCAGTGCCCTTCCTTCCTCTAAGACTGAATGTCAGTCTTTTCTGCAATGTTGTTTGAAAGACCAATGAAGGAAAGTAGCCTGTATCCTACCCCCCTGCTTCTCAGGGTATTTATGACTCCACTTCATGTAAAAGGGTGAATATATCCCAGTATGATAAGTCTGTTACCCTTGCTTGAGGAAGCAGGATGACATTTTCCAACAGGCTTGGAAGCAGAATGGAATCTGCCTTTGAAGAGGACTGGTGGCTTTGGCAAAGCAAGGTGTGTGATATGAGACTGGTTTTTCAAAGTCCTCTACAACATTCTGACTAAACAATTTCTTGTAGGCTAAACAGACTGGGAAAGGCTCAGTCTGTGGGCAGGAGACCTCCCACAGACTGCTTGGTTCTGTGATTCAGTCCGTTGCATCTGTCCCCTGACTGGAGAATGTGTGCCAATGGTCCAGCAAGGAGCTGAGGGCACAGTCCTCTTGGACATCGTGATTTTCAAATGAGATCTGGATCAAGTGCTGGGCTTAACACTTGTAGTAACTCCTCAGGCAGACAGGCACATCTCTTGGACCTTAGCAATTGTTCAAGGCACCCTGAGCTCACCAAAATGTAATAACAATTGCCCTGCAACATTAAAGTGTCATCTAAAGATAACACAAGACCAGCCCACCAACACTGTTAAACAATCACAAACAGTACAGACTAAGTTAGCCACTAAATCAAACCAGGAAAACCCTCCCTTCTACCCTTACCAACCTCTACAATGATTTGTTGCTTTTGACTCCTCCTTGGAAGATTACCAAATTTGGAAATGTGAGCTATTTCTGACCAGTTTGGCATCAGGAATAGGGTGCTATTTAAGTGCTTTTATTTTATTTTGTTTTGCCTACTGCACTTCTGCCTCCACAAACTTCCCCTCTTGCTCTAAATGGATATGACAGTATTTTGTCCTTTGTGCCCTCTATACTTCTGTGCTTTGCACTGTTAAATGAGTATTATGTTTTGCTCTAGAAACTGCTATATTCCAGCAGATGAAGCAATTTGTGTGAGTGCCCAATTTTCACTATTTATTTTTCAAAACTGTTGCAAGGTTACTAATTGTTAAATTACTTGAAATTCTTCCTTGAGGAATAGCCTATGACTTGAAGCAGTGTTTAAGTCAATGAAGGCATAAAGATTTTGCTTATATGTATTTTGAAGTCTTTAGCTCATATTTGTGTGGGTAATAATACCTAGCTGTGATACAGCACTTTTCAATGCAATTCTCCAAAGTGCTTTGCAGAGCTAGATGGAGCCATTACTAGAGCTAATTAAAAGGTTTTGATTCAATGAAGCATGATTAAAATAAGCTCTTGTGCTTTCTGGAATTAATTTGATGCTGGGAGCGCTTCCTAAGGAGCCAGAGTGGGCTAAAGATCTATCTGCAACAGAAACAAACCCAGCAACTGCTTTTTATGGGAAAATGGACATATCAGCACTACTGGCTTATTGTGCAACAAAGCTTTTTGGTTTCATTCAAACATGAGATAAAAACAAGGAATGACACTGTGGATATTGTAATGACCTTGAATAATTTCAGTCAGTATCTCCATCTTCTAGGTTAAGAAATCAAAGTGGAGGAAAAGAAAATTATTTGCATGACTTGAATTGCCCAATATGCCAAAGATGGAGCTGGGGTTTTAGTCTTCTGGCCACAAAGCTGCCTCTGATGCTTCACCATAGTTTAACAAGGCACTTGCTTTACCACTTTTGCATAAAAACCATTATTTCCAAAAATTAAAATTCCAAGCCAAGTGAAATGTGTAGATAAACAGCAACAGTGAATTTCTCCTGGTCAAAAAAAAGGGAAGCTATGTCTACCTTTAGTGTTAAGTGCTTGTGCTGCAAATGAGAACAAAGCATTCACTGTTTCTCTGCTGATATATTGCAATATAGATGGAGCTTCTTGGAGTTTGGGAGCAGAAATGGAACTGGAATTAACTTCCTCAGAACTATAGAAAAATAAAATGGATTCCTGCTGTTTATCAGTGTCTCTAAGAACATACCAGTTAAGACATTATAGAATAGATGATAAAAGAGTAGTGAGAGAGACCTGTGGCAAGGTGGATTTCAACTAGAAATTTTTGAAGGCAACTGATCCAGCCAAGTACTGCTGTGCTGCCCCACTCTTTGTTGAGGTCATACTGAAGACAATGCTTACTCTGCAGTGCTTTGCAGTTGGGAAGTGAAAAGAAGGTACTGCCCTCAAGTCAGAAAAGGCCTTCCTCCAATAAACAGCAGAGATTCAATGCCCCATTTATTGTCTTGACATTTTGTTTTATTGTTCCAGTTTGCAGAGCAGTCTCCAGAGGTTTCTGAAGTATGCATGAATAAGAGAGAGAAATGAAGTCCTAGTTTCTTTTGGGAATTTTAGCTTCGAGACAGGCTTGTCTGTTCAAACCCATCTCTTGCTCCTACTGGCTTTGGCAGGAATGTGGGTGGCACAGTACCCTCCTACCTCACCTACTTTTTCTTTATACCTACTTCCATTGTTCATGCCATACTGTTTGTTAACAAGCCTGTGGTCTCCTCAAATGTTTGTTTTTTTTTTTTTTTTTTCCCCCTGTTGGATGTCTTTTTTTACCTTTATTCGTATTCCAGTGTAGGCTACAAGCACTAGTTGGTGATTGAAGCCAGATTTCTTGGTCTTTCTACATGCATGAACCATGTGTGTAAACAGTACCAAAAATCCCTTTTTTGATGTGAAAAAAGCAGATATAAGAAATGGGCAGGAAGCAGAGAAATACATGTTAACTTTGATTAATTTATTGGTAGTATACTAAAAAGAGGTCAAAGATGTCACTCACCAAAAAACCTTCACTCACAAAACCTTCTCAGAGGTTGTGGGGTGACTGGGCTATAAATAGGTTTATGCATCATTGGTCTTGAAAAATTATGTATGGGAATCTTCATCACATATGGGAGAGAAGTTATGTTTACAACCCAGAATATAAATGAGATGCTAACTGGAACAGCTTTGTAGCATGGAATGTCTCTCTTTGCTTCACAGCTTTACATAGTTCAGTGCTTCCCCTTCTTCATGTCCTCATGCCTAAAGAATGCAGACGAATAGCTGGAAAAGGTTTGTCTTAGTGCTGTTGGGTCATTAAGGTTCTTGGCCAAAATATACCCCTGACCTCCCTGGTCAGAGGAAATTTCATCAACAGCAATAGTTTTACTGAGGCTTTAGCTAGAATGTCTCAGCTGTTGTGGATGAGGCTTGAGGGTGCTGAAGGGGATAGATCAAAACCTGCTATAACTCTTGTTAAGTGTGTGTCTGGTGAAAACCTTTATGCCTCATTTCATGCAAGGAAAATGCCTGCAGGTGACACAGAGGTATTCCTCCCATGTCCTTATTTCTGTAAAACTTTAGGATACTTCTCATCAAAATACCTGCAACGGAGAGTCTGTTGGCCTCTCCAGCTGCAGAAATTCAGCTCTTAGAAGGAGCTGGGCATCCATTATGAAGGTGTGTAACACACTGCACTGATTATACCACATAATTTGAAGCAAACTGCTTCCAGCAAATCTATGTGCGTGGACATGAGGCATTTTCATTTTTTCTATAGAGGAGCAATCAGCACGGCTTTCTGCTGTACAGCTCGTGCCTCCAGCAAGCTCTCTCTGGGCTGGAGCTGTCTGCAGCCTTGCAGCACAAATGGAGCTCAGCAGTGTGATCTGAGAGAATGTTTATGCAAAACACCGGAAATACTGCCAGGCTGGCATCGGGAGGAATGCTAATACCTGATCAAGGAGAAGAGCCAAATTCTAGGATCTTGAATGCCAGCCAGCAAATTGGAACTCTGCAGGAAGCAATACAAAAATCTTGTTGAATGTTCTATGTTCTTCTTGCATCACAAACAGCTGTTTCTATATATCTGAATATAATCAAATACTCTGAATAGACCATAGAATCCTTTAGGTTGGAAAAGGCCTCTAAGATAAGCCCAGCACTGCCAAATCCACCATTAAACTGTGTCCCTAAGTGCCACATCCACACGGCTTTTAAATACCTCCAGGAATGGTGACTCAGCCACTTCCCTGAGAGCCTGTTCTAGTGCTTGACACCCTTCTGGTGGAGAAATTTTTTCTTATATCCAAACTTAACCATCTCTGGTGCAACTTGAGACTATTTTCTCTCCTTCTGTCTGTTCTTACCTGGGAGAAGAAACCAATCCCCACCTTGCTACAGCCTCCTTTCAAGTGACTATAGGGGAGTGGACCTTTACAGCTTCATTAGGAAAGGTCACATCAAAGTACTTGATCCTATGCAAAGTGGAATACCCTGACTGTATATAAACTGAGCCCTCAGTAGATATTCCTGTGGTGCTGGGAATCCTTTCCTGTTGTCCCTCTGAGGAGAATAGTAATTGAAAAACATTGCCTTAAGTGCAGATCAATGTGCAAGTCACATCTGTTATTTGACAATGTAGTGCTTCAGCCTTTCTGATAAAGAATCCATATAAGGGGAGTTGACATAATCTTCCTCAAATCATTAGTGACTGATTAGTTTCAGATAAAGTTTATTTTCTTGTAGTTATTGTTGTTCTTAGTCCCAGCCTTTCCTGTTTTGTGACCCTTGTGGGAAGGTTAGGTCTCATGGTGGGGCCAGGCTAATTTTGCCACATCCAGAATCCTAATGATTTAAACTTCTGGATTCAGTTACAAATGACCTATGCTCCTATAAGGCTTGTGCTCACTGCTGAGCAATGTTTCATGTATTTTTAAAATTATATTAAAACTTTATGAATGTGCTCACTGTTATGTAGGAGTACCTGCAGAACTGAGTGTCTTTTGGGGTAGGTGAGTTTTGGTTTTTTGAGCAAGCATGCAGTGTTGAAACAGAGCGATGCAGACAATGTTAGAGTCCTAAAGTTGTCCTTAGGGAGAGAACATACAGGATCCCTCTCTTCCTCCAGGTTTCCCTCCTGGAAACCTGGACTGCCTGTGGGACTCCCAGAACACACATTCCAGCCTACTTTTGCTCCTTATTATCTCATACTGTCCTTGCACATGTCCTCAGAATATGAATGTGACTTTTGTAGGCATCTGTACCTGAAAGCCACCAAAGACTGGAGGGCAAAGGCCCTTTTTTAACTTCAGGGGAACAAAAAACCCAACCACAATCTCTTCCCCCCCCCTCAACAACACAACCAAACCAGACCCAGAATATGTAGGCAGCAACATATTGCAAGAGCTTTTGGTTGGTTATTTAAAGACAACACTGTTTAGGGGTGGGGTATGGGTGGAATCAAACTATGCAGGTAGATGATTTAGAAGGTAGACAGCTGTAAAATGGTATCTCTCCCCCCAAAAATAATCTGTCTCCAGAAATTCTGTTTTGGTTTGCTGGTAGCATATAGTGTAGGATGTCACCCATGAAGGTGCCTACACAGTCAATACTCTTCTGAATAAAAGCCCAGATTTGAAACTTGTCTGTGTAGTATCTCTGTTGATCATATGCTCTATTTTTGGCTTGTATTAGTTTTGCACAACACTGTGCCACTTTGAAGAACCTGCAATAACTTCTGAAGTTCATACAGTGCAGCTGGTTCTTGGTGTCTGTTCTTAGCGGAAATCAGCTCTCTTAATTTCTCTGCCTCTACCTATGAACAGGAAAGAGAGAAAAAGGTTTGTTTTGTTTGAAAGGATGATATGTAAAGAAGAGTGACTCTCCAAGACCAAAAATAAAACAACTCCAAAATGGGACTAGTTTTCTTCCAGTGTCTCCAGCCTGCATGTCCAACTGGCAGAGAGTAAGGCAAGGCCAGAGTGCTGCTAGGATTGGTGCATATCCTGAGGAAAATTCTCTGGTGCAGCTCTAGTCTTGCTGTGGGGCTGTAAGGGTGCTCCCTGCCACATTGCATTTAGTGCAAATGGCAGAAGCTTGTGAAATTTTGTTTCTGTGGGAATAAAAACTTAAGATTTTGTTTTTACCTCATGCCAGTCTGGATAGCTGAGAACCTTGCTAAGTGTGAATAATTGAATTTATCCACCAGCCCTTTTTGTGAGCAGGAAATCATATGTTTCTGTGATGCAGCATTTATATTTGAAGAGAAATGATTGCTTGCAAAGGTGCCTTTCCTATTCATACATCTGATTGTATAAGCAGGGATGTTTTGAACTCTGTCTGAACCAGATTGGTATCTTACCCTGGAATTAATCATCAGGAAGACCAGTGACCCAGTTTCCCAAACCTGCTCTGATACCAGGTTAGCTGCTACTTCTTCAGATTTTCCATGGGTCAAAACCAAGGTGCTGCATCCCTCTGAAAAGTTGTTCTGATATTTCTCCTTCCTTCAAAATTCCCCTTTAATGGCAGTCCCTGGCTATCATGTGGTGCTTGTCCTCATCATGCTCCAGGGTCCATCAAGCCAGGGAGGTGACCAGCAAATGGAAGCAGTGTGGGGTGCATGGCACTGTCAGGGAGCAGAGAGCACAGGCTGAACCATGAGAAAAGATGAGCCAGGAGCCAAGGGTGACCCCAGCACAGGTGGGACAATGCTCTTGCTGACCTCAGCAAAGTGCCATGGTGCCCAGGTGGGACCAGGCTGATGACACTGACAGATGTCACTGGAGCCCAGTGTTCATTGTATAGATGCAGAAGGAAAAGTTGGGACCAAGCTAAATCCACACAGCAAGTCAGGCCCAGCAAGGACAGGGCTGGGGGTGGGCAAACCTGCAGCATGACTGAGCCTGAGCTTACCCCAGGCAGCTGGTCTCTTGGGCAGTGGCTTTGGAGGTACAAGTCCAAGGTCTGGCTGGACAGGGCATTTAAGGGTTGTTGATGCACTTGGGGACCTGACAGCTGCTCTGATGTGGGCCAAGCACTGACATAATTAATGGCACATGTTATTTACTATGTAAGAATTTCTTCTGGGCTCTGTGAGACTTTCAGTGACTAAAGTGCTACTGAGCATGAGTAAGGAACAGTAGGACTTCCTTTCTGGAGGCCAAATGGTGAATTATGAGTGTACTTTGGGCCAAAGCAAGGAAGAGTCCAACATTTCACTTCCTGAGAAGCAGACTGAAAAAGTGGTTGAGTCTTATTGGGCTGGGGCTCCTGCCTGTTGATGTCCCCTGCAGTCACAGGGCAAAGCTGAGGTGGGCAGTTGTGTGCCAAAGAGAGGGACATTTCTGTGTTAACAAAGAGTTTGGGTGAACGTAAATTTTGGAAAAGGGAAGGAAAAAAATATTTTATCCAAATTTCTAGCCTAAGACTTTTCATGGCCAATTTGTGTCTAATTTTCCTCTGTGATGCTGAGAAGAAAATGAGTGCAGTGAATGTCTGCCTCGAGGGCTTGTGGAAAAAGCTGGCTGAGCAGGTCACTCTCCTGGCCTTGCAGCACTAGGGTGGTGACTCAACACTTGCCTGAAAATACTCAATGATGTTCTGATGTCCTTTAAAGTGAAGGAATGTGGGTCTGGCCTCAAGCTTGGAGAAGTCTGTGGAAAGGCCCTTGTTGACTTCAGTGGTCTTGAGAATGAAGCTGTGCAAGGTTTGCACAGAGCTGGCGCCAGATGCGCCTCCCACCCACAGCTCCAGCAATGAACATGTGTGCACAAGGTCGGTGCAATTATGAGAGTTCAAAGGGAGCTCTGTATCCAAGGAGAAATGTTCATGGGCTGGTCTGTGCCTCAACAATGCACTTCCACACAGCAGCCATCCATAGCAAGGGGCCTCCTCACAGAAGGGAACATCAGACTCACCCTGTCCCCCTGGGCTGAGCTGTGTTCTCTGGGAGAATGAAGGTACTGCATGTGGGGTTCACAAAAGAAACATGTAGGAAAGTCCTGCAGCTTGCTTGCAGTTTGATCTGTAAGAGAGGTCTGTGGTAGCATGTGTTTTTGCAGTCAACACAGATATTTCTGGGGAGTGAGGCTGAAGTGTAGGCAGCACGTAATGATTCATGTGGAGTTGCTGGAGTTGCTATGGAGGGGGTTACAAGAAGAGCTAGTGAATGAGAAGGTGTTCTTAACCATCATGGCCTCTTGAGATAAGCCTGATGTGCAGATGAATATGCTGATATTTGCTCCAGGAAAATACCAGAAAACTTGATGGTGTGAAACCTCCTGCCCTGGTTTGGTGGATCTCATCTAAGTTGTTCTTGTTTTCCATCTCCAGAAGTGTCATTTTTTTGGGTATGAATCGCTCTGGTGGAGCAGGGAAGAGATGACCTTCATTAGGTAGGATGTGGTGGGTTTTGTCACATCCTGAATATGACACTACAGTTGTGCCACACCCCCAACATGGTGGCTGCAAAAAGTAGCTGTCAGCTTTCACATAGAGACAAAACTAAAATTGAAACTCTGGGTGGTTATCAAATATTTCTTGTTTGCGTTATCAGAGGTAGCATTGCTCACTTTGGCTCAGGGTGTGCTGTCTGACCCTCCAGTATTCAATTTCCAGACTGGTTGATTTCTCTCCATCTTTACACATCCTGTAAGGCTGCCATGTTGTGGTCCCAGTGCTGCTGTATTTTGCTGGCAAGTGAAGCAGATCTTGTTTGCTCTGTATACAATTACAGTGACTAAGGAATTTTGAAGTAAGACCTAGAAGTGTTGTGACAATGTGCTCTTGCTCAATGTTATTGTGTGGGAGACAGTGGGTGGTAAATGCAAAAAAAAGGAAAAAAAAAAACCAAGCTTTTCTTCCTTACTCTTGTCAGCTCTACCAATTTTAATGTGTTTTTTTTTTTTTTAATTTTTTTTTTTTTAATTATTTATTTGGGATTTTCCTACCTTCTTTTAAGGCTACACATGAAAGTTTTAAATCATGAGTCCCCGAGGCTTGGGATCTGTAAACCTAACAGGAGGAGTACCACCCTTATTTATTCTTAAAATTCTGTGATTTGTTTAGGTCATCTCACAGCATCTCAGAGACTTACTTCAGGGTATAAAGTATTTAAAATCAATAAAATGAATTTCTTCTTATTTTCACAGTCCACTTGTTGTGTGGTGTTGGAGGGAGAGCAGGAGATGGGTCTGTGACTCAGACCCCTCTCCCAGCAGGCTGAGAGGTATGACAGGAGAAAATTGAAAGGTCCACCTGGAGTGGTCAGAGATTGTGTTCACTGAAGGGAAAGGAATTGGCACTTTACTCAGGGCTGGGATGAAGAGAGAGCTTCCATTTTTTTCACAGTGATGAGGGGTAAGGGATGGACAAAGCCATACTTTTTTTCTAACTTATTATTTACAGCACAGTTACTTCCCTACTGATGTCACTGGAAATATATTTATTTGCTGTAACCTCCAAGCATGGCCAGAGGTCAATGAGAAGAGAATCTGGTGCTCTAGAAATCCAGCCTTGTGTAAATAAACAAATATTTTGGTAAATCCCTGAGAATGGAAGCAGGAGGCCACAGCACGACAAGCAAACCCATCAAAAGTAGGCTTGTTGGGTTTTTTTGTATTTGATTTTATTAGCAGACTGAATTTTCTGAGCAGGAGGATTGCACTTACTGTATGCAATTTGTCTAAAAGGTACTTTCTGTAGAAAGCTAGGGGAAGAGGAGGAAAGGAATAACTTTTCAGAGGCATTCTCCTACTACTTTTGTCTTTCATTTAAAAAGAGATACTGACTCATAAGCTAGAAGCTTTCTCCTGCATCAGGATAGTACAGCTTTATGGCCATGCTCTCTGCTCCCATTTCAGAAACTGCACTGGAGGTGAGCAGGGCTGTTTGCAACCCAGGCACTCTCCTCCTGTAACATCTGCTTTTCAGAGCAGAACTTTGCAGGAAATCAGATGTGATTGTGCACTGAGAGTTTTTATCTTCCTGCCAGCCACACAGATTAGGCTAATTTGCTTCCAAGGTTTTTAATTGGGAATAAAGTGTTTTGAGGTTTCATTTACAGATCTTTGAAGGTTTGATTGGTCCTTGGCACCTTTCACTGCCTATCCAGGTCTATTTGGTAAAATACAAACAGGCTGGAATCACTGAACTGTTAAAAAAATAAATTGATCCAATCCTCCACCAACCCTCTGCTTCCAAAACCCTTCCAGGATTGGAAATTCCATAGAAACTTCCCTGTTGATTCTGACAGCATGGCATGTGGAAGGAAGGTCTCCTTAACATCAGTGAAAACCAAATGGAATGGAGAGTAGCTAGTCACTCTGCTGTATGTTTTTTGGGTGCACTGTTATTTGACTGCACAGCTTTAAAAATGGGCAGATTCCCAGGGTCCTGTATATATTTAAACAGCTGTATGCTCCTGGTCAGCTTGGGAGCCCAGGGGCTGGTGTGGTGTCTGCATTTTTGTGGACACATTAAGGACAGGAACAATCACTCACCTTCAAGTGTCTGTGGATAGAGATTCTTATCAGTTATTTCAGCTTCTGACTAGCAGGTGCAAGCAGGTACTTGCTCATCTAAAACTCTGACTAAATGAACTGTGCCTTCAAAGCTACATACCCCACTGAATGAAGCAGCCTCTGTTGGGTAGGTGCTGTGCCTTTGTAGAGGACTAGCACAATTTACTTTGTATTACCTTAAATGTATCAGTTTAAACCTATATTGCCTGCTATGTGTTTGCTTTAAGTAGGTTTTACAGGGCATCATTTGTTGCCTCGCTGATTTCAGTGTGCAAGTAGTGGTTACAGGTTTATAGGGCATCAGAGGAGTATTAATCATCTGCAAATGGTAACAATCTGGTTATTCTAAGCTGCATCTTTATGACAACCCATGTATTAGGTAAACAAATGTTATAACTCTGCACTGAGGCATTGAGATGTTCATGTGACTACGGACAGGTCAGTGGTACCATGTTAAAATGAAACTTAGGGTTTGGAAGGTCTTAATCTGTCCATGCTGTTGCTGTCTGACCCCTGGCTCTGAGCATGCCTCCAGGTGATCATTCTAACAGAGGATTGCAGAATCTCTTTCTTCTGATCTCTAGCAGTTTTTGTTTTGAGGAAAAGAGGCAGAAAATCAGGACAGTAAAAAATAAGTTACATATAGCATTGTCAGGAACCAGAATGGCTTTACTTTGCCAGAGGAGAGTCATACTTCACATGTGAATGATCTTCTTGTGACCTAAACTTAAACCATGAGTTCGGGGAACAGCCATTTATAGAATTGGTTAGGTCTGTAATTCACTGTGTGAATAACAGGATGGTCTGAAAGAGAAAACAAAGATCCTTACTTCTCAACAATGGACAGAATAAAGACGATCAAATTCTCTTGGGTTTTCTTGTTGTTACTTGTGTTTTTTTGGCTTGGGTTGTTTTTATTTTTTATGGAGAAGAACTGGTGGGGTTTCCAAAATACTTTCAACCAGTGCAATCCATTGCCTATTGTGGCTGGCAGCTGTTCTGTGTTTCAGACGATGGGCACAGCAATACTCCTTAAGAAACAATTGCTTGCAAAGAACAGATGAGTCTGAGGTTATGGTTAAGGGAGAATGCACCCCCATAAATTACTGCATTATTATATATCAAGAATACTTTTGTAGTCTGTCACTGAAGTAACGGTTGAGTGGGATTCTGCATCCCACACTTGAAAATGGTCCCAGCTCAGCCAAATACTTGAGCATGTGCTTGAAAGCTGAGCATTGACTTCAGCAGCTTGCTTAAGGGCTGACTCAGGTTCCATGCTGGCCTGGAAGGCTGGTGGAATTCTCACAACAGCTCTCATGTGGTGTTTCCTCTGGTGAGAGTGGACAGCAATATTTGTGTGTTTCCTTTGCTTGTGAAATACAACAATCACTCCTTCTTTTGTGAAGCTTATTACCTGGCTGGACCACTGGGGAGGGGAGTGGGTGACTTCACTGGAGTGGGCTGGGCTGTGAGTTGGTCGAAGCTCACCTGTTATGAGATGTGGAGTAGCATGATACCGGGAGCAAAGTTGACATGGAGCAAGCAACTGATGTTAATTGGTGTAATTGCCTCCCATTCAGGAAGGAGAGCCAGAGCAAAAGATTTGATTGCTCAGGATTGAAGAAGATTGCTCAGGATTGACTAATGCTCTTGGGTTTCCATGCCACCATCCTGACTCCTGGAGCATGTGACTAGCGGGGTGATATGCCTTAGTCATGATGTCTCACTCTGAATAGGATGAGATGCGGTCTTACTTTGCTGGGTATGGATTTTCCCATAATGATGTTATTTTTTTCCCCTCACAATATTGTTTTATAGTTTCCTTCTTTTCTTTTAAGATGGAAAGCACTAATCTAGTCTCAGCAAATTGATGATGAATTGACATATCAGGAAGTTAGTTACTGTGTCAGGTAGGCAGCGGATCATATGCAGTTGTAGGCTGGAGATGGGCTGTAACCGATTGAGCTGGCTCAGTTTTTGTACAGATTGCTGGGAGATCAAATACACCATGTTTGTTTATTCCTTCTGTACTGATTCAGTGTTCTAAAGTGAAGATAGCTCAATGCAGAGATAATAAAGAGAAAACAAGTCTGACAGATATTTTGTCATTTTTGGTAAAAGTAAATAACGAGTTTGCAGAGCCCTGCCTTTGTGTTTGGAGAGTGCACATGATTTACTGCAGGAATCAGTTTGGCATAGCATAGCTGTGCCGATTCAGCTGGACCTACCATTATCTTGTCATGTTTTTTAGCAAATTGACTTTTACGAGGCAGCAATTCAAAAACATGAAAGAGAAATGTGCTGAGCAACCCATCCCTACTTGTCCCCCCATCCAGTGTGTGCTGGCAAAGCTGCCACAGTCGCGCCCACGGGCATGATGATGCTCGGCTCCCTCACTCCCTTGCAGGCTTTGGGTGTTCCGTGTTCGTGAGCTGGTGTGGGTCTTGATCTTTATTATTGTGTTCTCAAGCTCCCAAGCTGCTGACTTTTCAGCTAAGTGCAACAGTTCACACATGGCTTTCTGTCGTGCTTCGCTTTACAGACTTAATAGGATTTTAGTGGTACAGCAGGAGTAACAAAAGCACTGTTAGCAACGTTTTGTAAATCTCGCTGCTTTTCAGCTCTGCTCACACACGGCTTGCAGTCTCCCACGGACAGAAAGCAGCGAGGTTCTTGGGCTTGTCCTGACGAGCAGCGCCTTTCACTGCCTCTGAAGGCAGAGTATTGAGCTGGAGGCACTGCTGGTCTGACCCTGAAGGGGATTTTTGGTGTTTTTAAAGTACATTTCTATTCCAGTCTTAACACTGAAGTAGCTGTAGACACAGTATTTATGCATTCTTATATGTCTGGCAAATGTGCATGGGTTGTATTTATTTTTAAGGGGTTAATTTAAAATGTGTAAAACTTTCCAAACTTCTGGGAATTTGAGATATTCAGCCCATTCTATGCCTCAGCAAATGGCTTCTATTTAATAACATCTTTGTAGTTACCATTGAGAGATGGCTATCTCAGAGACCTAATTTGTGGATGTGCCCAAGGGTGAAAAAAGACAAAAAGAGTAAGACTGAAAGGAAGGGAGATGGGAGCAGGAACATTCTTCCTTTGTGCAGGTTTTTTTCAGTGGATAATGTGTCGGAAGGGTAGGGGAGAGATGCTTCTAGAGCACTCTGAGATAACAAGACAGCTTGTTTAGCTAACAAGGATGGAAATGACAGCCCTACCCATCCTTCTGCCTTGCTCCCCTATGAACTAACCAGCACTCAAGCAGCATTCTTCTTGCTTGGGGCAGGACTGTGCCAAGCAAAAGGACAGCTCCCTTTTCTGTTCCTTTGGGTTTTGAGATGACACTGCAGAGCTAGTGGGGTTTTCCCTCTGGCTCCAGGGTATAGCAGCTTCTGTCTGGAAGCCGATGACGCTGCCAGCTCCTCATGTTTTGACAGGTCCTCTGGCACCAGTGTGTGTGCCTGTGTGTCACCACACTCCATGAACCTGCTCCACAAACCTTGTGTCAAGCCACAGTGGTCTTTTACTTGAAGGCATGACTATTTCCTTTATAGAATTTCCTCTGTAGTAAGTACTTGTTTCCTTTCCTCTGTAGAAAACATTTATTACTCAAAAGACCTGTTCTGAGGATTAGCCAAGCTCACCAGAGATGCCAGTGAGGGACACCCATCCTGAAGCAGCAGGTTTTGGATCACACAGCAGCCCATCACTTGTGTAGGTTTCCCTTCCTCTCTCAAGTAAGGTCTTAAAATCTTCTGAATGACTCACTCAATAGGAAAAACTCTACTCTGTACTAATGCTTAATGGATCTTTCTAGCAGATGTAAAATCCAGTGAAACATATACAGTTTCTTTAGTTTTAAGAGGAACAGATGATTTAATAAGCAGCTATAAATCTCTTGGGAATGTACAGACATGGTCCAACAGCAAACTTCTGCCAGAATTTTCACTGACTAGACTTATAGCCTATGAGTCATAGCAGTCTGCTCCACTCTCCACCTCAATTGACTGTTGTTGTTTTGGCTTTTAGAGGTGCTCTGTGCTGCATATGGATTTTTTATCACCTTCTCCTGTTAATGGGCTTGCTCTTTCATCCAGGAGACAGCCTGCAAGCAACTGACTCTTATTCTCTGTGCATGACAGTGCATGACGTTTCTTTTCCATTCCCTGGCTCACCATGTGATTTTAAAATTGTATAAGGAAAATGTTTCTGAGGAATGTATTAATAAAGCCTCCTAAATGGGCCTAGTAGTGGGAATCCAGTTAAATTAAAAGAGATATAGCCAGTCTCTCATAAATATGGTACTGCTTTCCATACAGCAGTTTGTGGCCATCTTATTAAGGTTAATAAGTTTAATGTAACAGTATTTCCAATAGATTGAGTTATTATTAGCTCCTTAGAGATAAGGGAACAGGCAGAAAGCATAAAGTTGTTTCAGTTGCCTGTGTCTTGTGCTGAATGGCAGGGGATGGTTGTATTTTCTAAAGTATTGAGCTGCCATTCCAAATGAATGTAAATTACACACAGTGTTTTACAAACATCATCTACATTGTGGTGGCCTGCTGGCTCTCTCTGAATTTCTGAGATATCTGGGAAGGGGGACTGCAAGCTCTTGTTTTATTTTACAACTGGTTCACAAGCCATATGAACTATACTTGGGAGCCACTCTGGAGGACGTGAGGAATTAAAATTACTAAGATTTGCTCCAGGACAAGCCCAGGTAAACTAGAGATAAGACAAGGCTTTGTGAGGAGTATTTAACCACTGTGGAGGCTTTTACCAGACAGGTGCATTGCAGCTTATTTTGAATGCAGCTGGATGGAGGGGATTTTAAAAATTACCCACAGCATAGATTTTTTGTTGTTTGGTTTGGTTTTTTTTTTTTCTTTTTCTGTTTCTTTAAAATCTCACAATGTAACTACAAAAATCCAAGAAAAGTTGTGCAAAATTCAGACTTTGTCAGAATAAACAGGCAGTAGAAATCAGGTTCTAATTCTTTCAGGGGCTCTGGACAGCATTTGCATTTGTTGCTCTCTGGGTCCATATAAATTGTGAGGGAAAATTCTTTTTTCTGTGGTAAGGATGATGAGGAAACCCTGTTCATGTTTGGCCTTTTTTGGACTGTAGCATCAAAAATGCATAGATGTGAAGCAGGTTAAGAAACTGGAAACAGCTTAGAGGCTGTTTAATGTACAGAATTGTACAACGTGACCAAAAATAGATATTGTTTGAAGTTCATGATGGGATTACAATTTACTGCATTGTTCCAACACCTTCAGAAAGCCAAACAGGCAAAGAAAGCTATCCAAGGTCATATACCTGCATGGTGTCAAGAGCAAGAACAGCATTTGACTCTTGTGACTCCTTGTTAGGCCTTTCTCCACAGCACAAGAGGAAGTGTAGAGGTTTTCAACACCATGCATGTGTGCAAAACAGCCCTTTCAGCCCTTTCTGGCAAACTGAGAGCGTTGCTTTATGCTTTCAGTAAGCACAGAGCTCTCACATTTACTGATGGGACTTTCACACGTCAGGAAATCAGAAAACTGGAGACGTAATCAGCGTGTCTGTTCTTGAACGAGGAATTTTCCCCAGAGCAAGTTGTGATATGTGCTCCTAATGATTTGCATCTTACAGTTCAGACTTTCCATGAGCTGCTTCCAGCACTGTAGGCACTAGCTTGTGTTTGCAGTGCACACACACACCCAGCTGCAAGGGTAACAGCCATAGCTTATATGTTTAGATCTTGGCATAACTCTGTGGGATTGTTTTGGGATATCCAGCTCCTTTGGCAGCCTGGCCCAGCTGTGGGGTTTAGGTGGAGATGTCGGTGCAGCATTCAGTGCTACCCCAGGTTAGTGGTCAGCTAGAAACTGAGGCTTTTAAGAGAGGTTTTGCTTGCCCTCCTTCACTGGCAGCAAGATCTTTTGCAAACTTTCTGGTGTGTGGTCTGTGCACACTGAATGGCTCACACTGAGCCTGTGTTGTGGGGTTTCACCACTTCCATAATACGAACAGCAAGCAGCAGCAGATCCAGGGAGGCAGTTTTGTCCATCCTCTTAAAACAATGTACATAGCAATGGGGAACATCATGTGACCACATGGACCTTATCCAGTGTTTTAAAGGGAAAATATCTCTTACAGTGTCCTGGCCTATGTAAACTGTATAGTTTTCCCAGACTTGGAAGAAAAGCACTGGTACTTTCCCAAGTTCCACCCTTTTCATTTTGATGTGAAAAAAAAAAAGGGTTGATTCTTGCTTTCCTTTTGTCTCTAAAATGGGAAGTAGTTTAATGAAAATGAGAAATTATGCTTTTCCACATTAAGAAGCAAAATCTTCTCTCTCATCCATCTGTTTTGATGAGAATGAAGCAGAATGTGTACTTTTTTTCCTTAAATAATAACCTCTTAGTGGTGAAGAAAAGATATGTAGGTGTGCAATTCTTCAGAAGGCTAAATGTGGATGTTGGGACAGTCCATCCTTGGATATGGGGCTATTTTCAGTGATATCCCCCAGCTTTGTTTGGAAGAATACACAGAATTGAAGGAGGAAGGATGACCTTGCTTTTAAAGCATTCATCTGGACCTTGGGTGCTGGGAGCTGAATTTCCAGCTCTGGGACTGGCTTGCTCTGTGGTCTGCAGTGTGCTGCTCTGGGAATGTGTGTGCCACACAATGGATGTCAGCACAAAGGGCCCTGCAGCTGGCTCCAGGGGGTCTGCACAGCCCCACACCGCAGCGGGGCACTGCCTGGTGCCACGGCCCCCTTCCCAGAAAATCCAGCTGCACCAGTTCAAGCACTGCTTTGTGCTGTTGGAGCTGTGCTGCTTCCAGTTCTGGCATTAGGATGGTCATGGCTCATTTGGGCATCTCTGTTCCACACTCCAGTTGTAAATCCAGGAAATACTGAGGTACTGAGAAACAAACACGGAGTTCATAAAATGTTTTTGAACTGTCTACATGGTCTGGTTTGGCTTTTATTTTGTTTTGCACAAGCTCATCCTAGTCACTCCAATGTCACTACCTCTGTAAAACTGGAAAAAAAACCACTGAAAACCAGCTAGAAAAAAAGCCTCATTTTGGCTGTTTCCCATGCCCAAACTGTTTTCCAGAAAACTCCAGTTTGACTGACCCCAGCTGCCTTCCAGGTTCTAACTCTGGCCTCGGGGCAAGCAGCAGAGCCTGGTGTTTAAAACACTGTTGGTCACACACAGTTTCCAGAGGGCCACTGTGCAGACTTGGACACAAAGCCATTGAACTCCTTATTTCCGAGCAGCCATACTGGAGTGACATTTGCGTGACTTTGCAAAGCACCCTGAGGGCCTTGCATGAAGGAAGCTCTGCATATTCAAAGCAATATTATGTTTATCTGTTCTATCCAAAGTAGAGAAGAAAATGCTTATTGTCTGTGGCTTAAAATCTGCCTCCTAAGATGTTTATGACTGTACAAAAGACAAACTCTTTGTATTGCTGAGAAAGCACACGCTGCCACTGGCTCTGATTTCCATGGGGTGAAGGTGATGGGGAGCAGTGCTGGGCCAGTGCTTGCACTATCCATCCTCCCAGAGATGAGAAGTGGGGCTCACAGGCATTCCCCTAGCATGTTAGCAGCAGTTCACAGGGTCTCCAGGCCAGCTTAAGATGTTCAAGTCATGACTAAAATAAAGGAATCCAACTGTGTTAGCACACAGAGAAGTCATTGCCTTTTGTCCAAAAGAACATCAGGCTGACACTTTCTTCTTGGAGTCTCTTGGCTCCTAGAATTTGGAAGATAAGATCTGTCCAGTCAGAGGCTGTTGTATAAACTTCCTGTGAACTTTCATAGTTGATGATCAAAAGGAATCACAAAACATGTTGTCATTATTTATCTATTTATTTATCTATTTAGAAGTTCAAAGAGTGTACAGTGTTATTGGTTATGGTTTTTTTTCTCATGTAAACAAAGTGATATCATACTGGATGCACCGCCTTAGCCCTACATTTTCCATTTTGAGTTTAACTTGAGACCTCCTTTGCTCTAGAAAGCATCTTTGCAGGGGGGAAAAATGCAACCACCACCCATATTCTGCTTCAGAAGTCATGCCTGTAATGTATCTGTCCTTGTGTCCCTTGCTTTGCTGAAACATTCTTTTTGCTAGCTTCATATAGCCAATGTTACAATAGAGATGGTTCCCAACAGCATCTTTTTCTTTGTCCCACTACCTGGATGCAAGTACAGCTAGTGGAATACCTTGACAAGAATTTGAAAAGTTCCCTTCAGCCGGGGATTTGGCTTATATGACCTGTATTCCCATAATTTATGTGCTCTGAGAAAGATTCCTCCCCTCTGTTCCCATTAAATCAAAGCTTTGCAGCACTTGCCCAGATTCACACAAGATTTACTCCTCCCAAAGTTATGTTCTTGTGTGTTCTGCTTTGGTGCAATTCCAGGTGTGAGGGGGTCTGTTTTTTGAATTGTCTTCTAGTCCCATGTGTAGCAGCTTGTGTCACAGGATGTGTGCTGTGAACAGGGGCAACATAAACTTGTCTTTTCATTTCTACTTGAAAGAAACAGTAGTGAAATGAGGCAAACGGAGATCTTGCATTCATGTAAGGTCAAATCAGAAATCCTGTGGAGTTTCAAGGAACTCATTGACATCTCTCCTGATATGGCTGGTTCCCAGAGGAAGCCTGCTGGTCTCATTTGCTCTCCTGCTTGAAGCATAAATCCACCCTTGGAGGGGATATACAGACAGAACAAATAACCTCTTCTCGGGGGCTTCTGCCCCTCCATCAGTTTTGGATCTACAGCTTCCTGTCCCCCTTTTGGGCATGCCTGGGATGCAGCAGAGCCATGCAAGGAGAGGTGTTGACTGGAAGGAAGATGGGTTGCAGACAGGGCTGGCTCTGGAGAGTTAAGGAGCAGAAGGACTTTATTTACATGAGATTCCCACCTTTTGGTTATCCCTCTGGCTTGGCTTGTGCCTTGGCCTGGTGCCATCTGACACAGTTTGCAGCACTGGGATGTTGAGGGCTGGCTGAATTGGCTGCCTGGGCCCAGAGCCAGTTTGTATGGCTTGTTTGGCTTTGCACTGCTTTTCTAGTGGGGTGAGCTGTAATATGTGTCTCCTGTCATGAATCAGACAATAGGTATGGATAACTCTCAACCAGGCATTCGCATGTGTTAATTCCACACTGTTCATGTTTAAAGTTGTTTTATTAAGGAATTTTTCAGCTTATTGCTCAGCAAATTTTCAGCATCATTATTAGGTTTAGCATGAGGGATTTGTCCCTGTATGACCAAACAGAGTCTTAAGGCTTTAATTGCCAAATAAAAATCTTTTCCACCTCTCTTTTCTAAAATATATGACATTACTAAACCACCTCTTTGGTAAAATATTGTGGCACATATATTTAAGTATATTTTTAAGTTCTTTTGAAGTCAATGTTTAAGTGCTTTGCTGAATCAGGGCCTAAAATAATAATATCCACAAAGTTGAGCCACTTTATTTTTTGAATGAGTGTTTGCACAGCAATTGAGTGCATGTCAGCTTCTTGTCATGACCCCCAGGTGCAGATCTCCCCTTAGCTTCAGTGAATTAGAAACTTTTTCAAATTGCTGTCTTGCACACAGTTGCACTGTCGGGGTCAGACCCAAGAATGGCAGGCTCTCATTTGCAGAATGAGATCAAACTGAAATGGGATATAGGGCCATAAAGGGATTGGCAGCATCTCAAAGAGAGCACAGCTATGATCAGTCATTTCCTATATGCACACTATATAAATACTGAGGATATACACACACAATGTATTTTTTTTTTTCTGGGTTAGTGAAACCATTACTGTGCTGCAAACCTGATCCTTGCTAGATCATTGAGGAGGTTGTGGAAACTTAGTTCTCCTGTTAGAAGAGAGTTGTGCATATACTATAAGTAATGGATCTGAAGTGGGGCAAGAAAACAAGTCTGAAGCTAACTGGTCTTAGTCTTTCATATGTGCAGTCCCCTTGCTACTGGGGAGCTCCTGTGTTAACTCCTTTGCTATTGTTTGCAAGGCTACAATCTACTTTTGTGCTACTTACTTGGATACCATAATCCTAGCAAAACATGCAGTGGGGCAAAATTGAAGTTAACATACCACTGAAGGCGGTTCATCATGTTGGTAGAAAGTTACCTTTGGGGTCAGAGGTGTTATCTTGTGCCACTTGCTTTGTTGTTGTGTTCTTACACCTTCACGTTGGAGTGTTACCAATAAGTGCTGGTGCTGTGCACTGTTAATTTAAAGAACTCAGTGGCTCTATGGGACTGCTTTGGAGTGTGTGGCGGCTGCTGCCCTGCCTGTCATCACTTTGCCCCACCTGGTAGTTCACAGAATTCCCTATGCAAAAGTACTGAGTGCTGGGTCTCTACAAAAAGAGCAAAGAACACAGTTTTTGTAGTGCATGTGTGCTTTACATTAAGAGCTGGCTTGGGCTTTTCCCCTTATTTCCATACCTCTGCAAGTCACTGCCTGGTGATGAGGAAGTGCTGCTCCCAAGCTCCCTGCCTCTCCCAGTGAGGTCAGCAGGAGCTGCAGGCACTTGCAGTATTTCGTTAAAAACATACTGGGACCAACGAATTAAGTTTCACTTTTTGTTGTTCAGTGTTAAATTATGGAATTTCAAACAAATATATATTTGTTGAGGTCCCTGGAAAGATGGTTGGTAAATGTGTAGAGATGGCATGAGGAAGGGCAGTAAGGTGGCCATCTTCAATGGCAAAGTGGAAAAAGCCCTTGTGAAGGGCAGAAAGTTATTTGAGGAGGGAAAAAAATCCGTGGTAACTTTGCAAAAGTTTTTCATCTAAAAAATGCAAAGGAAAATGTTACTGAAGTTGGAGCGGTGCTTAATTTGAATTTATACCTACCAGAGGTTTGTGCTGGTGTTGTGGCTGGCTTAGTCTGGAGCTCACCTCTGATGTGTTTTCACCTACTGAAAGCGATAAAATTTCAGAAGGAACAAGTCTGATTTTTGTTTCCTCTCCTGTTGCTGCTGATGGCTGCTTGGAAAGCATTCAGCAAAGGCTCTCAGACCTGGCAGCTCATGTTTCCCTTGCTGGTCTCCAGGCAGAGACTCCAGGTGTGCCTGGTGAGGGCTCCTGCTGTGCACTCGCCCTGCTCAGTGCATGTCTGCTCCTGTGCCTCACGTGGCTGCTCCATCCCGGGGCCAGGAGCATAGGAACCTCACAACCATCCAGAAAGGGGAAGTGTATCGGAAATAGGAAACTAAACATCAGCTGTGTGTGAGTAATGGGTTGTCTGGCTCCTGCAGGGGGTGAGGGTACACACTCTGCTGCTTTTTGATGGCAGGGTAGCTGTGGCATTGAAATTAATGCAAAATCAGCTGTTCATCATCTCCTCTGTTTATCATTTCAGACTCTGTCCAGAGCCTAAATTGTATTCTGAGGTATTGATGTGCTCAAATGAAAGCCCAATGAGAAAAAAGTAAAATGTGGGAATAGCTCTTGTTTCACTGGTATCAACCTCAGCTACACATGACACCTTTTGGCAAGGGACTGATTTGGGGTATATTCCTGGGGCTTAGAATAGAAATGTGCTTGTCTGAGGCCTCTGTGGTAGTCACCTGTCCAAGGCCAAAGCTTGGGTCATAGTTTTACTACTGTGCCTTGTTCCTAATATTTATGTATGCGTGATATATTTTAACAACTTCACTTGCTTTGCTTGGAATTTTAAACTGTAACAGAGTGTGTATGTAATGCACACAGCATTTTCAATGATTTATGAATGCCAGCTTGCCTGCTCCCCCAGATCCTTGCCATATATGCAGATGTGGTCACCGAATGAAGTGCCACAGAGCCTTGCCATGAGTGCTGGAGAGGGATGTGATGCAGATGGCTGGTACATACTCCATTTTACCAGTAATGGGCTCTAGAGAAGGGCTGAGTGTTATCAGCCATTTCACTTGTCCATTGATCAATTCCTAGAGTATTTTTTTATTACTTCTGTGTCTTTGAATATCCCTCTGCAGTGATGCATATAAAACATGGCTTTCCTGTGAGCAGCTAGCAGTTTCCCTCTCTCCCCAGTCATACTGCTGAAATTGTGCCCACTTGCAGCATGTGATGAATTTACCTTAGTCACACACCGAAGGAACTTTCCAGGACAAAACTAAGTCATAATTCCTTAATATTTGGCTCTTGTATCTCTGGCTGGGCATCACTGGTGCATTCTTAGTGGAACTTAGTGTGAAATTACAAACTTAGCATATGGTTCTTTCATATCTAGGAGCTATTTGATGTGATGTCATTTCAGCATCTTCTGGACCCTTGACAGCTTAAGCAGCTTCTTTGTTATATTTATCTACCTGTGAGTAGTCTGCATGCAATTTTTGGTAGCAGTGTAAAGTATGCCTCATGTATATGCTTTTGTGTGATGTTCTTGCTAGAGAGAGTTGGTTTAATGTGTGTACGATCTGCTGGGAGCCCTGTCGCTCACAAAATCCAGAGTTTTCTGAAGTACAGGCTATAATATGTTTATATATATATATATATAAATATATAATATGTGTAGTTTGTATGTAAGAATGGCTATATGGAGAGACAGGAGCTCCCATGAAACATCTTGGATATCTCACACAACCGGACGAGTAGTATATCGGAACTCTTTAATCTCCTCAGGTAGAAATCTAGTTATGTTGATTATATAATGTAAGTTTTCTTGTGTTCAGTTCTCAAAATAGCATGTAAAGGGTTTCATAGGCCAATGCAGAGTTTTAAATGCAGGGGTGGAGCATCATAACAGGACAATGAAGTAGCTACTAGATACAGAAGAAATTGATTTCCTACTTAGCTTGGCATAGGCAGCTTTGCAATTTTCTGCCCACTAGAGGGACTGCTGCTTATACTGCTCACTGCAGAACACAGACTCATGAAGTCCCTTCAGTATCTTTTATGAAGTTTTAAAACTTTGAATGACTCTGATTAAATCCTCTAAAAAAGTAAGTCTCCAAGGTATTTCTCAGAGTGTAAAAACCTTGGGCACAGTACTGTTCTTCTGAGTCCAAATATTTTTAACTGAATTTTCTTAATAAATGTTCTTTCTTTTTTCATGAGATATTTTCTGTTCCCTTGATTTATCAGTCCAGACTTTCCTATATGACGTTGGTGGGGATTAATTTGGATTCTTTTTGTCAAGGAAAAAATGTTTTATGTCTTTATTTATGTTTGGAATAAGTTTTGTTTTGCAACCATGGTGCCAGTGAATATGGTAAACTAATCAGTTCTTGTATTCACAAACGTCAGTGAAACGGGTTTCTCTAACTGGGAGATAGCAAGTTTTGGGTAAGCAGCACTTAAACTTACAGTCAGTATGAGAAAACTTCCAGATGTATCTCTGTGTTCTTGCTTAGCTGGGGTTTTTTTTCTATTTGTTTGAGCTGCATGTTCCTGACCTGCCCAATTTTCTTCTTAATTACAGAAACATGAAAGAATACAGGAAGTCCTGCATGACCTTATGAATACCTGTGCTAATTGAGTCACTGGCTTGATACTGGTAGCACAGCAAGGTAAGCAGTCAGGCTATGTCAGCAGCATTTCTTGTAATCTGCATGATTATGTTTCAACAAAGCTTTAGTGCTTTCACATATCAAATTCATAACTAGGCAGGCAAAGACAAACAGCCTGCAGGTCTGAATGTGATAGATTTACTTTTAGTTCAAAGCTTTGGTGAGCAAACATTTCTTTTTTTACTTCTGGGGAAAAAAATATTACAAGTTTTGTGGTCGTTTCTCTTTTTTAGAAGGTAATATCTCTAATTTCCACAATCAATTCCTGCCCAAATCTCAGCTTCCTGGGCTGACTCTGGGGAGGGGCTGGAGGAGGGGTGGAATGTTTCAAAACTGAGCTGATGAAAAGGCATGCTGTTTTGTGGATGCCTCCCAGAATTGTTTAAATCTGTGTGTGCGCGCGCGCTTATGAAAAGGGGGGGGAGAGATCTCCATGACAACTGGCCTGGCCAGTCTGTGTTCCCTGCAATCATTTTAGCTGGAATCAGTGCTGTGAGAGGTCATATGAAGGAGTTGTGGGAAGCACAGCAGGTATTAGACACTAAACGACTGGTTTTCTGATTGCCTCAGATAATAACACAGAGTTTTGTCTGGGAAATACAAATCTGAGAATGGAGTGGAAAGGGAAATGCTCCAAATTTCAGGTAACAAAAATTGCCTTTTTAATGTTGTGTCCTCCCGTTGTAAAGTTTTGATGATTTTTTAATTTATTGGTGGTGGTGTTTACTCCCAGCCGAGAGTGTCGGCGTGAGCTTGGATTCCCTGGCTCTGGGGAATGATGTCATGCAGGAACAGTTGGATTCTATTAGCCAGGGAAAGAGGAAACATCCTGCATTTTTTTGTTTTTGGGGTGGGAGGGGGGAAGGGAGTTACTTTGGCTCTTTGTTGAATCTTGTGCAAAGGCTACAAGAAGTGTTTAAAAAAACATTTGTAACAAATTAACTCCCAGAAAATATCATTTAGTACCCAGACAGCATCAAAGCTTAAACCCACTGCAATGATTACTCCTATATGCAAGAAAATTATTATAGAAGTGTTAGAGAAATCAGAAGACTTTTCTTTCATCTTGAATGCTCCTATATTCATCTTTAATAGGAAAATTAATTAAATGATAATTAAGCAGAGGATTTGGAGCCTCCCTGCACTTGGGATCCTTTAGTAATTGTTTGGAGAATGTGCTGCTATAGAGTTTCTTCTGGGTTGGGCTCTCTCTCAAGCGACTGCTCTTGAATAGATGATGCTGGCAGCACTGTTCTTAATAAGGTTTTCAGTCCTAGACTGTGTATTTCATAGCTGTAGACCAGCCTTTTTGGGAGAAGACAGTGGAGAAAGAAAGCAGAAAACTCATAATTTCAGCAATTTGAAAGGGATTTTCTTCCCAGCTTTCCTTTTGCTCAATGGTGTATTAAACATTCAGTGCTGGGGCACCATGCATGGCATTTTAAGCAGAAAAATACCTAATGATGAGTATACAACTGCTGTATCCTAATGAAAAGGCTTAAATTTTTAATATAATCCTACTTTACCAAACATCACAAAACCACATTGTATCAGCAACCATGATGAATCTATTAGGTCACCATTGCACTGTTTAAATTCCCTTTTGGAGATGGTAATTTCTACTTTTATGCTGCTTTGTTGCCTTTGGTGTGTTTCAGGCATGATCCAAAGCTTTGCTGGAGTCCATGGGAGTTTTCCCGTCAACTTCAAAGGGCTTGGGATCAGCCTCTGCCTGAGAACTTCCCAGCCTCTGTGTCAGGCTTTTGACTGCAGGACCAGGCCACAGGCTCTGCCTTTTCTTTCTTGAACTTTCCAAACAGAAGGTCTTTTGTATTGCTCCAAACAATGCTGACTGGCTTCAGTGTGGCTGCTAATAACACATGCTGGAGATAATGGTGATGCTGATCTCTACTTTCTCCTCAAACCTTCCTAGAGGGGAAAGAATGGAAATCAGATCCTTCTATCCCACCTACCCCTCCTTGCTGTTGTTTACAAGTGTGTGCGTGTGCAAATTGTTCCTCGATTAAAGGGCTGTGCTCCAGAGGGGAGTTCCAGGAAGACTTTAGGGAAAAAAACGCTGTCACAGCTGTGACCTACCCTAGAGCACTCATGCAGGAGAAGCAGGCTGTGCTGGAGCAGAACTGACAGCTGTCATCTGCAAACTGAGGGCTCAGCAGTACTGCCTAACACTGTGTGTCCACCTCTTGCCTGCCAGCTTGATTCCATAAAGAAAGACTGCTGTTTGCAAATATTGATAGCCTGGTTTCGAAAAAAAGGAAATTTTTTTCATCTCTTTGATGGTTGGGACCAGTTTAATAAGAAATCCTTGTGCTGTTTTTCACTAGAAATGAAATATCTGTGGAGCTGGTGTGCCAATTTGGACCATCTCCCTCCTTAAGAAGGAACATTGTGTTTATTTCCCAACTTTAAGGTTCATTTGAGGGAAAAATGTTATTAGTCCCTGAAATTTCTAAGACAGACAAATTTAATGATTTTCAGTGTTCGAACTGCTGCTTTTAAGTGCTTACATTTTACAGATGATCATCTTGGGAATCCTGAGAGATCTCTGCAAGGTGCTGCAAACTGGGTATTCCAAAGGCAACAATAGGGTTTTGGTGTGTATCTGTTTGCTGTGATGCAGCAGCAAGCCTGGTGAATTCCCTCCCAAAGTTTCTGACTGAGTGGCATTTCCCTTAATGGTCTGTGCTGTAGCATTTGCAGGTTACTTTGAAAAGTGATACAAGGCATTATTCCCTTGGTCCTTTAAGATAATTTCCATATGTTCTAACATTCTGAATGGTTTCAAATGAAGTTTTCAGACGTTTTGCTATGTATACCTTACAAGTAGGAAATAATAATAAAAATTATAGTATATCTGTAACTACAACTGTAAAAAGACTGACCCATTGTTTTTTCATCTATTGAGGGAGTGAGAAATTCAGGAAGGCTTCTGGTGTAGCTGGTTAGGAAGGCAGAGGTCTTGCAGGAGTCTGTGCAGGTATAACAGCTCTGTGTTCAACACAGCACCTCTGGACAGGCCCTTAGCTCAGCATTTCCAGCTTTCTGTAGTTGTCACTTTACAAGTGCCTTCATGTCTATGTTTCAAACACAGTTGCTTGGTGTTATCCTGATACAAACCTCCTCACTGGTCCCAGGTGTCCACCATGTTTCTGCCGGGGGCTGAATGTCCATATTCTGTCTAGTCAGTGGCTCTGAGTTTTCCAGAGACATAGGTAAGATTCTTTGGTGGGATTAATTGCTTTCTGTTTAACTGTATTTACAGGGAAAGTGAAGGGACACAGTAGAAATCTTTGTTGTTCTCCGTTCTTGACTTCTACTGAGTAATTTTTATATTCTGAGGTATAGTGTTTTAATTGCTTGTTTCATCTTGCATAGTTCCTGTCTTCTGTAACTCCTTGTACACCCTCTATCCATAGTCTGACAGCAGATGTTGTCTGTTGTCTGTTGAGGCCAATTCCAGGTTAGCTACTATCCTGATGTATTTGTCCTTATTACTTAGAAGTACACTGCTTTGCAAATGAGCTGAGGCTGTCTAGAAGCCTAGGACTGACTTTGTCTATACCATTCAATACTAGTTTCTGCTCTAATTCCTTTCTCTCGATTACTACAGAGTCTTTTCTATTTTTCTTCCTAGAGAAAGTTTGTGAGACATTGGAAACACCCTGTAGTTTTCTTAGTTTCTGCTGTTTCCATTGAAGGTCGATCTTCAGAGCACTTGATGTTGTAGACAGATGTACCATTAAATTCTTGAACACAAGATTAGTATTCTTCATCTGTAGCCTTATGCCCATTATAGGTAGAATTAATGGATCAAAAAGATTGCTGCATGTTTGGTGAAGCTGTTCATGAGGATGCTCAAATCTTTCCTGATTTTCTACAAGTTAAATTCAATTCCAGCAGTATGAACAATGAGTTCTCAGTTGTTTCCTCTCATGTTCTGTTTTCTAGTCATGAGAGGCTTCCTAAGGTGTAGAATGTGACACACAAGAAGATCTGTTCTGTGCAGCTCACACTGGATATGGGTATGGCTACCTTTAATTACAGCAAGAGCCTCGACATGATGGTACTGTCATTCTGCTCTGCAGTGAAGGCTCTCATTAGTGCTAATCAGTGATCTCTCTTCTGGCTGTGCATCTTTGACCCAGTTACTTTGCTGAACTTAGCACTGTTGCTAGTGTGACACAAAGCAGACTCTTGGCACAGCCCTGATCACAGAGCAGGGCAAGATCTGGCAACTTTCACACAAATCCATTATAATTAAGGCTTCCGGACTGGGATTTAAACTGCTTCTTTCTCTTAAAAGCCTGAGAGGCTTTTAAAAGTATTTTTTCAGGCTGAAAATGGACCCACAGCTGGTAGCAGCAGAGTCCCCAGGTGGTACTAGCTTTAGGCAGACCTGGAAGAAGCAGGTGCTGCTCTTGTTCCCTCATTAGGCTTTGCAAATGTGCTTCCAACCTGAGAGCTTTTTGAACAGAGTCTCCCCATTTTTCCTCAGTTTCATGTGACAACAGAGTCCCCTAAGCAGTTACAGGAGTGTTGCACAGTTGGCTTTCCTCCAGTGCCATCTCTTATTCTGAGTTTAAGCCTCGTGTAACTTTAATTTCTCTGCCCACTTGGAGCCAAGCTGCTCTAGTCAAGGGCCTGTTCGAAGGAGTCCTGTTTTTTCATCTTCTCAGAGGCAGTGCTTCTTCCTGGAACCCTTTATGCCCATCCTGCTGCAGTCTGATGACAAGAAGATGAATTGGAGGCTAAAACTTCTGCCAATGGCAAGAGCATAGTCTGGCATCCCCTGTGCTGCTGGCATCCAAAGGATACAAGCCATCAAATTATCTGTGCTCCTGGGCCAGCTGAGCCTGTTGGTTTATGACCAGAACATCCCTCCTGTCTTTGAAGCTTCCTTGAAAGTTAAAAGGTGTCACTAAGCATTTACCACATTTATGGGCATGCTAAGGGCACTTGGGCAATTTTGACAGTCCAAAACCTGTTCCCTACAATGCTGTTTCATTCCCTCTTGGTAGAGAGCAAAAAGCAATTTGAGAGCTGCAGCAGTATAGAAATATTTGCAGCTGCACAACTCACATTCCCATGTTTCAGTCTCTCACAGGCTCATGCAGACCTTCTATTATTAGTTTTAAAAGAATAGCTGACAGCTGATTAATTTGAACAGCGTATTCCAGAGAGAGCTGTTTTATGACTGTCAGGAGTGGCAAGCCAAGAAAATACTGACTGAAGTTACAAAGAGAGATTTCTGACGTAGAGCACAATCTTGTTTATCCAAAAGATTTGTAGGGGACAAAACCATCTTCATACCACCCTGCTGTCAACATGTTCAAGCCCATGCTGGGGGAGGTGAGAAGCTGAACAGCTCAGCCTGTTTTGCATTCATTCCCTCTCAGTTTTCTGGGAGCGTTCCCAGAGGTTTCCTGGCATGTTGTCACAGGGCAGGGGCAACTCAATCTTTAAAAATCCACCTAAAAAATACTTTTAAGTGGCTCATTCTGGTGCTGGTTTCAGAGGCAAGTGTGAAAATAAAACTACTTTTGGACAATGGATGTGCTCTGTGTAATCAGCTGATGCTCTGGATTAGAGCTGCTCTGCTGTGCATCAGACTGTGTTTCACTGTTGTACTGACCCTGCTGCACTCAGGCTCAGGGCAGCAGATGGGCTTTGGAAGGGTGTGAAGATCTAAGAGCAGACATTGCTTTTTCAATGGTGTCTGGCCACCCCTTTCATTTCCTGTGGAAAGCACTGCCCTTGTGTGCCACTTGTAAGTAAGACACTGCTCACAGCCTGGGCAGCTGAGGCACAGTTACAATATTCTTGCTCTGATCTGAGGCTTCAGTGGAGAAGGAGAGCCAGTCCTGCCCCTGGAAATCATCTATTTAGGTCTTCTTCCTCCTGCAGCATCAAGCCTCTGCTGTGATGTTGAAATGTTGCTTGCTTTCATGGGCCTGTCCCCTGACCTCCCTGTGGGAGACTCCAGTGGGGCAGGAGTCACAAAAGGTCAGAGTGAAGAGAGGCTTGGGACAAGAAGGCAGAATCGTGCCCTAGTAATGAATGATATTTGTTTCAGGTACAGGTTGGATGAAGGCAGAGGTTGAACCAATGACATTTAGAAACACTGGCTTTGTGCCCACGTGTTTGGAGCTCCTTGTGTGGTGAGGGGGCTGCTGTACAGGCTGGTTGTGCAGAGAGCCCCATCAGCAGGTTAGACTCTTTTCTGCATCAGTCTCAGTGCACAGGAGAATGTTCTGTCAGATTTGATTTGCTCTACTCTCCTATGAACACATTATCCAGGTGTCTGCTGAAACACATCAAGAGCTGAGGTCCCTGCTCTGATTTATTTACTATTGGCTGACATTCATGGACAGCAGAAGACATATATAGGCATGACTCAGTAAACAAATGTAAACCTGACTCGGTGCCATGTACTGCAATAGCACAGGATGCCTCCTGGGATATATAACCATCTGGAAGAACAGGGCATTCAAAAAGCAGCCCGAGGTCATCAGCCTGCAGCACCATATCAGCAGTTCCCATTACAGTTCCTGTGCTTGTGACTCTGATAATGGGTGTGCTACCTGTTCTAAAAGTATGGAGAGATCCTCAGGTAGAGGAAGGCAGTGGAGTTATGCTAAAGGTTACCATGATTTTTCTGGAAAACCTATGCAGTTCTCGTTCTAGGTAGGGTAGGCTGATTGAAAAGTGGCCATCTATCCAGAGACTTCAGGAGTCAGGCAATGGCTGCTCTGTCAGATGTCCTGAAATCCTGGACAAATTCCTCTTTCTCCACCTCAGTATTTCCATGTACAAAACCAGGCTGCATTGCGTGAATCCTCCTGTGTACCAGCCTCTTGCTGAGCTGTATCAGGTGTGCAATGTCATTTTGGCAGCTGCATTTCTGGTGAGATCTTGCCTGCAGAAATAGAGCATGTGGGCTGACTGTCTTCTGAGCTCTGGCATCACATGAGTCTCTCAGGGATGCAATGACAGGACAGACTCCAAAGTGAACTGCCCTGGTTCCTGAGAAGGATGAGTTTTTAATATCTGTATTGGTGCCAAATGATATGCTGGCTTCTGGAAGCATTAAATTGTTTACTATTAAAGAAATGATTTATCATGGGAAAAGGAAAAACCTGCTGCTTGCAGTGAGGGAACAGTCAGCTGCTTCTGAGTCTGGGTGGAAAAGGAAAATGCTAGGAAATAGCTGGAGGAACAAGGCCGGAAAAAAAAAGCCAGCTGATATTATGATGGAGTTGAGACAGCCTTGTTAGAACATAATTATTCTTCTGGATGAGAGGTGGCTTTTCTGCAAGGTGGCCAGAAGGGGAGCAAAGTCAAAACCCAGGCTTCTGGCTCAACTTAATCGTTTCAACACTTATCATTGCAAGATTTGCTTATGATCTTATTTAAAAGCAAACTGACTGCTCATTGTAAATGGGGAATCCTGTAAAATATTTTTTCACTATCATGAACACATGGTGTTCCCAAAACAAAACAGTTCAGGACACTTGTGGCAGTGGGGTGATGCTGGGACTTGCTGGGCTGTTTCTCTGCTGAACAGGAGCAGCAGCTCTTGCCTTGGACAGATTGCCCTTGTGACAGTGGCTTGTTAAAGATTGTCCCATCAGTTATGTTTCCCTGACAGCCTCAGGTCTGACAAATATGACAAAGCTGTGTTTTATCAGCAAATCCCCTGTGGGCCCTAGTCAGGAAAACATATGGATAAGGAGAGAAAATTATTCTTCCTGCTCTTTGTTGCTGACCGATTGCTCTTTGTGTGTGAAGCAGCCAGCCATGACTGGCTACATTTCTCTGCAATTTGCAGAACCTCTTGTGTGGGGCTGAACCTGTGCTGACTCAATGCATTTTCCATTCGTTAAGAAGTTCTATTTGTTGTTTTGGGGAACCAGGTAAGCTCTAAAGGTCAGATTAAAGTTCTGGAGATCGAAGCACCAGTGGAGGTGCTACAGGGAGCCTTGGGCACCCTGGAGTTAAACTGACTTTTCTGCACAACAGTTACAGAAATTCAGATGTTGGCCAGGGTTGAACCTGTGGGGTGAGCAGTCCGACTTTTCTCTTCCAGTTACTTAAAACAAAAGAGCAGGAGCATGTCATTTATATTCAACTAATATCTCCCTTTGGAATTTCTCAGTGAGCACTACAAGATGCAGCAGTCTGCAACTGCTTGTTATCTGTAGGTTATCTATTAATATGTTGTATGCCAAATCATGCTCATACATAAAACATGGCGAAAACAAAATAATAAAATTATAGACATGGAGAGCTCTCTTTCTATCATGTACCTACCAATCTTGATTCCTAGAAGGATCTATAATACCAGTATTTGCCCCTCCTATGCAGGGAAGATAAAAGAAGGGAAATAATAGTTGTATAAATAAGATAATATGACATAACTAATAAAAACGAGGAGGGCTTTTTGAAGTAGAACATGATTGCCCTTTCCTGAATAGAATCAGATCTGCTTGGAAGCATTCAGTCTATCTCTGAGGGGAATTGCAAACAGGATGCAGCTTTGCTAATATTGGCAGGTATTGGAGTTTTTTTTAACTGAAGTGGTAGACCCTGGGTCTCTCTATCAGAAGGTCATGAGTTGAATCCTCATGCTATACTCAGGACCCTGAAGCAAAAAGAATCAGGATGTGTCTCAGACAAAATTTTGTCACTTACTAATAGCAAATTGTAATTTCTGAGAGAGTGGTGAGACAGAGCAACATGTTGCTCAGCGAAGTTGTGGATGTCCCATCCCTGGAAGTGTTCCAGCCCAGGCTGGATGGGACTTTGAGGAATCTGGTCTAGGGGAACCTGGCAGGGGAGTTGGAACTAAATGATCTTTAAAGGTCTCTTCCAGTCCATACCACTTGATAACTCTATAAACTTCGTGACACACCAAGCACAGTCAGTGGGTAAATGAAAGACAAGGAATGCAAATGAGTTTGTTCACAAAGGATGAGATGTACCTCAGCACAGATGGGTGTTTTGTGAGGGAATACCTTTGTTTTGCATTTTTAGCAAAATCAGATCTCTATTTTCAGAAAGAGGAAAAGGCTTCTTAAGAAGGAGAAAGTGTTGCTTAATAAGTGAAATATTTCTATGCAAGATTGAAATTGTTGTTTTTGGCATTGAAAGTAGAGAAGGCAACATTTTGAGGACAGTCAAACGAAAGGACTTGACAACTATTTTGTGAGGTGTGACATTTGTCTGTAGGCTCTGCTGGCAACATTACCAATTATGCTATATATTCTTTTGCAAAACTACAGCAAAATGAAGCATTAGGTGACTCATGAAGTTTCCTGCAAAGTTTTCTTTGTCTCCTGGTAACAGCCAGTCCCAGCAAGGTACCTCTTCCATTGCACCTTTGCTGGTATGGTGTAAGAAACTGTGTGGATGACACCACAGCAAAGTCAAATCGCCACAGTGTTTGAAGAGAAACTACTCAAGTGAGACCAGCATTTTGGGTTTTGTTTGTATAGTACTCACTATCCTAAGCCTTACTCTGTTTCTGAGGTAGTGGGTGGAATAATAACTGGGTTAATAAAGTTCAGGCCTGCTGAGCACCACTGTTAAACTGAGTAGAATATTGTCTTTTTCTAGCTGTAGCTCTTCTGGAGATACACACATTTTGATTCTCAAGCAGCATTAACTCTCTTTTGGTTAAAAGGAAAGGTAAATGAGTCAATGCATATCAATTTGCTCATGCTTTCTCACAATCTTGTCACAAATCTGTGGCTAGAAATGCAGTACTTAGAAAACCTCTCCATCCTGTATCTCAATGGGAAGTTTACATTTCTGTTGTTTTTCTACAGCCAGAATATTCCTGTCTGCCGTACAGGTGGGGAAGTGGAAAACCAGCTTAGAATTGTGAAAAAGTGCTTTGTTTCTCAGCTGGATGCATCCTAGCTTGCATTTTCCATTCTACCTTGGAAATCTTCCCCTAGAAAAATGAGTCTGAACCCCAGACAGTATTCCTGTAAACGCAACTGAGTCATCTTCCTTGGGAATTGAGAGAGCACTGTAACCTGGGGTTACTGTCTTAGTGATTAAGATGAACAGATAGTTAGGAATTTGCTGTAAATCTATGTTGCACCATTCATTATTGTCTCTTTTGTATGTAGTTATACGGGGAGAAAACAGACAACATTGCTCTGAAACAGGCTGGGCTTTTAAAAATTTTTTTATTCTTTTTTTTTTTGCATTAATGTAGTAGCAGGCAAAACAAAAAATAGTGGGACTCATAAGGAGTAAGTTGAAGAACTAAGAGAGATTTTTCTATCTTTTTCCTTTTGCCCCATCATCAAAACCTTCCAACCAATACGTTTTTGAAGCAGCTCATGTTTCACAGCTAAGTGTTAAGTTTTCCCCACTTACACTAGCTAGGTGAATCATATATTTGCAGTGTCATAGCTGAGGCTTTATTAATAATCTTATGTATTCAGGTAAAATAAACCTGACAAATATCTTTGTGAGGGAGTTAACTTGCAATAAATCTGTGCTGTACACAAAGCAGCAGATCAGGTCTCAGCAAAGTGTGTCTGTGAGTAAGGGATTATACAGATTTTTATTCTTCCTCTCTCCCTAGGTAAAAAGGACTATATCCAAAGGGGATGTGCTGGATATTGCATTCAGTTCTCTTCTTAATCTGAAAGCTGTTATGGGTGGGAAAGAAATTGCCTGCATTTCTAGTTGTGGGAAAGACATGTGGACAAATGCCCTGAAGGGCAAGAGGTGTATAGGGCTGTCAAGAAATAAGGAAAAGCAAGGCATTAAAACTAATTGAATAATTAGATCTCATTCAAGCAGTGATTCATAGAACTTGGTTTTGGCTGTCTTTGGACAGAAACTTTGGAAGAAGCAGTAGCCAAGAGATGAATGAAAATGCACCACAGTTCTCTTGGCATATTGCCTTCCAAAATAGATGGTGAAGCACATCATGGAGCTATTAGCTGCTGTGTTTCTTAGTCACAAACAGAGCTACCCAGAGATGAGTTGAAAAAATATATTCTACAGCAGCTCTAGTCAAAGCACTGTTCATTTTAAATTGTCATCTCATTGTCAAATGACTGCTCATTGTGTCAAAGAGAGATGGAAGGCTTGAAGGGATCTAGATTGTTTTATTAGGTGACCAGGTAGATAAAATATATGAATGCAATGCAAAGGAGATGTGGTAGTGGCTTTGACTTACCAAATGGAAAGCTTTTTACTGGCATGTAAAAGTTTGGTTAATAGTTAACAGATCTATAAATTTTACTGTATAAGGATTCTGTACCTGATGGCTGTCATAATTTCCTGTCTTCATTTAAAGGTTTATGCTAACCAAAGTTTAGTTTCTACTTCTCCATGTACTTCTCTACATGGAAATCTGATTTATGGTGTGGTCCTACAGATTTCTGGTACAATAAGATCTGTGAGAAAAATTAGTATTTAGATATGATGTGTTGAATCACAGATTGGATTGCTGGATCACATCCTTAGACTGAAGGACCATGTCACCAATTTCTCTTCCCTTTTTCCAGAAGAGAAAATTGTTCTAGCCCAGAAGTTGATGGGATTTTTTTTTTTGTAATTATTTAAATGGCTTTTACCTTGTTGTATGATGGCAATAGATGCTTTTTTCATGTTCCTGTATGTGGAGAAGTATCAATGAAAATGTTTTCAGCTCTGTTACAATTTTTGGAGGAGTCTTTTTGCCAGAGAAATATTTTAAGACACTGGAAAACTGTAGACAACTGGTGCAAAATGCAGTGACCTTATAGATTGAAATTGGTCATACCCATGTTGTTGAATCCTAAATTCCTTTAAATTTGAACATCAGAGAGTAAAGATTACCTAGACAACCCTAAGGAGGTTCCTGAAACAGCTCAAAGTTTAACTGGTGCAAGTAAGCATGTACCTTTGTGGCACATCTTAGCTGCAGAATATGCAATGACTGGGAAGCACTGGTTATTTATTTTGGGGTTTGAGGCTGTCAGGGAGCATTACTGTGATCTTACACAGGAGTAATAGAGCTGGGCTGCTGCACAGACTGTCTAGTGGTAACTTAAAGATGGAGCCAAAGTCTGAGACCCCACTTATGCTGTTACTGAGCTAAAAATTTGAGATCCCACTTATGCTATTACTAAGGAAAAGACCTTTCTGATGCCTTTCCAGCTCAGACTGTTGAAACTGTGTGTACACAGTGGGTTTTCTTTTCTTTTAGCCATGTGGTACATAACTGGACTTGCTTCTTCATGTTTCTGGGCAGTTGGATTCTGTTGTATTTTCTCTTTATGGATGATCCTACTTGAAAAGTCTGCTAATCTCCATTGGACTTGACAGAAAAAAATGTTAGGGATATGATTTTGAAACTGAAAAGTGCAGCACTGTAATAAATTGTGGCTCTCTGGTTGAACATGAGGATAAAATTCATTCCAGACCCTGTGTTCAAATGGAACAGTTTATGAATGGAAGCACAGCCCCTGGATTGTATTTCAGCATTAGTCTCTGGTTTGGAATTGTGCTGTTTCCAACATAGACAAGGGTATATATTTTATAAGCTTTCATTCTTCCACTCTTCAGATTGTTCAAGGATAAAATCTTTTGTGCTGGAGTTGGCTGTGGATTATATGCCATAGGAAAAATATTTTAGTTTTTTGAAAATAGCTTTATATTTGGCTGAAGGAGAACTGGCTAACACTTAAGAGATATCATATTTGTATTTCTTCTGCTTTACCCTAATTTCTTACTATCCATGTCTCATTTAATGTTCATCATCTCTGTCCCAGCTCTGACACCTGTCAGATGGGGATAACTCTGTCAGGTTGCAACACAGCCATGTGTGCTGGAAAACAATAATGATGTAGTTATTAAAGAAACAACTGAATCAAGAAAAGATATTCTTCAACAGCACGTATCAGGAAACTAGGAGTCTTGGACTGAAATCTATGAATGTTCCAGACCCTGCTGCAGAGAAACAGCAGCTGAGTAATAGATGCTTAAAGATGAAGACAGAGCCAAAACCTCCTGTCAGTTAACATACTGTGGTTTCACCCACTGCTTAGAACTGTTTAGTTTTAAATCTCTCAGATGGCTTATGTTACAATGTTGACAGAAACAAAAATGAGATGCAAAAAGAAAAGCTTAGGGAAAAAAGCTCGAGGTGTGATTTTACATATGTTAAGTAGAAACTTAACTTTTAAAAAATGTATTCTTTCTCCCTGGGATATTTAAAGATGCTGAGCTCCTATAACTTTGGCTGAGAAAAGTTTATTGATATCTAGCAATTTCTTCATCCTAACTGACAAGACAGAGTTTTAGTGTTGGTTTTACTGATTAATAAGGAGGTTAAAGAACTTTATTCAAATAGGATGTTCACTTAGTCTTTCAAAATACCAGTTACTCTTATTCTTTAAATAATTGGAAAGTATGAAAAGGGGGACTATAACAAGGCTTCTTATTTCAAGTAGAAAATTGCGATAGAGCTACAGCAGCTAGTTTGTAACATCAGATGGGCTGAATTGTTCAGGTACCTAATTATGAAGGACACCTGAAAACAACTGTTCCTGCAAAAAAAACCTCTGGAGACATTCAAACACCAACCTTGTCAAGATCCTGTGGAACTTGCTCTGGGTGAACGTGCAGCAGGGGTTTTGGACTGGATGGTGTTCAGGGGTCCTTTCCAACTGCAATTATTGTGTGATTCTGTGACTTTTATGGCATGCTTGGAAATTGCAAATATAGTATGTTTTCCAGAAGAAGAAAATTCAGGTCAATAATTCTGATTATGGTAAACCAACCTGGAGGCAAAGGACACGTGGAGCCTTGGAGTTTAAAAGTAAAAGATTGTGCTGAGCAGTCTGATAACTCTGCTCTATTGCAGACTCAGGGAAGTGGCATGTTTGTTCTTTTTGGACTTTTGCTCACTAGAAGAACCACAGAGAGAAATTTAGAATCAGTAGAACTACTGGAGAGTGAATTGATAAGTGTGTTAAGATGAGACTACTGTTGAGAGAACAATATCGTGTTGTACAGAACTTATTAATGAACTGCCACATAAGTATCTTGAGACTACTTTCATCCACTCCATATTTTTGCACATTGACATTTTTATCTCCATAAAAATGTTCATTAAAAGGAATATGCAGTTAGATTTGCTCCTTCTACACAGCTGAGTTGGTGGTTTTTCACTGAAATAAAGGAAATGGCATGACAGTGTCATCAGCAGAAGATGAAGACGGCCTGGGTGGGCTGGAGGCAAGCAAACACAGATTTAAACCACTCTTGTCACAAGAACTAGGGACTGTATGAAGGGGAGAGCAAGCCAAGATTGCTATTGTGGCAGGTCCTTCAAGTTCCTTATTTAGTGTGTAGAAGAAACACCCTCCTCTTCAACTGCTGATTATGATTTAAAGTTTTTCTTGTTTTCAGTTTTAGCTCAGCTTCTTTTCATAGCCCTTATTGGTAAGAATGTGTAGGCAGCAAAGTGGGAACGGATGTTGCAAGTCTTTTACTGACGCTTTGAAAGCCATAACAGAATTGAGATAAATTAGTATTACCAACAGCCTGTGAGCTTTTCTCAAGAATGTTCTCTTAAAACAGAGGGTAGGAATCTGGGTCAAATCCATTTGTTAAGTGATGTATTAATTTTTTTTTGTTTGTTTTGCCAAAGCGTTAGTTTAAATAGTTATTTGTCTGCATGTTTCTATTTTTTGTTTCCTAATGGAAGCACTAATGCATCTTTTAAAAATGTTTTTCTATCTATAAACCATAACTTGAAAATTTTCCAAAAGAAATTTTAATAATAGTTTCTGCTGAAACTAGTTCTTGGGGGATCCATTTGGTGTTTGACAGAGGAAGTGTGGGTTTTCTTTACTGTTTATAGTGCCCAAAGAGAACTTTAATTTCTACCCCCTAACAAACCCTGAAACCCCATGTTTTGCCCAGGTTCTCAGAGAGTACTCAGTGAGACTCAAATTGCTTGGCTAATCTGAACAGGGCCGTTGGACCCTTTCAATCAAAGTCAACACTTCTTTCCCCCCTTCCCAGTTTCTTATAGAGAAGAGTACTTTTAATTTAGTCTTTTTCTCCTTAGATGGTTGAGTTACCAGGTGACAGGGTAAGTCAGGCAACAGTAATAATAGAATTTTTGCACTATGTAGTGCTAGATAAAATGACAATCAAAAGCAGATAAACTTATGTGAAACAAGCAAAACTCTTGACTAAATAGGAATGGAGTAAACAGTTTTTACCTTGGTTTACCTTGACCTTATCACTGAATTTTTTAGACAGCTTGCTGTCTTAAATCTTCTGTATGATCTGTGGACATCAAAGCAATCTTGTCTAACAGCATAATGATTAATGGGGCTTGGCTGAAGCAGGGTAGCTTTGAAGGAAAATATTTAGCTGGCAAGTAGCTTTTACTTCTCCCAATAGAAAGAGAAAATTATTTATTAAAATATATTTGCTTCTCCTTAACATGGGTAAAGTACCTTGCTGACAGTGTTTTGAAAGATTTCTGTAATACTTTTAATGAGACTGTTATGGTGTTTTCCTCATGTGGAATTTTGGTTCCATGTTTTTTTGTCTATTTTCATTGGGCATTCAGTTGTGGAACTACTCTGAAAATGTGCTGTATTGAAAACATGCTGTATTGAATGACATACACTGAAAGTCTCCCTCTTTCCTTGTAAGAAACAAGATTCCTTTTGCAACCTGAAAGGCCTATTGTGTGTGGAAAGAGTGAAATACCTTCTGAGAAACATGAAGCTGAGCAGATGCTCCCTTCAAGGTGCCTGTTCAGCCATCCCCTGGGCTGAGCTTAGTATTTTTGTGTTGGATGGATTGTCTGCTTAAAGCAGCACTGAAAAGAAACGCTCATTCTAGCACTCGTACAGCACCATGAAATACACAAAATGCAGGATAAACTACTCTTCCTTCCCCACAAGTTATATGTAGGGGAAGGATGGATTGATTAATCTCAGTGCAGTGAAATAAAATGCTGGGTACATCACTGTGCATTGACTCATCTTTAGTTACAGATTTAAATGTTGTACTCTCATGTAAGAGTGTAGCCATAGTGTCATCTGAAAGGACTCACTGTCAACAGCCTGTTGAGTTTCAACTGTGTTATTCATAAGATTCTTTCCTCCCTCCAGCTGTTTCCACAAATTGGAAAGGCTTTATTTCAGTTTATAAATGCTATTTCCCCATTGTTCATGCCCACAGATATTTTCCATGCCCAAATATCCATCCTCCCAAGAAAAGAAATCCTGACCCTATAAAAGAAGCCATGTGATCCTTTGAGGAGAAAGTCCAAAATGGCACAATATTGGATTTACCATCTGCAAAGCTTCAACAGCTGGTATTCCTCAGTTGTGTATCTATGGGTGGGGACGTGGGGACAGAGGAGAATATGAGTGGGGTGTGGTTGCATTTCCAAAGAGCTCTCATTTTTTGTGTTGTGGTTCCAGCTTTTCTAATAAAACTGGAAGGGCCAAAACTCGCTTCTGTGAGAACTGAATGGAGCAGTTGCTTGATGTTTTGCTACAGCATGAGGTGAATTCATCACACACAGAAACTCCAAATTTATTGGCTTTTTGATGAAAAGACTGGTCAAACGGTTAAGAAAATGCAGTTGTCTGAAATAGCAGAGATAATGCCTTGAAACTGCCAAAAAAATTAAACTGCAGTTTGACGAAAACCCTCAACCTTCAAACCATTTTCTCACATACATTTTCTTTAGAGTCTCACCAAGAATACAGCTACTGTGAGGAATCAGTCAAAGTGAATGTCATGTTTTTCACACCTTTGGATTCCCTACGATCAGAAAAAAGCTTCTTAATGTGACTTTTGCATCTAAAACATAGTATAAAGTAAACCTATTGCATATGGATATCCTACCATGTATTCTTCTGTAGGTTAAATAGGAGAATATTTGTCTGGGGAAAATGAGGTAGGAGTTCAGATATTAAGTATTAGGCACATGCAAGAAGAGAGAGGCAGTTATTCCATCAGGAAGCTTCAGGAATTCATGTCCTGTAGGAACCTGTGAATCCTGGTGCATTTATAATACCTACAAATTTCAATGCAAATTATCAGTCCGAACACCTAAATCCTCAGATCTATAGCTAGTCATGAAAGGTATTTGAAGTGGATTCATAATCTTATAAATCTTTACCTTTTGGAGTTGCAAAAGGCATTTATCTTGTAGCAAAGTGGAATCTGCTGTCACTCAGCTTTTGCCCGCTGTGCACTAGTTACAGGTACAACTTATCTGCCTCTATAATACAAATCACCTTTCTGGCATCACAAAAATGTTCACAGGTATTGATCTACCTTTTGGAGGACTAGGACTGAGTTTTGAATCAACTGTTGCCAAGTTTGTGGTACCAGCTGGAAACCACGTGGAATTTGGCAATGCAGACTTCATGCCAGACAAAAATGCTTAGTATCTGTCTTGAATGTTTTGATTTGTTCATTAATCAAACACGGGGAAAATACATTCACAGAAAGCTGACACCAAAGACTTTCTGTGTAATAGATTTTAACCTTCAAAGACTTATTTGTTTTGTGATGATGGAATTTTTAGTAGGAAAGTGTTGTTTATGCTCCGTGTGTGTACTTTATTCTGCTTGATTTACTTACTGGAAAAGAAGTTTTATTTGTGAAGTTTATTATCAGATTATGTGTGCAGTGCCTCTACCTGTAATAATTTGTCTATTTGTAGATGCACATTTTTAAATTCTCTGTTTACTGGTATTGGGAAGATGAGTGTGCATACAACTGAGCTGAAGGAGGAGCAGTGAAAAGAGTAGGAAACTGGAGAGAAGTCTGAGCTGTAGTTTCTTTTCTGGTATCACCCTCTATGAACAGTAGCAAAGGAGTGTGTGAAACTAGAGTTAAGGTGAGAACTGCAAAAGCATAAATTCTATGAAAGCAGAATACAGTTGCAGTTTTCCCTTTCACTAAATGTTATATGTTATATGCTGAGTTGAAAGGTACCCATGAGGATCGTGGAGTCCAACTCCTGGCCCTGCACAGGACACCACAAAAATCACACCCAATGCCTGAGGGCATTGTCCAAACGCTTCTTGACCTCTGTCAGGCTGGTGCTGTGACCACTGCCCAGGGGAGCTCTTCTAGTGCCCAACAACCTCTTGGGTGAAGAACCTTTTCCTAATATCCAGCCTAAACTTCCTCTGACACAACTTCAGGCTGTTCCATAGTTGATCATAGCAAAATCTGCTTTGACATTTTTGTTGTGAGTAGACAGGTCCAATTCTGAAGGCCTGGTTGATGCAGAGTTATTGTCTATAGTAACCAGACTTTAAAAGAAACCATAAAAATATTTTTCTGTAGGGACCAGATCCAAATTGGACTTCTGCTGCATTCAGCTTAAAACCACAGGAAAGAAGAAAAGAAAGATGAATGCCAACTTCAGTTCCAGTGCCATCCTAGTTTGCTCAAATATGGACTCCCATGAGATGGGGAAAGTTTGAGTCAAACTCTGCTGTAGGGTCACTCATGTATGAAGTAAGAGAGCACATGTGTTCAGATAATAGATTTTATGCCCTGGCCTTGTTGTGAAGAAGATATTTCCATATGGGTGCTATACCAAATTTACCCTACTGTGTGTGGAATGCTTTTTGCTTGGCAGAATGCCAAAACATTCCCTGCAAGGGAGAAGGGGCTGAAATTTTATCTGATCAGAGTGTTAATCTGTGTCCCTTAGGTTTATCTTGTGGCCCTTTCTGTGTTGCAAGGGCAATGCTGCATATACCTTTTCAATGAGATCATTGCAAAATTGAATTGCTATTAAATTATACTTTACTCAAAGTTTTGAACTGGGCTAAAGTAGGAACACCAGTGCTAAAACTTTGAAATGCTGGTGCCAGAGCAACATTCCAAATGCTGTCTGGATAAAATGAATAATTTCACACAAATATTTCAAGTTAATGTTACATGTTTCAATATTGTTAAACCTAAGTGGTAGCACATTCTGGCACTGCAGCCAACCTGGAAACAAGAAATAGGACCCTGTTCCTGCACGCACTGGCTACTTGTTATTCCTGGACACATCCAGCTGACTGTAAGGGCATGGGATCACATTTTCTACCTGACACATTCCTGAGGCTGTGCTCTCCTGTGCCTTCTCCAGTATTACAGATGTTCAGACTTGGATTGCAAGCAGAGAAGTGGGATTTGGGAAGCTTGGGAGCATTCTGCATGGGCCCATGTGGTAGGGGCAGTGCTTGTCTGACAGCCCCTGTGGGTCTCTCTCCCCAGTCTGAGAACAAAGCAGTTCAGGCTGTAATGCTCCTCTGTGTCAGGTTTACTCCTGCTCTCTGGCCTGTGAAGAAAGATTGTTCCCTCAGCAGAACTCCCCAGCACAGTGGGTCTATTCAAGCCTGCATCTGGGAAGATAGTTAGTGCCTTCATTTATGAAATTCCTATCATAGAAGTGTGAGTTCTTTGGAACAGCGGCTGGTCTCTTGAGGAGTCTCCAACATGTCATGTACACAGCTGCATGTAAATCAATTTCATAAAAGGAAAGAAGAGAAGTTCTTTCAAATCACCAAATACTATCTCCCAGCATGTGAAGGTTTAAAAGATATGTGATATGATTCACAGTTTGTTTGTGGATTTGTTTCTGTTTGTCTCCATCTAACCCCCTGTGGTTCCCTCCTGGATGCAGCTCACATGGGAACAGAGCTAGAGTTTCTGTGGCTGCTGCTTGGTTTTCTATCTCTGCAGGGAAAGGCTGCTGCTGCAGAAATCCTCAGCAGAAACTCCACTGGCAGGAGCCACTGTCTAGAGTGGTGTGGTGGCTGCAATCAGCTCCAGTGGGTAGATGGGGAGGTGTTTCCCTGCCTCCTTCTTCAAGGAACGTTAAAACAGGTTTAAGCGTTTCCAGTTGTTTCTCTGGCTAGTGGTTGCAGGCTTGATGAAAGGTGATTTATAACACTTTTGCTTGTGGTAGTTTGTTGAAACTTTCCTTTCATGCAGATGACAAAGGTCAGTGCTGTGGGAGCTGAACCCTTTCCTTGGGAAAAGGCTCTGTGTACCTGTGACTGAGAGATAGGTGGGAAGGTATTTTCTCCAACTCACAAGCAGTTTGTGACAGTAAGGGAAGAAAGTTTATTTACGTGGTTGTTATAAAGCCAAGGGATATCACTGAGGACTATGATATCATTCAATTTTCAATACATCCAGTTCTCCAGCACTTTGTCTTATGAAAATATCCTTTCTAGGAAGAAACAGCTCCTTCTCTGTTGGATCTTACTGGCATTTTTTACACTTGTGAAGGGCAGCTCTTGAAATTCCTTATGCTTCTTCTACTGTTTTTTCAGTGTAGATTCACACTTTCATTTTTATTTATTTATTTATTTTTTGTTTTAGTGTAGAAGAGTGAAATTCCAGCAAGGCTGACTTAGTGAAAACTGAATTAGTGTTGATAGCTGGGGAGAAATGTAACTTGATCTTCTGTCTCTAGCCCTTGAATCAGGAACTGAAATAATTGTTCTAAGACTCTGGTCAAGTTGCCAGAAAATGGAGTGGTGCTTCTGCCAGATGGTCACCGCAGAAGTGCCAGACATTCCTCCTTTGAGCTTGCAAATGTGTATTTCAGAAGGAAAATGCACACAGGCAGCTGGGGACTGAAATGTTTTTCTCCCTGAGGTGCTTGCTGAGAGTGCAGGGCCTGCTGTGGGCAGCATCCATAGGGATATCAGTGTGTGATGGCTGGCAAAGGGATATAGGCACAAAGGCTTGGGTGCAGGAGATGTCTCTGTTGAGCATTAGTCACACTGTCACAGGGCTTGACAGACAGTATGAGGTAAATCCACCAGAAATGGGGCTGCAGGGCACGTCACACAGCAAGAGAAGCTACTTCAGTCCCTGAAGGAATCGTGGCTCACTGGAAGACATGATGTTGCCTGTCAACTGCTAAGCCCAGCTGTACCAGTTAATGATTGGTGCCTTTAATTGAAACCATTGTGCACTACTACTGCCCTGCCTTGTAGGAGCTGCTGCTGCCATAAATCTTGATTTTTCCATATTAGAAAGCTGTGTTCTTCGGGGATATTGAACGGACTTTTTCCTCCCTGCCCCCTTTTTGTTGCTATAGCTACTATAATTTTTGTTAACAAAGGGAATAAGAAGTAGTTTGCTGTGCTTAGTTTGTTATTGTCATTCTGCTATATTGTCATTCTGCCAATATTCTCTCAGTAATTTCTTATCTTTTTCCTCCAATCTCCCTTAGAACCAATTTTATAAAGAAACTGCAGGAATCTAGGAACTGCAAGTCTCCTGCAGTCACTGCAGGGCTGTGTGTGCATGGGGGATGAGGGTTCTACTCATGAAACAGGGACTCTTAAAACTTGAACTTAGATTTGACTTTGGGTTTTTGTGTTGAATGACTGGCTATGCAGACCTTGAGCACTTCTCACTCTCATGGACTTGCACCTGCTTTGCAGGACTGCAGGAATTTCTGTCTCTCTTGAGTGAAGGTGAAGGTCATGCCAGGTTACCACAGTATTGCAGATCCATTTTTTCTTGAAGTATCTTCAGAAAAATTCAAAGTTTATTCCATGAGGAAGATTTTAGCCATGGAAGGAAAACATCCTGGAGCATGAGGAAGGGTGGGATGTTTTCTCTGGGGGACACAGAGTGTGTTCCCAGTGTGGAAGGGAAGAAGAGGGCTGTATTTCTCTTCCCACCTGGGGTTTCTTATTGCCCTTTTATCTTTCTAAAAATTCTCTTCACTTTCTTTTTTCCCATTGGTGTTTTTCTCATAGTATATTAGCTATCCTTCACCTCACTTCGCTCTACCAGTCTTGAACTCTTCTGATATTTGTCTGGACCTCACCCCTCCTCTCTGCTTCTTCTTTTGCATACATCCTCTGTTCCAGCTGCTAGGAGGGAGGCTGGGATTCACTCATTTTGCTAGATCCATCCTTCTCTCTGATAATTCTTTACTTAGTTGTCTGACGTGGGAACTTAGGCAGGGCATGGACTGCACCCTTTCAGTCAGGCTGCTCACACCTCATTGGAGTTTATCCTGGGAGTACAGGGGACTTGGGTTTGTTTCTTTTGGCTTGGAACATGTAGAGTTTGAAGGAGAGGAAGGTGGTAGCTAAGGCGTTCATAGACATGAAGGGAGTCTGAATCAGAAAACCACTGTGCATGAGAGAGCTGCTCATTGCCTCAAGTCAGGCTACTTTTAAGCCTCTATCTCTGGTACAGCAGAGATATTTGGAGATTTGGATAGATTCCTGAGGTAGTAGGAAAAATAGGAATATCTTTGAGAAAATGGGCCATTCAGCCAAATGCCAGAGTGTGGGTGGTGGGCTTTAATCTCTGGCACTGAATTTGCAGATCTTACCTCTAAGCAGGTTTCCTAAGACAGGCTGAAATCAATGTCAGAGCTCCAACACAGCTCAGAGCTTCTGCATCCTGCAGATGTTGCTTTAAGCGCAAGAGCATCATTTCTAAATGTAAACAGATACCTTCCTGAAAGGTTCCTGCACAAATCCCTAATACAAACAATGGACTTACTTGCCATCCCATTTGTTGCTGCTAATGCCTGTGTCCAGGTTCACTTCTGGATGTACTTTGGATAGAGGGAATTAAGATCTTCTCTAGGGGAATTAAAATCTTTTGTGTGCCTTTCTACAGATTCCCTGGGTAACTGCCAAGAGCTAAAGAGACAGACCCAATGTTGTTCTCATATCTTTGTACAAGCCAAGACAGCTTTGGCCAGTGTTTTCTACTTATATCCATAAGGTCTCCAGCCCATACCTCATCCTCCCAGGGTGATTTTATATCATAATATTGAGGCAGTCCATGCAAATGAATAATTTCTTCACTGGAAGCATTAGCACTGGCAGCTTGGGTCTCATGGACAGGACCTGCTTCTGGGAGATGCTGGCTCAGAACAGTCACTAACACACAGTGATCTAACCAGAAGGAGATTCATGGTATTGCCACATATCAGCTCTTGACCTTACTGAGGTGTCCAAAGATGATTGCCCTTCTTCCCATCACGTATCATTAAAACACTTGCAAGGCTAGTATAACTGCTAATAATTTTACAATTCTTACTCTAGCGGAGCTCTGAGTGGAAGCTACATGTGCCTGACAGCAGGAAGGGAGGTGTGCTGACAGCTCTGGGTGCAGCAGCTTGCTCTGTAGGATGGCTATAACCTGTGTTTTGCCTCAGATGATGCTCTAACAAATCAAAACCTACAGCAGTTGCAAAGCCAGTGTCTTCTCAGCTGTCTGGCAGACTTTGTCAGCCAGCCTTGGTGTGAGGAGGGTTCAGTCATGGGTGTCAGCTCAACTGGGAAGTTCCTTCTAAGACTTACTAAGACTTTCATCTTTGTTTGTTCACTCTGTGAATTGCATTGGGATGTTTTTAGGGACTGGTCACACCCTGTGGGAAATACCAAAGGAGACACTATTTTCTCATCATATCCTTTGTGACACAATAGATATTAATAAAAAAGAATCTTTGCTTCTCAAAGCTAACCAATTCTCATTCCTTAGCAAATGTATACTTTTGTTTTTGTGTCACAAGAAGCAATTCATTATTGTGCAAATGATGTTGATGTCTCTATTAGAGCATTATGACTTCACTGAGGAGTAAGCAACAGGAACAGATGAGCTCCTGAGACTTAAATGGTGGTTTTTATGTAGAAATCCTGGGGATGAAGGAAAAGAACAAGGGACGACTAATACCAAAGAATTGTGATATATGTTGGGCATAATTTCTAAGTAGACCCTTTCTACCCTGATATCTCAAATAAAGATATTTAAGCTTGAAATAATCAATGTATTTTTAAAACCCAAACCTTTTCTTTAGCCTACACAGGGAAATACTAATTTCTGGCTCAATAACAGACATATTTTCTGTTCATGCCTCCTTCTCTAAATGTGTTCCGTGATTTTCATGTTTTTCTTCCATTTGGAAGCTAGGACTTCCAAAGGATTGCCCTAGGACTGCCAAGGGTAATAGAGGAGCTGAGCACTGAGTTCTTACCTAATTCAGGCATTAGGTTTGGACTGCCGTGTATTTCAAGTGAGTTCTGTTCTCTCCACCAGGTGTTGAGGTATTGCCCATTTTCAATTGGAGGGGGAAGAATAGCTTGGGAGAAGTTAAATGAAGTAATAAGAAGGTAAAGTAGGGCAACGAAGACAGAATAAAGGGCACAAAATAGGAAAGAACAAGAACATCAGAAAAAGGAAAAGCATTTTAGGTGACAGAAAAACAGGAAAGGAGGGTGAAGGGTGAGTTGAGAGCTGTCTTTGCTTTAAGCAGAGTGTCTGCTTTTCACTTGCCTGGGGGAGGTAACTTCTTTCTCCTCCAGCAAGTGCTGCAATATCAGTTTCCCAGTAGTATCAGTTCAGTTCAGTGGGGACTGAACTGCTGAGAGGGTGGTTTTGGCATTGCAAGGGCCAATGGCAACAAGTTCACCACTCCTGCTGGTTGTAGTAGGAAGTCTGTGCTACAAGTACAGTTGGCACCCAGCTGTGAAAGCTTAGCAGAGAGTCTGGTCACTGACTTGGTTGGAAACAAGCTGTGGATTGTTGGCATGGAAATTTTGGACGAGACTGTGGAGTGAATCACCATCCAGAGAAGAGGTATTCCTAATGTAGTTCTGGTCACAATGTTCTCAGGAGTCTCTGCAGGGCCCTCTCAAGGCAGGAATCTTTAAACGTTTTATTGGACTTTCCAGTTCATCAGAACTGACGTTGTTCTGGAAGGACATCATTATCTGTTTTACTGGAAGGGAGTAGGCAAATTGCCACAAAGCAGGCTGCAACTTCTAAACAAGAGTTCAGCTGTACTACACCTCTTGACTTGTGGGCAAGCTCCCTTAAAGCACTCAGAAAGCAAAATAACACGTGAAGCTAACTTCTTAATGGCTAAAGCCATTATGTTGCAGCTATTGTTAAGAGAAAAATAAGTAGACTCATCAATTATTATAAATACATTGATGAAAGTTTGTATTTACAGTAGTTTTTCAAAAACATGAGTTTGTTTTAGCAGCCTGTAATTCTTTCCTGTTATGACTTCCTGTTATGCCTCCAGGTCTCTGCCCTGTGGGGCAGACCAAAGGAGTAATATTTTCCCATATTTTCCAGATCCCAGATCAGTGGAATTTCAGGGGAAAAATAATCTGCATGAAAAAGCTTCAGAACTCAAGATCTCAAGTAGATTTCAAGCCTTGTTAGTGATAATGCCAGGAGAGGGCTTGGGAACCTACATCGAAAGGCTGCCTTCTCAAGTCATCAGATACCACATGTAAATTCTTCTTCTGGGTTCAAAGATATTCACCTTCCACAGAAGGAGAGGAAGGAATCAGTTCTTGGAATGTGCTAACTGATGGACACTGTGCATTAGAAAGCAGGAGGTTTTCTTGAGACCTTAAGAGGCTATGAACTGATTAAAGCACTCTGGGTTGCCTTGACTTTTCAGGTGCTTACTTCAAGCCTCACTCCTCAACCCACTCTCATTCACAGTTTTTAATGAAAAACAACTTCCACTTTTTCAACAGTGGGACTGCAGTGGGTTCTTCCAAAGTCTAGAGATGCTTTAGGAAATTAAGAATAATTTTAAACTGCAGAGGGGGGAGCAGAGGATTTACCCATCCCCTGTTAACACCTGTTAATGGAATTAGGCATTCAGTGATGATGCACTGCTCATTAGCCCAAAATGCTTTCAGCACCCCATAAAAAAGCTCCAAGCCACAGTTTAATTTTAGAAGTGTAAGTATACCATTAAAAGGGGGGAAGATTGTCCATAAGGAATATTCTGTCATTGGAGCATCCTGCAATGATGGAGATCTGTCAGGAAACATCAGCTTTGAAGCAGCCCTTTTTAGTCAGGATGCTGAACCTTGCCTGGTATGAGCCACTGATCCCATGTTGCCATCACATACTTTTTCCTGTTTGTCTGTCATCTTTCCTTTTTGATCCTGGTAAATGATCTGTGGAGGTTTTAGGCAAAATTGATATAATGATTCTACAATTTGGGCTCATCAAATTGCCAGTTTGAGACCTGTCCTAATCAAATTAGTGAAACCATGTCTGGAGCAAAGCACAAATTATGGCTAAATAAGGGTTTCAGAGGAATTCTTTACATTTACAAATAAAACAGAATTCTGCATTTTTACACCAGGTTTGTTAGATGGTTTATGAGACAATGCAGAATCTGTGTGACTGACTATTTTTGGATTTGTTTTTAACAGCATGTCACAATACTTGAGAGATTTTGGTTTCCATTGCTTTGTGAAGAATAATTTGCAAATACTGTAATGAGGAATGCTCTCACCCAAGCCCAAGGGATGTGATTCTGACCCTACAAGATTCAATAAACTTGCAGGCTGTCAGATTCATTTGAAGGTTCTAAAATAACTTTCTACATAACGACAATGTTTCATTTAGGTTTTCTTTCCTTGTTTCTTTGCCTCTGTTTTATTTTTTTTCCCTTTAGTTTTGGAGTGATGTGCATGGGTGGGTGGGTTTTTTGGGGTGATATAAGTCCTTGCTTCCAGGCATCTCTGTAAATGGCTGAATACTTTTCTGCTTTGTTCATGTTGTTTGCATTTTCTCTGCATACGCTGGGATTATACCAGCATCAGCTGCAGTAAAATATTAACCAAAATAAGCATTAAAGAAAAATTGAATAGAAAATCAGTGGATATCACCACATCTATCATAGTCTCAACTGCATGGGAAGGAACACGCTTATATCACTAAATCTGAAGTATCTTGAGAAATTGTCTTTAGGAACTCAATTTATCTCTAGTTGAAAACAAACCACTTTGTTTTACTTGACATTTAAGGTGGCTTTGAAATGTAAGATTTAAACAATCACTCCTTTTAAATGTTGACAAAAATGATTTTTATCAAGCTTTGACATACTTTTCTTCTCCTCCCCTCCCCATCTGATTTTGGGTATGGGAAAAATGGGTTCTCAAAAACAGCAGCATAAAAGTACACTATATTTTTTTTTAACATAGCAGATCAGTATCCCATATTTTTGAGGATCTCTTCAGCTTATTTTTCTCTTGAACAGAAAAGCAAATCTTGGAAAATTAATGTTATACCAGAAAAGCAAACCTTGGAAAATTAATGTTACACATGTGCTAAGGGTTATTTTTCTCCTTACGCCATCTTTATCTCTCTTATTTGTCCCACATTAAGCACTAATAAGTGATTTAGATTTAAGACAGTAAGAGTATCGAATTGGTGAGTGGAAAACATTAAAAAAACTGCTTACTCCCTGTGGAATGTACAGTCCTAGAAAGCTTGGCCAGCATTAGCAGGCTTCCTTTTCGTCCCGAGCAATCCCTTTTCCAGTCGGAACAGGCAGTTCTCTAACAGTCCTGTAATCTTGATAATGTAACGCTAACAAAAACAATGAGACATTGGAGGAATTTAGGGAGCTTCAGTGCAGAAAAACTGTTACCAACCAGGGGAAAAGAATCTCTACTTAATCTGGGAAAATTGATACAAAACAGCAGGGAAGGACAAGTAGACCTGGAGTCTGTGGTCAGCATGATTGACTCTGCCTCTGGAGCTGCAATCAGCAGATTTTCTGACTTTGTTTGTGGTAGAACTGCTTGGAATTAAGTGGTTTAGAAAATATCCTGTGACTGTGATAGGTCTGTTAGTTTATGGATTTTTGTGTGTTGTCAGTCCCCAGCTTGCTTTGCAGCATCACATTACAGTGGCTTCTCAAGCAGTCTGGACTTCCTGTGGGTTTGAGTAAACAAGAAGTTTCGTAACACTCCTTATTTTTGCATTAGCTGTGCTGTTAATGGTCGTAAAAATTGGTAGTTCTGGTCAGACCTTGGGTGGCAGTGCTGTAAACCAAGGTAGATATTTTAGTTTATAAACTAAGCAGCATCTCAGAAACCACCCTGCCCAGTGCCAGCAGAGCCACAGAATCCTTCACAAATGACTCTTGTAGCATCAGATGGAGTAAATACTGTTCATTTTCCTTCTCAAGGGACTCTGCTGGCATTTTAAGAATCTTATCATGACATGAAAATACATTCCTCCCTCATTTTGCAAAATATTTCTCAAGGGATTCCAATGACAGAAGGAAATGGCCACTAAGAGCTGTGCTTTACCCTGGAGAAACATGGGATATAGTCAATGGAGGGGTACAATATTAGGGATATTCCTGCTTTTGCATCCCTTGGATGACATCCTGGCCTTTATCCACATCATCATGTCCTCCCTCCAGTCACAGCACGACATTGCTATTAAGATAGCAGAATGAAGGCAAAATAAATAATGGTACTGGGCTGTTTCTTTGCCAGTGTGCAGCAATGTCACAGAAGTGAGACCCATCTTTTGGGCACCTAACTTTATACACAGGGCTGAAACTAAGTTCACTGCTTTTGGGACTACCAAATTGCTAAAAAAACAGCAAGGAATTGATAAAAATTCTTTATATTAACTGAGGTTTTAAAAGTGTGCTAAGACAGCTTTACTTAAAGAATCCTGAGGCCAGTTGAGAAAACTGGCATATATATCGCAAGCAGATTTGAAAATTATATTCAAAAATCTATCATTGGATAAATTTCACTACTAGAAAATATTTCCATAATAAAGGTGCCCTTTAAAGGTGAGAAAACTTTCTTTATTCCTTGGGATAGCTGTGGTGTGGTCAAACTTCCAGTCACAGCTGTGGTGTTTGCAAGTATCACACAGTGCTGCTGCTGGCATCTCCACATACTCTGGTGGATGGAAGGACCACACCAAACCTGTGATGTTTTGTGAATTTGGTATCAAGCTCTGTTCATCAGACAGGCCAGCACCTGAAGCACATACCTACTTCTCATAAGTTATCTCCATTTATAGCACTGGGCTCTGATAAACTTGGCTGTGGATGTGCAATAGCAGCAGTAGAGAGGTAGGGTTTTGTTTTTCAGAATCATGACTACACTGATTGCATTTCATGGAATAAAAAGCAATCTGGAGTTCTACCTTTACACAGCACTGTTGTTCAAGGAGTTAATTGTCATTTGGGCCTGTTGAACCTTAATTGATTTTTCATCTCACAGATATCCACATTTCTAGAAAGCAGAAATGACCATGACTGCCAACAAGAACAGCAGTGTCAACAGCAGAGCTGGAGGAAGTAAAGCGCCTCAGGACACTCTGGATAGGTAAGTGGAGAACTGCAGGATTTGTAGATTTTGGCTAAAGTTGGTCTGTGTTTGGAATAAGATATCTGTTCAAGGGCAAGCAACCTCTATTCCAACACAAAGAGAGCTTTGCTGGGCTGGGGGAAGTTTTTTGTAAGGAGTGGAGAAGCCAAGGTATGAGGAAAGGTTGTTTCTTGTTGACTGATTGCTGCTCATGGGCTGGTTATTGCAAGGAAAGACCTGTGTGGAAGGTGCTGTATAAAGCTCAGAAATGTTGAATTCCTCAGCCATGTGATTGCATGTCAGCTTTCCTGCACTGCTAGTTTGTGCTTTGTGTCCTATTTCCTCTGCTGTATCTGCCTTCACAGACCAAGGTCAGACTGTCTCCTGTTGCAGGCTAGGCAGCAGGTGGGAAATGGCTGAGTGTAAAGTACAGGGCTCATCTCTATTGCTTTGCTTAGTTATCTTTTCTGTAGCATTAAAATAATTTGCAAAGTAGATTACCCTTGTAATTCACAGTTAGGGGGAAAACGAAACTTTTTAAAATGTGCAGTCAAAGAAAGATGCAGACAACCAGCAGCCATTCTGGGTTTTTTTATTAGGTATATTATTCTGTGGTAGAGCTCAGCAGAGTTGAGCTCCATATCCTTGTACACTTCTCAGTTTGTGTGTTTGCCATCTCCTAGTACAAAATAGTAGAAAGTTAAAATAATGAGGGGCCAGAGTGGCTTAAGGAATTTCTAGAAGGATAGTCATACATAGATATAAAAACAGTTCCCTAATGATCTCTAAAATTCTCAAGTTGTTTATTGTCCTTCCGCCAGTGCAGACAGATTGGTGCTGGGAACTTGGGTCTAGACTTTGGCAAATTTTGGACCAGTCTTTTGTTTCAAAATGGTTTCCATTCTCAATAGCTTAGAAAGTACTGTGGGATACTAAGTTATTGGATAGTAACTGTCAAATAAACTGTCTTTCCTTATCATTGTCATCTGTTTCAATCAGAATTTGTCAGGAAAAGATTTTGTAAGTATAAATAAGAGCCTGAAGCTAAGGAAAATCTTTAAGTTGCATTTGCACAAGTGAGGAGGTGAATAGGTGGTCATGCACCATTTCTCCATCCATTATTTTCCCTTATGTAATCTCCACCTGTCTCTGAGAACCCTGGCAAGAGGATGTTATTTGAGTCAACCATGAGCATTCTTCATTTGAATCACACTGTAAAGTGTTGTAAGTGGTGGCATCATAAAAGTTTAAAGCTTGCAAAATTTGTTGTAAATATGTTCAAAGATTCACTTAGACTGAACAGTCAATGTCTCTGTTCAGAGTGGGATTTGACTGGGCATTTGGAAACCTGCAAACGCACTTTATAATCTGTGGTAGCATTTTCAGTTAGTGTTGATATTGTTATTAACACAGGTGTAGCAGTCTCCTGGTTGCTAAGATATATTTTTAGAGTTATTTTCTTGTCAGTCTTAGTTTTGGTGGGGTTTATTGTTTCAAGATTGCTCAGTTGATGATCTTAAAGGTTTTTTCCAACCTCAGTGATTCTAAGATGCAAGGTGTGATTCAAGGATACGGTGATATCGGCTGGTTCAACATTTTGTGGTTCTTTATAGGTCAGAAGCAAAGTCTCTAGAAGTCTTTCTAATTACTTTGGTTGTGAATCACATCCCTGTAGATCATGGATTTAAATTTTAATAATCAAAATCCTCAGTGGAAAGAAGGTGCCTCCATGTAAACATCCATACAGCTGTATGCTTTGCAGGCATTAAGACTCTTGCAGTAACTAAAATTCCCTTCGTCCTCACCAGAGTGGGAATTAACTGTCATGAATCACCAGAGTAATTTTTTGACCAGAGTTGTTTGAATGGCACTTCAGGAAATGAAGAAAAGACAAAGAGCAGAGCAAGGACATTATTTGGGAGGATAGCTGTGAGTTTCACCTGAGAATGTGGTGATGGGATTCACGGTTTTCTGCTGTGAGCACAAGAGGGGAAAAAACCTCTTGGCTCTAAAGAAAGTGAAGTGTTTTAAATATAACCACGCTAATGCATTTTTTTTTTAAAGTTGCCTGAAGTTCATTCACCACTTGTTAAAAACTGAGATTTTTGTGTGGTGGGAGAGAAAACTTGACTGTGCTCTGAATGGGAAAATTGGAGAATGATGACAAGGGTGGTTGAAGGTAGGAAACATTTTCACTATAAGACAAGAGCAGATTGATTGTGACTCTTCATCCTGGAAAGGGAAGGATTGAAGGGGAAGTGGAGTGTCTGAAATGATGCATGGAACAGAGATGATAAATAGGGAAAAAAATATTCCTTCCATTTAAGAACTAATACATATCCAATGAAACCAGAAGATAACAGGTCAAGGATCAGTTGAAAAGAAGGCACTTTTCAGCAGCATGTTTTTAAAACATGAAACTTACTGTTATGTGATGCTGCAATCAGACAAATCCATGGAAGAAAAGTGTTCCAAAGCCTTTTAGTCACAGAAATAGAATCTGTGAGCCAACAGACTCTTAAGCTGGTTAAATTGCACTGCACGTTCTTATTCTCTTCTCCAGGCACCTGCTAACTCTCATGGTCAGTGACTGAACCTTGGACCAGGAATGTATTTTAGTCCAAGCCAGTGGGAACATTCTGACATTGTTTGGAACAAGAGTCAGTTACAGGAAGCAAATTGAAGAAATTGCAGAAGGGTTGTTATGCTTGCAGAAGGGTTGTTATGCTTACAGAAGGAGACTCTGGCTTTCAGTGAACTTCCAGGGTACAACTTTAATCCTTCCTTATGAGTCACTGAGGTGAATGCCAAGGAATGGAAGGATAGGAAAGCACCTTGTGTGTAGCTGGAAGTGACTTCTCAGCAATTCTGGCAGGAAGCAGCTCTGTCAAATCTTAATCCTTCAGCAGGGGACAATGCCCATGGCATAACTGCAGCTAGTGCACAACCATGACCCTTTTGCCTCAAATGAGTTTGATTGTACCATAGTTACAAGGACAGTAACTCTGAGGAAACCCTAAGAGAACAGAAGTCACAGAAAGGCATGGTGGTGTTTGTAGTTCTCTCTCCTTACAATGTGGCTTGCTTTCCCTTAGCTAATGATTTAATATTTATCTGGAGTATTTGTGTTTTATCAGAAACTCTATTTGTTATTAGGTATTTGTCTAAAACTTGTGTTTTCTCCAGAGAAAACAAAGGAAAATGTAGAAATGGCACTACTATCTTTGACTCAAAAATCACCTTTACACTCTACTGTATTAAAACAAGGCAATAGTTATGTCTATGAAGTCATCCTCTAGTCAACAAAATACAGCTTTCAAACTTGTAGGCTGTGTAGTGTAACAGATACAAGGAGTAAAAAAACATCCTGAACAAAATAATGATATATTAATATATTATTATAACTTAAAATTGCAGCTCAGTTTGAGATGCTAAATGCAACAAGGACCAATCCAGAGCTGAAAAATATTTAGAGCTGTGTGGCTACATAACTTCTGTAAATAACTCTTAATGTCTTTGCTTCTGGCTAACATGCCATCTCTTAACTCTGCATCTCAAGGCATTTCATACACTTGAGCCTTCTCACCTGCTGCAGTTACTGAAGTACAGGAAGGCTTTGTTTTTAGAGGATCCCATTGATTTAGTTTTTTATCTGAGTTTATTGCCTGAGGCATGAATAGCGTCATATACTGGAGATGCAGACTTCTTCCACTGTATTTGTAAGGGGCAGAATTTCTCTTTGCTGTAAAATTTTCTGTGGTGCAGAGTGTGCCTTATGTATGGGCCACACCTTGGAGAATAGGAGAGAGCTTTTGAAAGCAAAAAAAACATTTTACAAAAATAATTACAGTGAACAAAAATTAAGTTTGCTGCAAGTAAATGTTTTACTAGCATGGTGGCTTTGATAGAATATATAGAGGGACTGTTGTGATGAGCTAGAACAAACATCTTTCAAATTTAGTGTCTCAGTTTGATTTGGGAAGATAGCCTAAGCAGAAACCATCCCTGATTCCAGTTGTGGAAAAGGACTGTGTCTGAGGAAAACTGCTCTCAGAGGCTATGTGCCTGAGGAAAGCTATGCCACTGGAATCACAGGAGTTTTGCCACAGACTGGATTTTGTGATGTGGATTGTTGTCTTTCCACCCAATCTCCACAGGAAAGGTGGTGTCCTCACAGAGGATGTTGGTGGAGGGTGTTCTCCAGCTGAGCAATCATGATTTATTTGCACTGGGGGCGCTGATGTCACGAGGTGCTATAGCAAGAGACCAGAGATTTGTGCCAACAAAGGATTACATCTGCAAATTGCCATGAGCACAAAGTTGCAAAAATGACATTCATAAAACTCTTTTCTAAATACTTTTAGTTGAATCTTTGAAGCAAATACACTCTTACTTGGTTAAAACTGAAATCTGATATCGTGAGTTGGATCTTTCTTCTTACTTGGGAAGAACTGAGCTGAGTAGCCACAAACCTCTAAATATAGGCTTTGGTTTTTATCTCCCAGCAGCGTGTGAGGACATTCTTGCTGTCACTGACAGCTTGTCACCCCCATTAGCCTAAGGTGCTGAGATATGTTTGCACTGACTTTGTGGCTCAGAACTTCTTCCTTCTTCAGAAATTCAGTTAATAGGACAGAATTTTAATTGGTGGAGCTACTTTACCTTCAGTGAAGGCAATAGAAATGCACCACATTGTCTGGACTAATATAACTAGAGACACAGGAGCATTTAAAATGGATTGTTTATAATTCTTTAAGTATCAAATAAAATAATGGCTTACATTTCTTAACAAAGTAAGCTGGTGGGTTGGTTAGTAGAAATATTGTTTTGGGTTGGTTTCCTGTCTCCATCATGTACACAGGTCCATGCTCAGCTGTTTCACATGCACGTCAAGGTCTTGTGGTTTATTACTGCATTTCTCTCAAGGCAGAATCAATCTAAGAAAGGTCTTAGAAACCAAGAAAACTTCTAGAAAAATCTTAGTTGAAGGAAGACTTTGTGCCTGTGCTTCAGCCTTTAAAGCTTGAG
>JAOTQP010000251.1:10686511-10714289 GCA_026413545.1 Cichladusa arquata
ATCCCATTCCAGAACAAGGGAAGAGTGTAACTGTCTCCAGTGGGAATGATCCCATTCCAGAACAAGGGAAGAGTGTACCTGTCTCCAGTGGGACTGATCCCATTCCAGAACAAGGGAAGAGTGTAACTGTCTCCAGTGGGAATGATCCCATTCCAGAACAAGGGAAGAGTGTAACTGTCTCCAGTGAGAATGATCCCATTCCAGAACAAGGGAAGAGTGTAACTGTCTCCAGTGGGACTGATCCCATTCCAGAACAAGGGAAGAGTGTAACTGTCTCCAGTGGGACTGATCCCATGCCACAGCAAGGGAAGATTGTAATTGTCTCCAGTGGGAGCGACCCCAGACCAGAGCAGGGGACGAGTGCAATTAGTGTCTCCAGTGGGAGTGATCCCATTCTTGAGCAGGGAAAAAGTGTGACTATCTTCAGTGGGAATGACCCCATTTTGGTGCAGGGGGATAGTGTAACTGTGTCCAGTGGGAATGACTCCATTCCAAAGCAGGGGGAGAGTGTGACTGTCTCCAGTGGGAGAGACCCCGTGCCAGAACAAGAGAAGAGCGAAATAACTGTCTCCAGTGGGAACGACCCCATTCCAGAGCAGGGGAAGAGTGTGACTGTCTCCAGTGGGAGCAATCCCATTCCAGAGCCGGGGAAGAGTGTAATAGCTATCTCCAGTGAGAGTGACCCCATTCTAGAGCAGGGGACGAGTGTGAAGAGTCCTGTCCATGAGGAAGAAGGAGCAGCAGAAGCGCCGTGTGATGGACTGACCACAGCCCCCGTTCTCCGTAGGTCTGAGCTGCAGCGGGAAAAGAGGTAGAGAAAATTGGGAGTAAAGCTGAGCTCAGGAAGAAGGGGAGGGGTGGAGGAAAGGTGTTTTTAAGATTTGGGTTTATTTCTCATGATGCTACTCGTATTTGATTGATAATTAATTATTTTTGCCCACAAATGGTGTGATGGTAATTGGTAAGGAATATCTTCCTGTTCTTATCTCAACCCACAAGCTTTTTGTTATATTTTCTGTTCCGAGTCCAGCTCGGGGGGGGAGTGACAGAGCAACTTTGGTGGGCAACTTGCATCCAGCCACATTTATGCACACTGGAAAGTGTACCAAGGGTCATGTTTGTTATCATAGGTGGAATGTATTTTGCATTCCATAAGGTCAGAGCCACTGAAGAAAATTATGATAAGAGACGCCAAGGGTATAAACTTTGAAATCTTTCCTCCTTCAGATACAGGATGCAACCTCCAAAGATGAGCCACATATACTCAATTGACAGGTTTCCTTCTCTCTTCCTTGCTTTGGCACCTCCTTGAGTCATCTTTTACTTATTAATTGCTCCCTCGCCTTTCTGCTTTTCCAGGTGCCAAGAAAAAAATGTCCTGCATCTGATTTCTTTCTTTCAGTTGTTTACATAAAAGAAAGACATTGTGTATGTGTGAGAAATATTACTACTGCTTCTGTCCAGAATCTGTTATGAATGTTGGGCTACATCTTAGAAAAGAAAAAAAAAAAAGTGTAACTTTTGGTAGGAAAACTGTTTTGCTTATCCTCAAAGGCTGCAATTAATGTGAGTGTACATGTGAGTGACAACTTTAGAGGTGCAATTGCATAACTAAGTGACTGGAAAGTTCACAGAGGATGGTAACACCATTTATTATGTTGGAAAAATAGTCCAAGTTTGAGACAAAGAGATCTTTGGTGCTTAAAGCAGATAGAAATCCACTCTTCTAAGGGACAAAAGAGAGAGGGCAAAACTTATAAAATGAAGTTAAAGATGAAGAACAAGGGCACATTTGTCTGGCTGTTTCATGCTAAGAGTAATGCAGTAACAAACAAAAAGCTGTCAGACTGCTTTACCCATATTACAGAAACATGTGCAAAAAATGTCCTTGAGGGAACAGATAAGTTTTCCTAGCATGGAGTGTGCTGGTTTTATGTCAGTACTTCGAGAAGCTTTTTGCTTAGAGAAGAAGGCTGTGGCATGTTGAACTGAGTTGCTGCAGTTGTCTTGCCAACAAGCTGGCACCCAGATTCTGGTCAGAGATGAGTCAGCTCCTCAGAGGCCTGAGCATCTTTGGGCAGAGTTTGAGATCAGAACTAGTTCCTCTTTTGCCCTGCCTCAGATGGTCCATATGACTTGTGACCTCCCTTCCCAGTGCATGAGCCCCAAGTGCAGTGAGACAGGCCGGGTCTGACAGGCTGTGTTTAGATGTCCAGGTTGTTCTGGATCCACAGAGATAGTGCAGGAAATTCTATTCTGCTGGTATTTTAAATTTTATTTTATTTTATTTTGCTTTTTATTTTATTTCCTCTGTAGTTCAGTAGCTCCAGAAGTAGCACAGATATTCTCAGATCATTTCGATCTAGCACTATCCTGTGTGACATATTGTATTTTCTCCAGATATCTCAGGCCTCAGACTTGATGGACTGTGATATTGATAGTTGAAATGATGACAGAAATTAAAAATGCCTGTTTCATAGCAGACAGATGGACAATGGCTTTCGGTTTTATAATCTACTCTTCTAGGACGCTTTCTTACTGTGTTAAAAAAAACTAATTTGCAAAACTGGACAAAAGAAACCTCTACAGAAAGATCTCACTGGGCACTGGCAGCTCTTTGGGGACCACAGCTAAGCTGGTGGAACTGGAAGGAAAATGTGGATACTGGTAGGAAAGGAAAATAAAATATTTTTTATTTATTCTGAAACAAGCTTATCTGAGTGGATGAGATTAAGGAAGCTTGTAGAAGATGGGAGCTGTGAATTCTTATTCTTTTTCTCTCCCTGTTGGATAGTTATATTTGAGCCTATTTGATGAGGTTTTGCATGATCTAGAAGTTGATTTATATGAGAAGCAGGGAAAGCAGACCTGTCTCTATTCTGGACTAGTATGCAGCCAGGATTTAGGACTTTTTGACTTCCTGTTCAGTTCTTTTCTCTGTGGATATAGGGTATTTTAGTAAAGTGTAGAGTGACCTTGTAAGGTTTTCTGACTTGTCAGGGCAGAAGAGGGATGAGCCTGTTTTACAACAACTTTCCAACTCCAAATTTCAGATTGGAGGTTGCCCTCAGATATCATGAAAACTGAGCAATTAATAAAAATAATTTTTAACTCTTCCCAAATTGTGTTCATGTTCTGTGAGCACAGAAAACTTGGAAAGCTTTGTCAGAATTAGTTCTACAGAGTTTGTTGCTTTGATATTCCAGGACAGATGATCAAGCACTTTTAAAAATCACCTTTGAAAAAGCAAAGTTGAGAGCCTCTATGTGCACTGGGATTTTTAACAGTCAGCATGTTCAGACATGCTGCTAAAGAACAAGTTTCAAGGACTGGCAGTTCTTAAATAGACAAATGAAGGTTTATGCTTTCTGCCTGGTTTAAGAAAATGCCCTCACTTGCTGCATTGCCACTCCCTCTCCAGCAAAACTCCCAAGATATTAAGAAATCAGGTGAGGCTAGAACAGACTGAGCCAATTCCAGAGCAATAACAATAGTGGAGCTGTAACAGTGGAAATACCTATTGCATAAATGATTATTCAGAACAAGTTATGGGAAAAGAGTAACTCCAAGGGAAGCTTTCCTTTTTCAACTTTGAATCATATTTTTTGGGGAGGAAGTGAGAGATTGTCCCAGTGGTACAGTGCAGTGTACTTTGGTGGAAAAGAGAGAATGGCTTACCCTGATACCTCTGTTCTTGCTTTTTGCTTTTTTCACAGTCAGCTTCTGATGCTTGTGATGAAAAGTACAGCCCAGGCTCGTTCGTATTTGCCTTGGGTAGTTACTTGTGTCTGAACAGAGGAGGTGAAAAAGGCTTAAATGGGGAATTGTTTAAAGACCATCCTGTCCTTGCCTTGTTACAGAACAGAAGAGGGTCATAAATCTGCAGTGGCAGGGAATCTAACCCTCTGAGTCTAGATAATTTCACAATTTCCTGTTATCTTCTTCCCCTTCACTTGGCAAAGACACCTAGTGCATGCTGATTGATGGCTTTTGATTTTGGTCATTCCTCATGGTCAGCTTTGTATTGCTGTCTTGGCTTTACAGATCCAGGCTAATTCAAGTATTTAGGGTCTGACTCATCAACTTTGATTTCTTTGCCCTTGTTTTGTACAGTGGTAGAGCATAGTTGCCACTTCATGCAATTTACTTTGGCAGAATGACTCCTGCATTTCCCTGGTGTAAATCAGACCTTTTTGCTTCTGAGCCATAAAACACAGCTGAGTCAGCTGTGACTGTGTGTACTTCTCTCCATGAACCAGCTGCAACAAAGGCCCAGAGCTTTAGGGGGGTGTTAAACACAGCAATTCACTGTGACACCCCTGCAAATTCACCCCACAATTGTTAACATTGACTCAGTGCTTCTTGGGAACACAGACACTGGAGCTTTTAAAAACTGCACACAGAGCTTGATCTTTTTTATGTTTGTTTCACAGTCATATCATTCTGTAGCTAGTTCTGATATAGTTTTGGTTTTTATTTAAATGGAAAGTATCAAAACTCCTTGGGAGGAAAAAAATTCAGAAGTACAAACAGGAAAATAATTGGCGTTTCTATTTTTACTCTATCTTTAAACATTTTGTGATTTGTTGTCCACTTTGATTTTATTGCTCATTCTCTCCAAATGCTGGGACTTTTCCATTCCACCACATGTTCATGAGAGTGAGCCTATTTCAAACAATCTTATAATGCAGACTCACTGTTCAGTTTAGAAAAGTACAAGTTTTTGTCTTGTTTTTGTCACAATCCCAAAGTCAACAATAGCAGAGGGATGTTTTCTGGAACACAGACTTTTGGGGATTTTTAGCCAGACTCCTGGTGAGAGCTCAAAGATTATAAAAGATCTGGTGCAAGAGGGTTTTTTCTGCTACCACATACATCACTTTCTTTTCCAAGAGAGAGGCAAGATATGACAAGTGTCACCACTTGTTTCATCACCAAGTTGAGTCAGCTCAAAAATCACCTTACTGGTGTGTGCCCAGCACTTGAGTGTGAAAAGTTCACCTCCTTTTTCTCCACAAACTCATATTTAGATTTAAGATAATTAAATGCAATCTGTAATTATCTACTTGAGTTATGTAGAAAATTAAAATGCTGTGTGCTGTGAGAGTGCAGAGTATATTATAATATAAAAGTTTACTGCCAAATGACAGTGGATTTAAGTTCAGTAGTGCAGGAGGTCCCTTTGGTCTTAATGTTCCCATCATATTAATTCCTAGTTACAAGGAGTAATAATAACATAGGTTTTAAAGTCTTTTTCTGATCCTGGAACAATTAATACACTGAAAGATTGAATTTATTTTCTTTGATGCAGTATACAAAGCAGCTGTACAAGCCTAGGTGATCACTTATATTTGAAAAGAAAAAGCCAGAACTCAAAGGATCGTCAATACATGGGATCCTCGTGGGCCACCTCAACTAAGCAGCAAAGCCATTTCAGATCACCTATTCTGGTCATAATTGTACATTTTACCCCCATGCTAACCCAGTTAGAACAGCCTGACTCCCTGCATTTGTCCCCTGCTTACAGCAATGCCTGGCTGAGTCTTTGCAGCAGTCACTGCCTCTGCCTGTCTGTCCCCTCTGGTGAGGAAAGGAAAGGAACAGGCACATTGTCACAAGCAAATAATGCTGAGTCCACAATGCTCTGTGAAATGACTCGTTCCAAAACTCATCTCAAAGTGCAACCACAGCACTGACTGCTGCTGTTTGACAGCTAAAACTGGACTTCTCACTGTTCTTTGGAGGAAAACAGAGGAAATTTATTACTAGTTCCTGTATAGAGAGGGGAAGGGGGCATTTTTGGAGAAGTGTCCCTAATCATTGCTTCTATCAAAGTCCTTCAGTTTTTTGGTCTGCTTTGAATTACTCTGCCTTTTTTCACCAGAAAGGGCCTGGGAGATTGCTGTACTGCAGTGGTGTGTTCAGTTTCTGTTTGTGCAAAAGTATTGATTCGTACCAGGAGCTTTCCCAAGAATGTCTGACAAAGGCAGAAGAGTTTATGTGCTCTGTTTGTTTGCTCTGTGATTTCCTGGCAGCACTGCCCTTGGTGGGGTGTGAAACTGTTCTGGTTACAAGGAGCTGTGGTTACTGAACCTCTGCAAAAGTGTCTGTTCTGTCCAGGTCACAGAAGGAATGGGACATAAATACCGATTCTAACTTGAGCTTCTGTTGGTCTCTACATGTTTTTTTCTCCTCTGCCTGCTTTGTCAAATCAAGTGGAAGTTTGATATAAATGAATATCATAGTGAGCCATTACATCTGTTCTCAGCAGCAGTACATCCAAATGTGCATGGTATAGTGAATGGTTCCAATTAACAGGTGAGCAGGGTGTGCTTCCCTCTCACTTTGCTCTGGGAAGGATGGATTCCAGTATCTGCACTCAGAGTGGCTGGCAGCTGGTAGCTGAACATTCCTTAGCATTCTCTCTCACAAATTTCCAGAAAATCTTAAAGTTACATCCTCATTTACCTATCAGGGCAGCTTTAGTGTATGTATTAAACATGAGTTTGCTGCCCTTGCAAAGAGAAATTTCTGTTGCTTTTGTTTCAGATCTGCTTAAATATTGGCTAGAGAAACAAGAAGTCTCTAGTGCTGGCCACATCTTCTCATTCCCAAACTGGCAATCCTGTGGTGACAGCTGATTCTGATGTTATTGTTACCCTGAAATAGGTTAGGTTGTCCTGATGGAATGGCACAATGCCCTGAGAAGAACTAGGAATGAGGAAAAAACCCTAAATAAAATACTAAAAAAGAAACATTTTTCCTAACAAAAGTGGGGAGAAAGTCCTGAGGAGTAAAACCAGTGCTGAGAGTCTTTACACCCACCATCAGTGTCACTGGGAAATGATGGGATCTCATCAACAGGAGCATGGAAAACCCAGTACCTTTTTGTCATCATGTTCCTTGTTCTTTTTTCAGTAAATAGGCTCCCATGCATGAGCATGTTGAAGTGGGAAATTCCCTGGATCAGAGAGCCAAAATCTGTCCTACTGTTCTGTACCTGTCAGTATAAGAAGAGCAGATGGGATTTGCAAAACTGAAAAATTGCTGAGTGGCTTTTTCCAGCTTCCCTTTCCTTAGGACAGGATGATCTGTGGGGTCACTCCTGACACTTCAGGAAAGCTAAAACAGTGCAGCAGAGTCTGAGCTGCTTAGCTCAGGGGTCAGAACAGAGCACTGAGAGATGGGAGTCCTGTAACTCTTTCAAGGCAAGTTAGTTAAACACCCTCCAGTCCCTGTTAAAGCCTGAAATGCAACCTAAGATTTTCCTTAGTGTGTATAAAGTGTGTGGGTCTTGGATGCAGACGCCTCAATAAATTCACATTCTGTTTATCCACCCATACTTTGATTTCCAAAAGACACAAACCCAGCTCTTGAGCCACCCTTCCTGCTGCTTCCCATTGTTAAAAGTTACTCATGAAGTTGTGGGAATTTTCTGCACCCATTTCTCCTCTTTTCTGGAGTTGGTGTTTGGCATTGGAAGCACGAAGGAGCTGTGCTTCTGCTCAACTGGATCAAAAGGCCAAGCCCCCTAGTTTTTAATACTAATTTTGTATTGCTTGCTTTCAGAGTGGTATCTAGGAATTAAATTTTTCCTCTTCTACAGAGAAATGTTGTTAGCACCCAGATTTTGCAGGAAGAGGATTGGTATTTTTGTCCAAATTTGAAGACTTCTTGACTTTTGGGTCAGATAGAGGATGAGAACTCAAGCCCATCTGGCACCAAGAACAAGCCCTTCCCCATCCCCATAGATTTTTAGTACAAAAATCAAAAATCCTGCTAAAAGTCAGGAACTAAGTTTTTTCATCTTTTGCCTTGTGACGAGTAGGTTGCAAATTATCTTAAAGCAAGTGTTCTCTTCTTGGTGCAGCTGAGATACAGCTCCACTGTTATCCATATGTTCACTGGACCTGGTGAAAGGAGATGCCTTTACTAGAGAAAACAATAGAATATATGAATATTTGAGAGCAGCCCTCAAGGATTAGTTTTTGTACAAGTTTTTTCTATATTTGGATGAGAAAAAGAGAAACTGAAGAGAAGAGACTGAATCAGAATATGAAGTTCAATTGTATCTACAGCTCAAAATCCTACAGAGCATGACTGATAATATCAGTTTCCTCCTACTGTGGGTGGCTGCTGATTTCTCAAGGAACAAATCACAACAGCAAAGCTGAGCTTGGTCTAGAGAGCTGGAAAGCACCTCTCGGATTTTTGGATTCTTTCTGCTCTCCTTGGCGAGCAGCAACGAGTCCCAGCAGAAAGGTGGTTCCAGGATCTGTCACCTGTTTACAGGACATCATGGGCTGCCTGGCAGCCTTTGAGACTGCAGTGCACACCTGACTTGCCAGGGGTTTGGGCACTGCACACCTAAGGCTGCATGTTGGAAGAATGCCCTGAGGGAATCAGAGCAACTTATAAAGGTGTCGTTTGTGAAATGCTGATACCCTCAAAGAAAAAATCCTTGCCTGGAACAAAGGTGTTGGGCTAGGGAGCTTGTTAAGAAAGCTAAACTTGATTCCATAATCTCTATTTATGCTGTTTATATAAGGTATTTGAGAAGTTTATGTAATAATATGCATTATAAGGTGCTGTACTGTATCATTCTGTATGTAGAAAACTTCAATTAAAAGTGTTTTGCTTTACAGTCTTTTTGTGGAAGGTTGCAAGTTTCTTAATTATTCGTCTCTGTCCAGTAATACTGGTTTTAAAGTCTGTGGAACTATTGTGCCTTCAGGAGAATATTCTTCTAATGGAAGTAGGTTTCTTGGGGAAGAATCATTTTATTATCTACTGATCAGCTTTTGGACTTGTTTATTTCTTTCATTCTGTTACCAGCATCCTTTAGAGGATGCATGCTGAAACCTTTGGGACAAAGCTCTGTTCCTCTTTGTTGTTGAATAAGTCCTATAGATTCTCTCTGAATTACTCAAATTCAGACTGTAATGCAGTGTAAAACAGAATCTATTTCTTAACTGAGGTAACCCAGATCTTTGAGGGCAAACTCCTGCAGAAGGCCTGTGGCTCTGCAGCCCTGGTCTAGCACAGTGGAAGTGATTGGGAGTTTTGTAACTGAATTTGAGGGTTTCAAGATGAAGCCTTAATTGCAGTTACCTAATTGGGAGCCTGGGGTTCAAAAGAATGGCTCATACCTCTTGAATAGAAATGTTTTGCAACTTCTTCAGGTTACAAAAACCATAATTTCCCCCTTTTCCTCCTTCCCTGATGAATCACCAAACCTTTTCCTGGCAGTGGAAATAGCTGAAAAGATATTTCTTAGATTGTAAGGAGATAAAGGACTATGACTGTGGTATTTTCTGTGCAGTGCATCAAAGGCAGAGAGAGGTGCCTGTGATTCTCTGATTCTCAGCATGTTCTTTACCTCTGCTGTCCCATTTTATTGACCTTACCCTTGTAATTTTATATTTTATTCTTGCTACTGCCAGTACAGATCAGAGTCTAATAAGTGAGTTGTAACATGCTAAAGCATTCCACAGAGCCTCTTCTGTCCCTATCCTGTAGCTGAATCCTGACAGTGGATTTAGCCAATATGCAGCTTATAAGTCTGTAGTCTTTAGACATAAAATACATTTCCACTGGTTGATGCCTGTTTCCTTGAGAGAAAGTCAGTGCAGCTCTAGGACAGGTCTGCATGACATGAAAGATTAGGAGAATGTGATCTCAAATCTAAGCTAAGGCAGTGTTACGAATAATATAAAAAATTTGGCTTTGTGGTATTAACCTGAAGAAACTGACATGAGACAGGCTGAAATAATGAAGGATCAGGGTGCCCCAGTAATCCTGAGGAGCCTGATTTAGATTTCATCTTCAGGCACTGTAAGGGTATGTCTGCCAAGGTAATTCCAGGTAATCCACTACAAACTGAGCTGCAACAGCCAGCCAAAACCACTCATGGTCTGTCACCTGCTTTTGATCTTCTGAGATCTCTTAAGACACCTGTCTGTAGCTGTATAGAATGGCAGGAAATTCAACTTGCAGGATGCAAAGAGCATATTCTGGCATGCATCCTTACTGTCCTGAAATAATTGCTTTAGGCAATTGTTGTAGGAGTATTTGCCATCATCTTTGACTTGAGATGTCTTTTCCTACAGTCATGTTTATCTTTCAAAACAGTAAAGAAATAATAGTCACCAAGTGGTGTAACTTCTCTGACAAATAGACTTGCTTGTCTCAGGCCCCTGAAAAAAGAGATCAGTTCCCTTCTGTGATAATTTGATTATTGTCTTTTTCTGACCAGAACTTCTATTTTTTGTGATATTTTTGAGCTTTGATTATGAAGTATCTGCTGTAGGAAACTGGGATGATATCTGATAATTTGGTTTGGGGTTACATTTGAAGGAAAAGAAAATATTTCCTGTGTCAAAGTAAATTTTTTAGAAATCACTCCAGTGCTCTGGATTTTTTTGATTAATGCACAGAAATTGGCACTTCTGCTGTAGGTATTGGCTGGCTGCTGGGAAGAAAACAATATAGCAGGAGAGATCTTCTGAATCTCTTCTCCCTTTGCTTATAGTGCAGATGTTTGTTCCCCTGATTTCTTTTGGTCAAGCAGTTCTTTCATTTGGATCTTGCCTGTGTACAGGACAGTTGATAAAAAACAGCTTGTTTTCCACAGTCTTCACACAGCATAAACTTAATAGCATATGCAAGGCATTGCTTATGGGTCTTACCTCTTTTTCCTGTACTGTTTGGAACAGTAAGGAGTTATTGTAAAAGGAGATGTGATTATTCCTGCTATGATTTGTATGGATGGATTTTGGCAGGGCGGCAAACCCCCTTTTTTGACATGTTTTTGGCTTAATTTCCTTACTGTTGGCTTATCACTGATGTGCCAAATGATTAATGTGTTATTTAACTTCCTTGTGTCTTTTTGTTCTTGAAAGTCCTTGCAACAATGTACAAAACCCCAGTAACAACAGCTGACTTTGCAAACCGTGCCTAGAATTTTTTCCAAGGTTTTTTTCTAGGGCAACACTGAGATCTTTCTATGTAGTTTATATTCTTCAACAAATAGTGTGAATAGATCAATGCGTTTTCTCAGTGTGTAACATTCTTTTGATAAGAAATTACTTCTGTTTGATAAGGGGAATTTAATCTGTTGGCATCACACCAAAGACAAATCAGGTCTACTCATCTGCAGGTGATGGATGCTTTCAAGGCAGAGGTTTGCTATGAGAATCTCAGCTGGCTTTAAGTTCACAAAACTTGGAAGAGCTGAGGGTCAAACAGATGTGCCAAGTGTCCTGCCCATCACTGACACCAGCTAAAGGCTGACACCTCCCACCCTGACTCTGTGGCTGAATGGTCACTGGTGTCTTAATGATGCTTTGGGGTGGTCTTGCAGCATGGAGACCTGCAGCCAGAAGAAAGCTGGCAAATAACTCCCGTTTCCCCAAGGCCTTGATTTTTTATTTCTTTCTGTTTCCAGGTGCCATTCAGCCACTCTGCCGCCCCTGTTGTCCCCTCAAAGAAGCCCTGCCTGCCCCCTCAGTGACAGCGAGGACTCTTCCCGCTCTGCTGGGCTCTCCAAAGTCTCCAGCTCCAGGCTGTGCCTCAAGGACTGGAACAGCCGCACGTCTACGCTGCGCAGCAGCTCCACGAGCCCCTCGGACACCGACTCGCCGAGCCACCCCCTCAAAGCCATCAGCGTGGGTGCTTTGGACAAAAGGCTGTCCGTCTTCAAGGCTGACCAAAAGGAGAGGCCAAGTGAGGATCAAGATGGGGAAGCAATAGGGAGCCATCCTCTCACCCGGAGCACTCTGTCCTTGGGCACTGCCAGCAAAGTGAGGACCCTCTCCATCAGCAGGGTGAGCGTCCGCTCGCAGGCGCTGGACATCAGGCAGAAGATCACAGAATGGGAATGCCGCCGGGAGCTGTCCCCCAGAACGAGTGTCTGCATGGACAAGAGGGATGCTGGGGAGAGGTCAGGCAGTGAGAGCTGCCCCAGCGTGCTGACCTCTCCCTGCAGCGACAAGACCTTTGACTTCAAAGGGCTCAGGAGAATGAGCCGAACGTTTTCCGAGTGCTCTTACCCGGAAACAGAGGAGGAGGAACTGCTGGACAGGGATTCCTGCCATCGGTTTGAAAAGAGACCAGGCAGGAGCGAACCTCCTTCTGCCACTTTCCTTAAGAGCCATGTGAGGAAAGAGTCCTCTGCTGTGCTCAACAGAATCCAGAAGATCGAGCAGGCACTGAAGGAGCAGTCGGGCAGAGGCCTCCCCCAGTTACCCAGCAGCTGCTACAGTGTTGACAAAGGGAGGAAAAAGTCTGGGACTCTGATTACTGTGGAGGGACTGAGTGAAACCCTGAGCGATAGCAAAGGAGGGAGTGTTATTTTGGGGAGTGAACCAGAAGCACCTCCTGAGGCTGAGAAAAGCAGTAAAACAAAACAGGGGGTCACTGGGAACCCAGCCGGCCCCAGGGCGCTCCTGGAAAGCGCGGCTAACAGCGCCGTGAATCCCGTCCCCAAGCCCAAACGCACCTTTGAGTACGAGGCAGACAAATCCCACAAAAGCAAGCCCAGCAATGGCCTACCTCCATCTCCCACTCCTGCTGCTCCTCCTCCCCTCCCGTCCACCCCCGCGCCCCCCGTGACCAGAAGGCAGAAGAAAGAGTCGCGCTTTCACAGAAAATCCCAGAATAGGTAAAAGTCAAGGGAACGCACTCAATTCTCCAAATAAATAAATAAGTGGGCTATGTTTTTGCAGTAGCAATATTTTAAATTCTCCCTCTGATGCAGTGCTTTTGGCATAAGAAAATCTAGGAATTGCACGTAAGACAAGCGTTTTTTTCTGCTGGTCTGCACTGATGAATGCACTCCTACAATACCTTTGAATGCCTTCAGATGTGGAGTTCTAAAATCTGCATCCCTTGATCCCCCAAAAAAGCTAAAGGTTATCTAATTAATTCTGGCACAAATGCCCTTGTTTGTGATTTTTAATGGACCATAATTTCATTATTGTCCAGTGGTGGAACCATAGCTGATCCCTCATAGTCTTTTCTTCCTGTAAAATGTACCTGCAGAGGTTTTTTATTTCCAAAGTTCATTACTATAGCAGTTGTGTCAGTTTTATGCAATGTAGGTGATTTTATTTAATTCAGTCCTTAGGAATATTATCCTAAATTATTATCAACAGCTATAGAGGATAAATGCTGAGAAAACTATTTTATCACAGAAAGTCCTCTATGTCCTTCCTGAGTTAATGATGGGGAGAGTGTATGGGCTACATTTCCCCAGCAATTTGTGGATCTTGGATTGTTTTAATCAAGTGATTCCTCTTGAGTTTTAGACAAGGTAAAACTCATTCTGCTCATTGCTTGGAAAATTGTCAGCATAGTTGTTGCTAAGAATTCAAATTGCAGCATTTTTAATGAGTTCACCTGTCTGTGCATGTGTATGACACACACCCTCCCTTGATGCTTAGTGATGAGATTTGCAAGGAACTGCTAAACAGCATCTCAGATGCACGCTATCCCTTCAGATTCTGCTGCTTGGTGTTGGCTCAATTATTAAAAGTGTTTTAGCACAACCTCACCTGAATTATATTGGGACAGGAAGAGAAGAGGAGCCTTCAGGATCTGTCCTTTTCTCTCAGGAGACACCTGCTTCTGAAAGACCTAAGCTCTGCTGAGGCATGTTCTTTCTTCCAGAAAGATGTGGGGGATGTGGAAAGTCAAGCTCTGATCAGCAGTGCTTATCTTTGAGTCCTGGCAATAATCTCAGAGGAAGTAAATCTAGCTTTTAAGGAAAATTTGTGCAGTAAAGCTGCCCTCAGTTTGTTCAGCACAGTATTTGCAATGTGCAGAAGACAAACAATAATGTTTAAATGTTCTGGTGTAAGTGATAGCCTTTATTGGAAAACTGGCTAATCATCTAAGAATCACAGTATTTTATCACACTGAGTTTTTGAGATGAAGTTTCGAAGCTTCTTTCCAGAAGAGGTATTATTCTGCTTGCACCTGCTTTTCTGCAGATTCAGTCTCCTGTCATAGAAGAGTTAGACAAGAGCACAGTTCAGCAAAGGAGCTTCAGGCCTGGGTTAGAGCTAGGGGAAACAAGCCTTTCAAAAAGCATTATTTATCAATTTAAGTTGTAGAATGAAAATTTTAGGATTAACAGGCTTGTTATGTGTATCTGATAATTCTTGCAGATCAGTTTGACATTTTACTGGGTAGTTATCCATTCATCTGTAACAGCTTAACCCACTGTACTTTAATGATTTCTCTGGATAGATATCTTGTTAATCATGATCTAAATAAGTTCAAATCAGCCTCCCAAAAATCTCAAGTTTGTTGGCTGACTTCAATGCTGAGTGGAAATCCTTTATAAAAATCTTAATTTTATTGTCTTTGCTACTGCTCTTCCTTCAGTTACAGAAAGGAGAACTCCAAGATATACAAAGCACTAAAGACCATACAAGTCATCTAAGAATGGCAGAATTTGGTTGATAGTAATTACTGAAATCTCAGTACCTAAATGTTCTTTTGTTGAGAACAGACATAACTCATTGTGCCTGCAGCTTGTGTTCAGACTGAACATACATGTGGTTTGCACTCACTGCAATGTCACGAAAATGGGTTGAGCGTATTTATTTTCCCAATAATTTGGTTGAAAGCACTGATTTTATTTTTGGTGGCTAGTCCAGCATTCTAGCAATATGAAGTCTCTCACGTTTGCCTGCTAACAGAAAGCCAGGTTGGATCTGGAGAACCTGATGCCAAGAGTAGCTTTAACATTTCAGAGTGGTGTGAGCTGGGAGTTCCCCAGCAGCTGGAAATCCTCTGGCACACACACAGTGCAGGAGAGGAGTGTCACAGGACAGACTTGGGACACATGGAAATCTATTCCCATCATCCTATACCACACCATAGTGATGTCTTGAAATCTATAGGAGCTGGATATTTAACTACTTCAGAAAGTCTCATTTCAAAGTGTGTCAGCATCCTTTGTAACTGTGAGTAGCTGTGGATGGAGGAGCAGGTGTCTGGATCTGACATGCACAGATTGTTTCTGCCACAATCCTGATGTGAATAACTTGGATCTGGATATTCTGAGGACAGGGAAAGGAGAGAGGGGAGGCTCTAAGCCTGATTCCAGCTGTAAGCCTGCTCCAGCAGACAAACAGGAAATGCTCTTTTCAAACTCAGTGTTCTGTGAGATAGTCACTGTGTTACCTGCAGGGATGCTCGAGCCATTCACAGGACAAAGTGTCTCATGACACCCTGCCACTGCCACATGGATGTGCTGTAACCTATGCTCCACTCCAGCTGGGAGGAAGAAGAGCAAGGGGGTTGATGGCAGGATGATTTGTTGTTAATCTAGGTTAGGACTCAGTGAGTGGAGTATGGAGCACAGTCCATGCCAGCCTTGCAGCACCACGGCATTATTTACGCTCTGACCTGAGCCTGTTTTTCTCACTGTTTCATCCTCAGCAGTAAATCATTCCAATGCATCCCAGCCCCTGTACTGCTGCCACTGCAAACCATGGGCCTCCCTCCTTGAGTGTAGATACTGCCCCAGAGAACAAGAGCTGGTGAACTGGAGAGTGGGAAGGACTTGGGTTTTTCTCCCTCTAGAATTGCTCAGCAGCACTGGGGCAGGTGTGGGTGGGAGACAAATTGTGTGGGTTCATCTGACCCAGCTGGTCCTTACCTTCCTGCCAGAAAGGCCAAACCTTCAGCCCCTGAGCCATCAGCCCAAGCTGCTGATGCACCCCAGAGAGCATTTTCCTCAATGCTCTCTCCTTTGCTGCCAGTGCTCGGCATGGGCATGCAAGGGATATGGGTGACTGGCACATGAATCTCCCTTTGGCATCTGTGCACTGAGCTCTGCACTGGAACATATCCAAAGGTTCAAGGCATGTGAGTGGTGTCAAACTAAGGGCTACATCTCCCAGAGCAACCAGTGCAGGAATGCTTTTCAGACACTCTGCCTTTCTTTAGGACACAGGGCCACATCTTTCTGGGGCCTCTGGAAAGAGCAAAGTAATTTCTAATCTGAGAACTGTGCTGCTAATTTACACTGTAAACTCGGAAAAATAGAACATGTTTTCTTGGTATTTTCTTCCTGTCTGCATAATGGGGATAAAAATACTTCCAACTTCATAAAACTGTCATAGATGGCTCTACTAGAGACTGCTGTGAGCACAGGACTTAGTGTCCACTAAAAGCTAGTCCTTAAAGCATGATGTGAGATTTTTTTTTAAATTATGGTTCATTTAATATATTTTTTAAATATGCAAATACTCATCTAAATGTTTGAATTATTTTACATTCTTGTTATTAATTTAATATTGTTTTAAACTTTAGAAAATCCTTTGAGTTTGAGGATGCCTCAAGCCTGCAATCCCTGTACCCTCCCTCCCCGACTGAAAATGGAACAGAGAGCCAGCATAAATTTGGATCCAAGAGCACTTTAGAAGAAAATGCCTATGAAGACATTGTAGGTAAGGAGCTGCTGCAGAACATGGGCTCACAGCAGGATGAGTGGCTGTGGGCAGGCTGAGCACATGTCCTGTGTAGGAGCCTTCAGTGCTGTCAGTAAAGAGAGATTAAATGGAGGCTAAATGGGTTTGATCCTTCAGTGCAAATGTAGCTCTCAGGCTACAGGCAGGAAGTCTTGATTCTTTCAGACTTCACTGGGTAGTATTGGAAACAGACTGTTTGGTCAGCTTTTTGCCAATGCTTTTCAAGAACCAAATCATTCTTTTTATCAAGGCCTTGGCTTGAAGCCTTGAGTGGTGTAAAAATGTAAAGAACAGGACTTGAGACAGTGTTTACAGAACTATCCAACAGCAGATTAACCTCAGAGGCCTTGAGTGGTAAGCCTGAGCTTTTCAGGACTCAAGTGAGGACTGCCCCAAAGCAGTTGTTTGTAGCACTGTTCCTGGTCTCCTCCAAGTCCCAGTTCCTTGTTAAAGAGGAATCAATTTCCTTTAGCTATACACCATGGGGAATGCAAAAGAAAGAACACTGTTTTCATTAAGCTTCATAAGAAAAACATGTTTCTTTTGGTCTTAGAAGGAAATGTATGGCCTATGCATACATTCTTTCAACATCAAAAAAATGTTGTTATAATTACCGAAAATTGGGCAGCCCTTCAGAGCACACATTTTCCACATAAGTGATGAATATCTGCATTGTTTTTAACTCTTTCAGTGTTATATTATCACAACAGATACAAAGGGAACTTCATTTTACTTTGGACAATGAATCTTTGTATACTGAAAGCTGGAGGGCTACCAAGACAGTCTGGGACCCTAAAGCACACATCCTCTGAAGAGACACTGACAAGCTGGGCCTGTTTAGTCTGGTAAAAAGGCACTCTAACAGTGCTTACAAATGTTTGAGAGGCAAACAAAGACAATAGAACAAAACTATTCTTGGTCATATCAGTCGATATAGCAAAGAACAGTGTCCACAAATTGGAGCCTGGGGGTCTTTGTCAGACCAAATTCTGTCTTTGGTTTGTCAGCCTCAGTGAAAACAGGAATTTGCTCTTTCCATTTACTTCCTCTATGCCATTAAAAATTTGCTTTCAGCACAGAAACTTTCAGCTCCTGCTCAGTGTCTGTTAGTTAAAATTAAAACATTTGAACATACTGAAAAGTCTTTTTCTGTGTAGAACATCCTTATATGATCATCAGCCCCTTCTATGACAGACTACTGTGCTATTCACACTTGAAAATGTATTGTGTGTTAGTTACAGTGCTCATCTTTGCTCAGGACTTATCAATGTGGCACCAGATTTTAGGTGGTAATGATTCTTTTCCTCATCTGGTTTGTTAAATATCGAAATAAAATGTGCAGGACTGGTAAGAAGCTTTCTTCAAATATGAAGAAATCTTGGGTTCAGTAAAACAAAATCATATGGGGCTCTTCCAACTCATGGGTACTATAAACCAGCTCCATCAAGACTCTAATTTGGGCATTTTGGCGGGGCAGTGGGAAGAGAATGCAAAATTTCAGATCTGTGGACAAACACAGAAGTTCATTGTTTTGTGCTGCTTTTTAACAACCTCTTTCCAAGCACTTCATTCAATACAGCAGTGCAGGGGGAATACCAAATCAGTATAATTCTTATAAACTGTCAGGCATGATTAAAGACAAGCCAAAGTGGTTTGATCTCCAGCTTTAAAGAAATGATCGTAGTTTTGTGTATCACATCTGCATAATTTATACCAGTGGTGCTAGACCCCAGTCTCCAAGTAGCACTTCTGTGCTCATGCAAACCAGGTGTCTGCAAGAGTGAGTTTATTTTATAGATCTACATCTGCTTCAAAGCTGTAAAGGGCTCTGTCACTGTGCTTTGAGTTTTTTTTGCAAACAGTTCCCCCAGAGGTGCTGGTGGGTCTTTTTTTCCTGTACCTTGTTGAATCTCCTTGCCTCCCAAAAACTTGTATGCTGTTAAAACATTGTTGCTGTAGTAATAAACTTAATTAAGTGTGTCATGTCCCTGCATCCCTTAGAATGAATAGTTGCAATGCAAGGAAGTGTTAAAATACAGGAAAAGAAAGATGTGAATGTTGAGTAATGCTCTAAGCAGTCTAGAACATAAAAAATTCAGGTTGGAAGGGACTGTGGAGTCAGCTGGTCCTGCCTCTGCTCAAAGCAGGTCTAATTTCAACTTTAGATAAGGTTGCTTAAGGCTACATCTGGTTGAGTGTCCAAAGCACCATGGGAGGATGGCTTCCCTGCCTCCCTGTGCTGCCTTCTCCACTGCTTAGCCTCTGCTCTGAAGAATGTTTTCTGGAGGTCACTGTGAACAAGTTTTCCTTTCCATCCTTGTTGCCATTTGTGACTGTTGTCCTTCATCCTTTCACCTCCAGGAAGTGCCTGGTGCTGCCTTTTCCATTCACCTTTCTGGGCAGTGGCAGGCAGCAGCTGGGTTATCCCCCAGCCTTTTCCAGGCTAAACAACTTCTAAGCATGTAAGTGCTAGGCCTGGAGTCACTGGTTTTTGGTTACCACATGGCCTCTTCATGTGGGGCATATGCACACTAAAGCTTTGTCTTCCTTCTGGTGCCCTTGCACTGCTTCTTCTTTAATGACCAGGGCAGCAATGAACTGCTGTGTGTAGTTTATATTATTTTGAGAGCTAACTTTAAAAAAAAAATAGTAAGTTTTAAGGTATATTGAAATCAAAAAGGATTGTGCTTTGAAATCCAGTGACATCATGAACCAGACACTTTGTTCAATTTTGTAATATATCTGTAGACTTTAATAGATGAAACACTTGAATGGTAAGTTCAGGACAGGTATTGGATTGGAACAAAATGATCCATTCTGCATTAATCAAGCATCTGTTGTATAAAGGGGTACACATTCCTAATATAAATCAGAGCTGTATTCCATGTGCAAGGAACCATGTGGACTTCATTCATCTTCTGTACTAGCACTCACAGAAATGTGGCAGTCATAGTAAACTTAACATTGTTTTGCTTCTTGTGGTTTTGAATGAGCCTTTAATCAGACCAAAATTGATGTGGCTTTCTGAATCCGGCTGGGGAAACCACGCTTGGCTTTGTGTGAATTCAAGAAACTATCAAGTATTAAGAGATGGCTGAGATTGTTGCTTCTGCTGTGTTTGTGCACAACAGTATTTCCTGTCATATGGACCATACGGTTCCACTTTTCCAGTCTGCTCCCCCAAATGCAGCTGAGATGTTGGAATATTGTTATTTAAGGTCTTGTATCTCTGAAGCATTGTTGACCTGGCATCTAGGACAAAGCACTTGTTATCATTACCAAAAAAAGTTGAATAAATAGAGTGAAGTGAAGGTCAAGGGCACAGCATTAAATTTGAATTGAGAGAAACTAGTAAAACTAGATTAAAGAAATAGCACAGCATTTAGAAATTAAATGTAGTGGAGCAAACCTCTGACAAGACAAGCCTTCTTACTCTGTAACTCCCAAGAGGGCTGTACACAGCAGAGCAGGTGGAGATTTCCTCCGAGAGGGTGTGACAGATGTGCAGGAAACCCATTGCCCAGCTGGGCTCTGTGTGCTGCCTCCTAGATTGAGAATGTCTAACTGAATCTTGCACAGCTCCATGTCTGTGTTACTAGACAGTAATGGCTCAAAAACATCGCAGTGGAATCTCTAAAACCAGGTTAAATTTTGAAATGGGATCTTGCTGGTGGATACCCATTGGGAGTGTCCTGCAATTCACTGCCACAGGGGCAGCTGGCCCTCTTGGGGAGGGTTTCTTATGCACCCTTCTGTTCTCTGGGCCTGTTCAGTGCCATGCTTAGAAGATTTTGAGCTCTTTCAGTAGCTGGACACTTGTAATTACAGATATACTTTTGCACCTTAAGAGGACAACATAATCCCTGTTTCCTGTAGGGACATATAATATAATTGAATCTTGTTACAGCTGCCACCAAAGGTGACTGTTAAGTGAAAGAGTGGAGTAATACAAATTACTTGGCTGTTTTTCTCTGTCAGTTTGAGTATTGCTTCACTTTGGGATAATCAGCTTCTTGTCTACCTCTGCATTAAAACAGGACAAGTCACTCCCTTTACCCCTGCTGGAAAAGCAACTCATCTCTCCTAAACCAATTGGTTTGATTTCTTGTGTAAATTTGACCTGGTGCATGCCACGTAACAAAATGGGATAATTAAGCTGTTCTACTGAGCCCTTTGCTGTGTGTGATCACAGCTGCAGCAATGATGACTGAGGTCAAGCTGGAAAATGTTCCAGCTTGACATTGCTTTCAAATTAGAGCATTTGCAAAGTTCTTCCAGTAAATGTGGGAAAAGGTTAGAAAGAGAGCGAGCCGATCTTTCGAGTAAAATCCCATCCTCACATGCCACATTATCACCTGCCATGCTTTTGTAGCACATTTTAGTCTGCCATATTATCATCCCATGACAAATCAGGGAGAAACTGGAACTGCTGGGCTGCTGTGAAACTGAAGCAAACTTGGAGAGATTGCAACTCTGCCAGCAGTGCTGTGCTAGCTGCTTCTCTGAAGACATTCTGGGTTTTCAGTCAGACACCAGCAGGTCTCTGGAGCTAGAATAGATGCAATATGATGGTACAGGCAGTGGTCACAGAATAATATATTCCTGTCTTATTCTGCACCCACAGTCTGCCTGTGACAGCCTAAAAAGAATGTAAGATTTTTGGAAAGTGTAATAGTGGCAAATTTAATAATAGACACTGTAGGGTAATGGCAGCCAGAGCACATTAAATCAAACAGTGCTCATATGGGCCTGTCAAAGAAAGGCCAAATACTTCAGCTGATCCTATTGACAATCAGCCTGCTGCTTTGTTGTTACATTTGGATGCATGGATTCCAGTTATTTTTAATAATCATCTTGTGCCCTATTTAGATCTCAGTTATTCTCTGTGGAGTTTGTCTCATCACTATACCATCCACTATAGCTTCTTGTGACAGTCTCTGTCAGCTTTACTGCCTGGCTTTCTAGTCAGTGCTGCAGGTTAGTAAAACAGAAAACAAGACCATGAGACTGCTCTCCCAAATCCTCCCTTAAATTCAGAGACTGTTGAAGTCAGCAGGGTGACACCCCTGAAGTGGAGGCAGTCTGGGCAAGCTGCTGCTGTACGGTGCAAACAGTTGCTCATCAGACATTTTCATGCACATGATTTTGGACTGAGAGGTAAATAGGTGATTTTTGGAGGTGAAATTTCTTGTTCACTAATCAGCCATGCTAATTCTTTTCTCTTATGTTTCATTATGGTTGCACTCTCAGCAGTGCCTGCAGAGATAGCAGGGAGGTGGGAGTATCTGCAGTGTTTCTTCTGCTTATTGTAAGGGTTGGAGAAATTCAGAAAGAGAAAGCACAGGCTGTTGCCTACAAACTCCATGGACCAGAGCCCAAAAGGCTGATTGCATTTTAGACTTGCCACTCTGCTTGTTGTAGATGCTCTACAACATCTACTGCTTTTATCTCCATCTTACTGCTCTTCTGAGCTCATGGTACTGAGTGGATACACTGGGTGATAGGACTATAAGCAAGTAATGGTCTGTAACTTAGTGCTGTTCAGCAATAGCTTTTCAAAGCAGCTGTAAATGTGTGTTAGCTGTAATTTGAGATTGAAATAGTTCCTCTTTCTGCAGATTCCTGAGGTAAATTCCCCAGCTGAGATGCAGTTGCAGCATCTCTGACATTATGTACCAAAGATCTAAGCTTGGATATTTTATGGCAGTGTAGAGATTTACTGGTTTTCATCCATTTGATCTGAACATGCTCATAAACATCCCAGTGGCCCAGTTTTCCTCCAGCACTGGTGGTGTGGATCTGCATTGGTGTAATTTTATGACTGAAATGAATGAGCAGTGCACATGCACCTCACTTGTGAGGTGATAACTGTCCTGGCCATGCAAGTCAGGGCTTTCTAAGCAGGCTCCTAGCTTGGGCATCACCCTGTGGATTCAATATGTCTGTGAGTGTTGGTTCCCAATTTAGGCACTCAACACAAGTTTAGGAGCCCTTTCCTTTATTCTGTACCTGCTGTCCCATTCTTCTCTCTTCCTGGCAGTGCAAAAGGCTGGAGTTATAATCAGCACTCAGTGAATCATTTAATTCCTCTGATAATTGCTTCTCCCATCTAGAAAGAAACTATGCCTTTCTCTGCTTTCTGCCATTTATAGAGAAGTGTCTGCCTGCTTCGTTTTTTTTTCCCCTCTCAGCCTTACTTTTCACTCCTTTCTCAGCATGAGACAGACTTGTGAGTCTGCCTCTGCTTCCCACTTGCCACGTGTGAGAGGCTGAGCAGAGGAACACTGTGTGCTGCCTCAGGACTCGGTGGGGCTGACTCGCACTGCATCACGGAGTGAGGAACTGCAGCCCCTGGAGGAAACTCATCCATGCTTAAGCTCAAGGCACTGCATTCCTCAGGACTTTTCTAAATATACGTGGTTATTTTATTTTATTTATTTTTTTGCTTGTTTTTCTTTTCTTTCCCTGATGGACCATTCATTACATTGTCTGTGAGTTCTTCTGAAGATAAATGTCCTGTAGATAAATGCCCTGTGTTAACTCAGCACTTCGGTACGTAGAATTTGAGAAAATGGGAAACTTGGAAAAAATGCTTATAGAGGGAACTGATCTGGGAGTAGGGATGGGGATTAGAGACAGTATTTGCCAAAGACTTACTGTTTGTGACCATATGCATTCTGGGGGTATGATTCAGTTTCCTTTGAAGTCAGTGATAATCTGCTGTTGTCTTGTGTGGCTGTTGGATCAGCCTTATTAAGACAAGCCTGGCCTCTATAATAACTGCATAATGTTTCTCCTTTTGGCTTCCAATAGAGACATCCATATGGCAGGAACAAGGACGTTTCCTTGCTCTTTCATTGTAAATATGTTTTCCTTTTGCAGCAAATCCAAGCACTGCAGCTTGCAAACATTCCTTGCCTGAGACTTGGGACTGGAGAAGTGGTGCTGCTGAGGAGAAAGCTATAAACCTCTGAGCCAGCCAGTGATATGGAAACTTTTCTCCTTTTTGTGCTGCAGCACAGCAGTAGCAGTCACCACCACAGGTGTCCCCCAAGATCTCACTCCCATGTGGGATGTGCACCTGCTGGTGACCACCACTTCCCAGATGTTCTTCCCATGAAAGGGAGTCACTGTGTAGTCAGATGCAGTTAAATGCTGCTTTAAGTCAATTCGGGATATTTCCAGCATTTTAAGTTTACTTGACACCTTTGATTCCTTGTCACTTTTACAGAAACCAGTCTGGCTTGCCTCTCTTTGCATATCTGGTCTTTTATGTGTCTACCAGGGACAGCAGATACTAAGAAATGGTGGTTGAAAATTCCTGAGGAGATAGTTTATTCATCTGTCTCTTCTAGTCCACAGCTTGAACCAAATACTTCGTTCAAAACTCATGTCAGGAAACCAGGTGGTCTCTGATGGATCAGACTATTTCATTATCAGAGATTTGGTGTAAAGGAGCTTAAAAAAAAATATATAGAAGTGTATTTGAACTCAAGGCATTATTTCAAAGAAAAACTCCAGCTCTGAAATGATTTTTTTAAGCAAATGAGAGAAAGAATAGACACAAGAGCTCTTGAACAGCAAACCACTCATCTGCAGAAGCTCTCACAGCTCTAGGGGAAAGGGTTAAAATCCCTGTGGTGTCTCCTCTGACCTTCACATTACACTGAAGAGGAATTTGGCCCAAGCTCTCTTTTGGTAGAGACTCTGACTCAGAAAAACAGCCTCTGCTCATGGTTCCCTGCTCCTCCCTCTTCTCTCATCCAAGACTTCTCTGGGCCCATTTCTATACTTAATATGTCAGGTCAACATTATTTATGTTGAGTTTAACTGGGTTCAAGCAATTCTGTTTTACATTGTGTTTTGGAAAGAATCCCCCTAACATTTATAAATGCTTTACATTGTAAAAACGGGTTTTTTTCACTGATGGGGTTGTTGCTTCTGGGGAGCTTGGATACAGTGTAGACTTTTTTTCACAAGATTTGTAGATTTGTTTTCACAAGGAAGCGCATGTTTGAGCGGTGTCTCATGTAGAGAGGGGTATTTTGAAATCTATTAATCCATTCCAAAATGCTTGCTTGACCTATACTTGACTTGGGCTTACAAGAAATTTTATTATGTACTAGAGCCCAATCAGCTGTAAGTAACAGCATTTTGCAAATTTTACTCTTTATCGTTGCTATGATTTTCATTTCTAGAGCTGCAGAGACTCCAAGTAACAGAATCAGGGTGCAATACCTACTTTTTCTTCCCACAGGAAGAATCAACCACTTCTCTAGCCCTCCATAGCATTCAGTATTTTTAAGGAATATACTTTGCTTAAGATCTATCCTGTTCATTGCATGAATCAATAGGGCTTTTTCATGTACCTCATGCACCTGAAGGTGTTCTTTCTATGAGGCATGAGGACTGGCCACAACGATAGTGCAGCCTCTAGAATCAGATTCCCTCTGGATGAAATAATAAGCTGTGATTGCCAAGCCAAACATTCTTCAAGAGCAGCAGTGATTCAGGCCTCTAATTAGAACAAAGCTAAAACATTCACTCTTGTGCTTATGTTTGACTAGAAATCTTACTATGATGCACTACCGAAACAAAGCTGTATTTTTATATGTGGACTTGCTCAGCAAAAGTTCTTGTGGCTATAATTGATGAATCGAGCAGTCTCATGCTTCCAGGCTCAACAATGAAGTAGAAAGCACAAACTGCTTTTGTTTTCTCTTGTATAATAAGGAAATTTAGTCTGCCTAGAACAACATTGCTGGTAGTCACACAGACCCTGTTAACTCAGGCCTTGCTCTCACTGAAAACACTCATGCCCCAGCTGTCATCTCCTTAAACACCGGGAATATTTTCTGTAACAGTGGGAATAATGAACCATGCTATAGCTTTCTATCCTCAGTTCTCAACTGAATTTCTTATATTAAATTGCTTGTATTACAATATATATATTGTACTAAACCCATGGGTTTTAAAGTCACCTTTAGGTATAAAACCAAAAGAAAGTTGGTTTAAAAGCTTTTAACTTCCTGCATGTTTCTGTACATTCAAGTCTTTAATTTGAGAAGTCCACTTTTTTTTTTTTTTTTTTTGAGATGATTTTCTGTTCAAGATGGTTGGAAAACTGGAATGACTGTGTTTGAAAAACCTCAGGTTCTAAATCTGTTGCTAATTATCAACTGCTTGAAAAAATGCATACAAAATGTTATTTTATTGATGGCACTCATTCATCTTCATGCTACTTTTTTTAGTGAGAGATCTGCTAAATTCAGGAGTTTTGAGAAGATGGTGTGTATTGGATCTCAGTTAAATATGGACTATAAATCTTAGTTCTGGTTTTCAAATGGTAAAAATTCAAAGACTGGGGTCTGCTTTTTGATGTATTTTTCATTTAAGTAATATTTAATGATTAATTGGTTACATATCTATATGTTACTAGCAGGATGAGTTTCCTTCTGGGGGACAGGAATTTCACATAACTTGAAATGAATAGCTGCCTAATTGGAAGACAGGATATATGTTAAAGAACACTTTGAGGATGCAATATGGTTGGAACAGAAATTCTTCTCCTTTTGCATTTTCAATCTTGTCTCTTAGCACCGCTGAGCTGGAGTGTTTATTCTCTCTTTGCCATCTCTCAGAAGAGAAAAATGAAGGTTGCATCAAATAAGAATTGTCTTATTGTGTGTAAGGGTGGCGTGTTGAGCACAGTTATTTATTGGTCTTCATTTCACCCCCTGAGTGGCTGTTACAGATTTATAAAATCTACTGATACACTTTCAAGAAGTTAAGTGCCTTAGCTTTTATATATCAATAAATTTTCCACAGCTGTGGATGCTCAGAAGCACGTCTTGTGAAATCTTCACATTTTAGTTAAAAAAAGAAAAAACAAGGGGACAGTAAAAAAAATCCAAAGAAACTTGTCGACCTCATAGCCAAGTTTTCCTCCAAATACTTCCAGCTGCAGCTAGAGGGATGAGTCATGCTGAAAGCCGAGGAGCTTTTCTAAAAGCCTTTCACTTGGTTCACATGATTTTTTTTTCTAATTTTACATTCCTCTCTGTTTTTCTTTCCTTAAAAAAACCCCCAAAAAACAAAACAAAAAAAAAAAAACCCAAACGTGCAGGCGAGTCACCCAAGGAGAACCCGTACGAGGATGTGGAGCTGAAAGGCCGTCACGGGGGGCGAAAATCCCACGGGCTGTCCGAGAACTCCCTGGACTCCCTGCACAGGATGTGGACGCCGCAGAACAGGAAATACACAGCACCTCCGCAGGTAAAGGCGGCGGGTGCCTGCGCTCGGAGTGGTGAAAAGCGGCTGGCTGGAGCCGGGCTGGCTGGAGCCGGGCTGGCTGGAGCCGGGCTGGCTGGAGCCGGGCTGGTTGAAGCCGGGCTGGTTAAAGCTCGGTGGTTGGAGCCGGGCTGGTTAAAGCCGGGCTGGCTGGAGCCGGGCTGGTTAAAGCCGGGCTGGTTGGAGCCGGTCCCTTGTGCGCGCTGCCCGCAGCAGGAGCGCAGCGCGCACGGAGCGGGCTCAGCCCCGGCAGCGCTCCCGGCACCGCGCCCCTGCGCTGCCCCCGCCTCAGCCCCCAGCAGCATCCTGCCACTGCTTGCTTGGAGCTGAACCTGCGCCGAAATTACCTCTTGGCCTGGCTGCACCTCTTAGGGAATTGCTTCTTCCTGCTGGTTGTGCCCCTGTGTCGTTACTCTGCGTGCTTATTGTAAAACAGAGAATTCCAGGTAAAAGCCCTGAATAAATACACGAATAATACAATAGTCAGGAAAAACTGTGTGTCTGCATTTAACAAGGCTGTATAAATTGTGTTTTTAGCGTAAAAAGAAAGATGAGGAGCTCTGCAGAATTTCCCTTTTGTGGTTGTCAGGAAGATTAATCCACAAACACCAGAGGTTTATGACCAAAAAGGAGAGAGAGGAGTCCTTTTACTTTATTTGAATAAAGGTAGAGGCCACGGGCCATTCCCCTGAGGTCTCTCAAATTTTTGGAAGACACAGCCTCCCTTTTTACCTCAATTTCCCGGCTGCATTTCCCTCTCTCTTTCCCCATTGGCTGAGGTACTTGAGAGGCACAGACTTCCTGGAATGCCTGATACCTAACATTCCCCTCTAATGTATAACCCACCCTTTTAATTTTTAATTCTTATAGAATTAATGTTTTTTCCCTATTGTTTCTTTCATTTTTCAATATCCAGTTTCATTTATCAGCAAACCTACAGTTTGTTTGTATAGGCAAATATCTTTTTTTCCCCATTCATCAATCAGTGGAATCCTTCCCATTGG
>JAOTQP010000251.1:10722148-10780009 GCA_026413545.1 Cichladusa arquata
AGCAGCTTGCCTTTAAAAGTGGTACCCCAAGTGTGTAACATAACCCATAGCACAGCTCTGGAAGGACTGTGGAGATGAGAGGAGAGTCATAATCTGCAATATTTCCCGGGCGGATGTAGATTGTGAAGGTGAAGACGCCCCCTAGGCCTAAACCAAAAAAAAGGGACTTTTCTCTCTAGAGTTAATGGAAATGATTATTTAAATAGATAACTGACTGAAGTGTTTTCTGTATGTTGTTAGGAAATGTGGAATGAAGGGAGGAGGGAATAATCTAGAAATTTTATTCTGAATTCTTTTTGTGTTATTAATAAATTTCTTCTTATACCCTTTTAAGTTTTAAGCCTGCCTTGCCTTTGCTCCTAAATCCTATCCTTTCTAACAGAAATAAAATATATTAAAATTGGAAAAACCCATGTCACACCGTGACACTTTGACAGCTAGGAATCAGATGATTTAATCAGCAATGAACCCAGATACAATAAAAGGGGTTAAATTTCTTAAAGTTATTTAGGTTTCTCATGCTCTATAATTACAGGAAGTGCTCTCTTAAATGGAAATTGTCCAGCTGCTACTAAAATAGCCTTATAACAAACTCAGTGTAATTGTCTTTGGATAGCGTGAAATTGAATACACTAACGTCATTAGCCTTCAATACTCAAATTCTGTTTTTCTATAATTATGTTTTCTGATTACAGGAACCTTGTGTATCAGAGCCAACAAAGCCCATGTTTACACCACAAAAAAAAAGTTGAGGCCACAAGGTCAGTTGACCTTCACATTTAGCATTCATAGAAAAGAATACTTTGTAAAGTCAGCATTTTTTGGTTTAAACTACTTCTCCTCCTACTAGAAATAATTTTAAACTTAAGAATTATGCTATTTTCCTTCCTTTGGTATGTTTTTTGCCCTTAACTATGTTATAAAAATGCTAGTTCAATTCTTACTGCATAGTGCATATTAACTGTTTTATTGCTTATGTTATGTTTGGAAATAAACAAATATAAATTCAATTTATCCATCCTATATGTTGCATTCTCACAGGATTATAGCCCTTCATCTAAAATTCTGGGTGTAGTTTAAAGAGTAATAAATTCCTGAAAGTGCTGTATTCTTTGTGATCATCCTTTCAGAACATGAGATATCAGTTCTCATCATGACTTTCCATGCACTTACACTTAACTTCTTTTGTAATCTTTCTTTACATTACAGAGTCAGCACTTGAAGTGGTTACAGGTCATTTCAGAAAAAAAAAATCCCACTCATTGGAAACGGTTTGCTACACATTACTGTGAGAAAGGTGTTGCTTTCTTTCAATTTTTAAAATTCTATTGTAATCCAGTTTTACTAATAGTGATCCAATATTATGGGACAAAGAAATATTGTCTGAGCAAATGGCTGAAGATGAAATGAGAAGGACAAAAGGAAGAGCTGTTGCAAATCACTGATCAACTTAGATGTCAGTATATTAAAGAAAAAAATACAAGGTGGTAGAAATCAGGTGGCAGATGACCAGTGGTGTTAAATAAGAGATGCAAATGTGTAACTCAGTTGCCCCACGTTTAACCCAGTTTGTTTCAGGAAGATAGAAGAGAGCAAAGAGAGAAGGTGACATTAGCTTGCACATGAAGAATTTGTTCTGAAGCCTGGAATGTGGATGAACTCATCATGAAAGTTAAGAACAAACAGGAAAAAGGGGAAAAAAGGTGATCCGTTCTGGAAAGGTTACTCATGAAGCTAAATCATCAAAATCAGATAAATCAAGATTTCTGCAGGCCTTTTGCAAAATCATTCAAAACAAACCTGAGTGCTGGAAATGAGGGATGTTAGCTTGTTCAGATATCTCTTGGGGAAGGAACATGTTTTGTCTAGTCAGGTATTGAAATGCATTGGTCAAAAAGAACTATGCACAAATATTCCTCAAAATTTGTTTCTAATAATAGAAATCAGCTGCTGTAGAACGATGAAGTAGACACATCTTGGTCTTCAATGACTTCATATAGAAGAAAATATAGAGAAAAAAATTGTTCCTGTGAAGGCAGTCAAATACTAAAAGATGTTCAAATTTCCATTCTTTGAGCTATTAAAGACTGGACAAAGCTGCTGGCAACCTGATCTTGGTTGGCATTGTTTTGAACTGGGGCTTGAACCAGGGAGGTCATCCAAAAATTCCATACAGGTGTTATCATTTCCTTGGTTCTGTGATCCTATAGGAAATGGTGGTGTTCTCAGCCCTCAGAAGGGAAAGAAGAAATGTGAATATACACTGAAACTGAACCTCAGCAGCTTAGAGAGCCAATACTGGATTCAATATATGCCAAGATCAATCCTCCAACAGTGACTGAACAATTAAGTGAAGTGACTATGCTATTTTTGCATGAGAAGTATGAAAGACGGCTAATATGGCAAAAAGGGCTGAAGGAGACACACAACCTGCAGCAAAATCAATTCAGATTAGGGATTAGAAACAATATTTTAGTGATAAATGTAGCGAATCAATAAAAGACAGGTAAGTAGCAGAAGTAGATGAGTTGCAGGAGCTGCAGTTTTGGAGTTTGTTTAAGAATACATTGGACGACCATGTATTCACCCAGTAAGATTCACTTACACGAATTAAACTGAATCACTCAGCTGTCTCCTTCTGTCTCACTCATCAACATGAGTAAAACGAAGACTTTCTTACATTTTCTTTTAATCTCTCCCTTCTGTTTCCTTTGCCAATCACCAAATATCTCTCATCAGTATTCATTACAGCAGCTGATCACTACTTTGGAGTTAGTCTCGCCTCTAAAATCCTCACACCCACATTGCATCTGAATCTCAATCAAGTTAGAAACTTCCACTCCACCTCTAAGATTCTGTGCATGCTTTCAAACTGTAGGATCTGCATCTCATTACCTTGCAATACTGCAGCCTCCTTTCTGTTGGTCCCGATCAGTCCAAGCTGCCTCTGGTTATACATATCCAGAAAGCTGAAAAAGTAATTTTCCAAGTTCATATTTTAACTGCCGTTTCTTTGCATCCTTTCACTGGCTGCCCTCTCTTATTACACGAAATCAGAAAAGGCTGGTATGCATTTTCAGAATGTGTACATGTATCTCTATCTATCAAACAAATTTTACTAACATGGTGATCTGGCAATGCCAAATTAGTTTTAGACTTACTAAATGAACAGGCAAGCAAGCAAACAGCAACATAATTTATGCTTTCCTTCCTCTTGTCTATGATACTTTGGGCATATGTTAACCTTAATATCTGCATAGCTGCCGTGTTATTTCTCCTTACAGCTCCCTTTGCTGTACTGGTGTGCTAACACAATGGGCTATCAGATTGTGCAAAACCAGCCCACAGAATCCCTGTCCTCCCTTTTTGGTCTTCATTTACATCCATTTTATAATACATAGAACTGTATTTAAGATTTAATTTATAGGCTAAAAGCACAATTTTTCCTTTCTATGTGCACAATTCTCAACAAAATGAGACCCATAGCATAGCAACACTCTTGCTATTAGAACCTGGTTTCTCAAACATTTTTCTGTCTGAGGATGTGGATCTGATAAACCTATAGTTGCTTTTCCTAGCATTTAATGTCACACAATAAACACAAGGCAAGTGATTTCTTAAATGCTCCTTTCAGGTATTGTAGCTTACTCATGAGTACACATTACTTACACTATATGAAAACCTTTTTCATAAGAACATAAAAAGCAAGTATAGATAAACAAGACATCTGGTTGAACTGCCAGAGCACAAAAAAGGGCCAAAAGAAACCATTTGTGTAGACATACAGCAAAGTGCTCAATGTCTTCCTTCAAAGAGATGTGCAACTCTGGTCTTAGTTCCAGCTGGTAGATTTCATACCACCTGCCTGCAGGTGCAATTGCCTACTCATCATGATGAAGAGAGAGTATGATAAGAATGATCTCTTCCTCCTCTCTCTCTGCAAGGAGAAAAAGCAATGTTATGAATGGTGAGCCTGAAATTAAGAACAGCATTATTTTAATTCCTGAAATAAGATTAAAACTCTGTTTGACACTGACCTTGTTTTGTTAAAAGAGCAATTTTTGTGGTATCAACCTTTTCTTTAGCTTGCCCTATCTTTGTGAATCATATTAAGCCTCGTTTTATATAATTAGATACTTGCGGTCTTCTAAAACAAATAGAAGAGATGGTAAACTGTGATAGAAAAGCACTCAGGTGTACACCAATGACTTAAGAAGGATTCTTCATAGATGCACAAATCTGAGCTATCATATCCCAGTCAAGGGTCAAGGCCTCACTGTTAGAATTCCATAGGGATGCTTAACAAACTTTACATTAGCAGCACTTAACTTTCTGGGAAGGCACTGAAAAGGGTTTCATTTCTCTCTCCTGTGCCCTATGTGTATTGAAGCTCCCTCCCAAAGTCAAATTATTTTTAAGAAAACTGAAGTCATTACAATCGAATGGTTGCCACTCCATCTAATTTATACCACTATTGAAAAGGACTCCAAGTTTTAAAATATTTTAAAGTTGATATTTCTCCTTTGTTTAATTAAAAAGGTACTTTATAAAGTATTTTAATAAATATATCAAGGAGACATATATAACATGGTGGCCTTTTCCATATTTAGAAAATATTAAGTATTAGATTACACTATATTAACCAAAATACTGCATAGTGAAATATTACAGCTATCATATCTAAACACACTGCTTCAGTACATGCAGCATAATAATTTTAACATGTGCAAAAAGATGTATCATGATGGAACACATAAGAATTTTTATTTCAGTAAAAGTTATTTGGCAGTCACGTATTTCTCACTATACAGTGCCACAACTTCCACAACAAAGTATTCAAGCTGAAGATGCTTAATTGTAGGAGTTGTGAACATCCTCCAAAGTCTTTCAACATGTTCTGATAAACAACACTACAAATTTGTACACAGATGTTCTGTGAACCACTCAAATTACTTTTCCATTTGAAGATAGCATCAGCAAAAATCATTTCACCTTAGAACACACAGAGGGCTGCAGAATAGTTCATAGGGCACAGCCTTCTTTGATTTTGCCTTTAAACAAAGCTGCTTTTAGTTTTGCATTATCCACTGCTGTATGCCATTTAAGGAGGTGACAGCTGTCTGAAACATTAGGTTGGGTTCTTCTTTGCTGGCATTAAAAAACAGTAAAATTAGATCTTTTTCCTTCAAAGACTTACTGCATGTGTTTCATTTTAGACACTACTAACAGTTCTACACTTCAACTATTCCTGCCTGCTGGGGAGTTATGAGCCTATATAAGCCCAAAGTATAACAGTGCCCTTGTACCTTCTGTTAAATCCTTACTAGTGAATATGTTCACTAAGTGACTTTGCTCTGGAAAGCTTTGTGTAGCTGGACTCTTTCTTTTCACACAGTTTAAAAATATGGAAATAAAAAACTATGACAATCAGCCCCAGAGATTTCTTTTGTTCCATCCAAATGACAGAGGGAAACAGTTTTCAAAAGGCATCAAATCAGCAGGGGAAAAATGCAACTGTCAAAACTCTGATATGGTTAACCAGAAAAATAAATTAGAACCTATGGAGGTATTTCAATATTTCTTTAAGTAAAATTAGAAAGGTTTAAAATCACACTGTGTAGTCAAACACAATTGATCTTAAATTTGTAGAGAGGAAACCTCAAATATATGTGGGGTTTGGGCTTGGGTTTTCTTTTTTTAAATGCTAGCACTTGGCTCTGTAGGACTACCATTAATTTTAAAAGTCATCGCAAATCAGGAAACTGCATTTTTACCTACTTCATCAATGAAGAAAAGCTCTAACTTTTCATGCAATTTGAGGACTTTGAACCACTCCTCTTAGCCAATGTAGTAACCCAGGGCACTCATTTCAAGTCTGATACACTTTGCAGCAGTTTAACTCATTTCAGTTTGTTAATTCCTGTACTATCAGTGATAGTTCATAGGTCCTATCTGAGGAGGATTTGTTTCAAACCTCAGAAATGTCTGGAGAAATTCATAGCCAACTGCTGCACAAATTACCAAAACCCTTTTGATACTATCTAGAAATCATACAAACATCAGATTCCAATTTACTATAAACTGGGAAAAAATGATATGTTTTTATCGAGTTGTTATGGATCCAAAATAATAAGTTCAAATAATATATCTCTATTAAATAAATACATCTCTTTTACTATAGAATGGGAAAGGAGTAACTGAACATTGTGAAATTATCAAAACTACAAAACAAGCCAGCAGATTGCTGTTCTCATTCACTGGACAATTAAATTCATTGCCATTCCTTGATGTAAAGCAAAGCAAATGAGTATGTGAAAGCTTTTTTCCCTTGGTAGAATTAAGGTATGCAGTCATGTGTTCTGTTTACAGGACTCAGTGGTCAACTGTCCTGGTTTGGAGGACAAGTGTCTGCCAATAAAGGCAGGAACTTCTCTTTGAAATGGAGAATGTAAATCCCCTGCCTCCAAATTATTATAATTTTGAAATTAAGGGGTTCTCAGGCAAAGATATGGGAATTAGGAATAACAGGTCTTTACTAGTAAAATTAAAATAGAAATACAATATTACAAAGAACAAACCCAAAACACTGATAGAGTCCGAATACAACCTGACACCCTGTCAGTCAGGGTGTTGGTAGCAGTCCCATTAAATGATGGCTACAGTCCTCCTGCAGTGGCAGATGTGGTTCAGCTGAAGCAGTGCTCCTGTAGAAGGGTGCAGTTTTCCTCTGAAGGTCCAGAGATGATGTGGAAAGGTCTGGTGTTCCTCTGGAATCCAGTGGAAACACAGATAATTTCCTGTCCAAAATCTCAGTTTCTATCTAGGTAGGAAAGGCTTGGCTCCTCCCCCTGGCTGGAGCATGTCCCCATGGGATGATGTAATTTTATCGGTCATACAGTGGGACTGAATGGGCCAGCAGCAGATGATATCTTCCTGGAGGGAGGATGGGTTGTGGAAAAGATGAAGATGATTGCCCCACCTTGTCTTAAAGATGGCCCATTAGCAGATAGTGTGTGCCACGGAGATAAGGAAATCACTGCCCCACCTGGCTTCAACAGATGGTGACAGAATGCACATTTCTGGCCACATCCTGTATTGCAACCCAAGACACCTTCATTTACTCACACCCAACCCCATCCTGATAACCACGCTGTCTTGATGGATTTGAAGCAAAACTTAATTTTTCATTTTTCAAGGAGCTTTTAGATTCAAAATGGAATGTGAAAAAAAACCCCAAGCCACAAGACAACAACCAAAAAACCAACAATACAATAGCAACAGAGAGGGGGAAAACTGTGCCAGTATGGTTCATTTTGGCTTGTGAACAAAGTTAATTTTTACTGTGTATTCAACTCTTTCCTGTTCTTATTAGAGAGCATATTTTAAAGTACATGACTACAAATACTGGGAGTAGAGGGAGATTTTTATGTTTCTGTGAATTTGTTGGAAATTCTGTTTAAAGAGGAAATTCTGTTTAAAGAGGAAATTAATCCTACATCCTTAATATTTACTGTATTTTTACTTTCGTGGAATATATTGTTATACTTCACAAATGGGCAGACACCTCTGGAGGAAATCATAGGGTTACTTATAGAGCAACTTACTACCTGATTTTGAGTAAAACTTGGAAAGTTTGGTTGTTAATTTTGTACTAATTTGTTTTAATTGAAGGGACAGGTATTCTCCTTATGTGAAATTATGATTTCAGCATATGAATGTTCACAATTCTAATGCAAATCTTGTATAATTTCTGTTTTCTTACTACTTTACCTTTCAAGATCACAAATTCCTGGAGAATATAACTTTTTAAATTGAGATAGTGTTAATTTTTAGAGGGAAAACCTAAAAAAGGTTTTGTTTCAGTCCATGCTCTGTTACTGCCTTTCTGCTGTGTCTATAGCAAATTGTATCCTTTCACTCAGTTTGTTTCTCTCTGGAAGCTGAGGTGAAACAGCTTTTGCAAACTGCATTATAGTTCTATGAAGAAATCTGCTATGGAATGAAATATACTATTCCTGACTTATAAAACATCATGAAGATTAATTGTCATGTATTTGTGACTCTCCCAAAGCTATAATATTCTGTTTAATGTTGAATTCTTAGTAATCCCAGCCTCTTGCTGAAGGCAATAAACACAAATAATCTCATTAATATTTCCCATCAATATCTCAGATATTTTTGAGGCAGACAGTTATTATCTGCATTAGCTGGTCTATCATCCATATTTTGTTTGAATACATTAATTAAAAGTCTCCTGGCAGAAAAATGTTTAGTCTCACTAACTCCTCATTTTCTTATTTTGCAGCTTGTCCAAAGAATCAATTCCATCTACAGTGCAAAAAGAGGGAAAAAACGACTGAAGAAACTTTCTATGTCCAATATTGAGACAGCGTCCCTTCGAGGTATGGTACAGGTGTCATCGTTCAGTGAATCCATTTAGATGCTGCAGGATGAATCAATTTCCTTCTTTCCCCCACATCTACTCTGGACTCCACTTAGTTTAGAACTTTTTTCTGTGAACAATGATAATTTTCTCTTTGCAAGAGGAGAAAATGGGGATGAACTAAAAATAAATGAGTACTGTGTATCCTGTTAATCCCATGGTCAGCTAGACTTACCCAGATACTTCTTCAGTCCACATTTGCTGTAAGTTTTGTCCAAAATTCACAGTTTTGACCCTGGAGTTCTTGCATGCTTTTTCCTGGCACTCACAGTATGTAACTCACCCTGTGCTTCAGACTGCTTCTGGAAAAATAGGGGCCAAAAAGGAAATTCAGGCCCTGTTTGTATAAGAATAGGACTTTAATACAAGAACCCCTCAGTTACACATCTTGTCATAAGGTTACTTTTGCCTGTTAACTCTAACTCAGTTTGGTGAGTTCTGGTGATTGGGAATGTTGCCCAGGCAGACAAAGCTCATAAGGCTTATTTTGACTTCTCAAGTGCTGCATAGCTTTAAAAAAAAAAAAAAAAAAAAAAAAATTAAAAGCTGAAAACAAGAAGTGAAAGGGTTAAGACCCATTTTCCAGATGACACTTTTGCAGGTCAGCATAGATGGGGATTCAGTGCAAACAGTTGCTGTAATAGAGAATGAATTTTGCCCTTTCATCAAAATGAAGTTCTTACTCTCAGGCAATATTGAAACTGCATCCAAGGAAAACACAATCTGAGGAGTAATTCAAACTGTTTATTTCAAGATATTTTAAGACTGAGGAGAAGTGCATGTGTGTATCACAAGGCTCAGGGATAGGATTTTTCCCAGTTGCAGAACAGTGAACTGAGTTTGTTTGCTCTGGTTTTGCATTAACTGATGCCTCTCTGTCCTCTGCAGATGAGAACAGCGAGAGTGAGAGTGACTCAGATGACAGGTTTAAAGGTAAGGGATCAGCCTTCAGTGACTTCCAGTTAAACCCTGTCACAGACCTTATCAATGTATGTTCTTCTGCTGCTGCACATTGTTCCTGTCCAAGGCCTACGTTCTCTGTAGTTTCCTAGCTCCATTACTGCAGACCTCAAGTTCCAGCGCAGGAGCATGAACGTGGAAAGCAAGGACAAAATGAGCTATGAAGGTCTAACAAGGATTTGGCAACTGTGTCATTTAATGAAGAACAGGACCTTTGATAGATTGGCTTTGTCAGCCACTTCAGAGATGCTGATCTATTCCAGACTGACTACTGGTGCAGGCTTAGAGGGATGAGATTGGATAAAGATGCTCCTTTCTTATTCATATGCTGTTTCAGTGTTTACTGCTCGCTGCTGTTGGAGGCAAGGATCTGGGTCTGATCCAGTGTTGTGGTTCTTAGACTGTTTCATAAGTCTGCAGTCTACAAATTGTAGAAATTCCTTTATCAGCACCTGCACAAACTCTGCCTGAGCCAGGCCAGTAAATTAATCTCTCATTTTCCCAAGTCCTGATACAGAAAGAGGTCTATTTTAGGCCTATAAGAACCTAAAAAAGTTGAAGACAGCGGCAACAGATTTTATTAGTAAAAGTCCATCATGTTGTTAGTAGGTGAGAGGTAAAAAAGACAAGGATGTAGAGCTCTTATAAGATATGGGGCAATCATCCATGTCTATCTAGCGCAGATGGCACCTGCTTGCTGTACATGCAGCAAAACTTTCTGGAAAACATTGTCTTGGGGGAACAGATTTGTGTCAGACAGGTGGTGGTAAGACCATCCAAAACAGGCTGTATGCAGTGTTGTACAGTGATGTGTGGAAAATGACTCCTTGCTCCTTTGTCTACCTGTACCAGCCCAGAATCACTTGCAGTTCTGTTTCTTTTTGTGTCAGAAAATAGAGAGGTTGCTTGTTCTCATAGGTCATGAAAGAAGATAGACCCTCTTTTGTTACTGGGAGGATATTCTGATCTCGCTGGAAACTGGGAGGCTTTTCCTCCATTGCTGAAGAACAGAGGTTCTTCATTCTGTTTCTCTAACCACCTGCTCCTGAGAGACTTTGTGTTTACATTGATGCTCTCAGGGCATCCTGAGCTAAAGACCCCCTGTATCATGTGTCATGACAGGACTCCCTGGGTGCCCACCTGGTGGGGTGGGCTCTTTGGTTTCACCTCTAGCAAGCGGGAAGCAGTGGCTGCAGTGTGGGGCTGCCTCAAGGCAGGAGCAGGCAGGTTGTTTCTGGGGATTTAGCTTCTTTAGTTGTGCAGTCACACTGAGACCCAAGGGCTTTATCAGAATAGTTTTTAAATTTTCTGTTGAACCAGATGTATGAGGGCTGGTCATCAAGGGCTTTCCCTTGGTGCTCATGACACCTTATTTCCCTGTCACAAGGGCCAGTCAGCCTTTGGAAGCTGTGTGCAGTGGCACTGAGTAGAGCCTGAAGGGTTTGAGGTGTGCTGCTAGCAGTTCCTTTGCCATTGCCCGGAGATCCTTGTGTGAACAGCTGGGGAAGGGCATGCAGGGAGCTGCTTTTTCTGATTTTGGGTTTTTTTTTTGGTGTACCAGAAGTGGTGGTGATGTTAATGACCAGTCCTCCATAAATATCAAACAACCAGTCACTGGATCAAGGCACATCTTTGCCTTCCTGAGTGACCATGAATCTAAGATCATCTTCCAACTGAATTAGCACTAACAAAGCAACCCACAGGAGGCAATTGGCCTTCTTTCCTTTCCTCCCTGTCCCCCTCCCCTGGTGATTATTCCATGGCTTGCCTTACGTGGTGTGTAGTAAAAAGCTGTGCTGTGTAGGGACAGGGCACAGAACAGTTTTTCACCAGGGTAAGCCAGGCCTCAGATTGTCACCCTGGAGGCCTCAGTGCATTTGCACAACCACATAAGGGCTTATAATCCAGCCTTATGTGTGAAGAAAAGCCAGACCTTTGGCAGGGTAGCAGTTATGAACTGCACATTATTTCAATGAATGAGTATTGCATAACTTCAGTACTTGGAGAGGGTTTTGATTTATGGGTGCAATTAGTGAGGGAGACCACAAAAGGTTTGCTAACTAGAAGGTTTGCTTTTGAAAGGAGAACATGCTTGGAATAATACTCTGGCAAATTGAAAGTCCTTTGTGAATGGCTGACATGACAGTCTCAGGTAATGATCTGTCTCTTTTTTTATTCCCTTTTCTTTTTAAATGCCAGCCCATACCCAGCGCCTTGTACACATCCAGTCCATGCTGAAGAGGGCTCCAAGTTATCGAACCCTGGAACTGGAGCTGATTGAGTGGCAGGAACGGGAGCTGTTTGAGTATTTTGTGGTAGTGTCCCTGAAAAAGAAGCCCTCTAAAAACACTTACCTCCCAGAAGTGACATACCAGTTTCCCAAGGTAAAAGAAAAATTCCTATGTACAACTCATTCTAAGATCAGTAAGGTGAATGAATAGAAATCCAGTTCTTCAGTGGAGCTTTCAGAATTGTTCCAAAGCAATCTGTTACAAAGCAAAGAGCATAGAGAAGGTAACTGAAAGCTTTCCCTGTCTTCAGATTTATCTTTTCCAGAGCTGGAGAATTTGGCTTGATGGTAGATGCTTTAAAGACTGTGTTTAAATTCAGTTTCTAAATATTTCACTTTTAAGTCATTTTAGCTATATTAGGATTTGTTCCAAAACTTGCTGAAGTCAATGGAAAGACTTTTGCTGATCTCTGGCATTTCTCTTGTGCTCTTGCAGCAGAAAGGTATTTGAGTTAGGGCTGTGTTTTAAGTGGCCATCGTGCAACAAGGGAATTTCAGACAATTACAAAAATGTAAAGCCCCAGCAGTTATAATTTCTTTCGTACAAGCTCCTATAAGCCTGTGCTAGAGTCATGGCTCCCTCTGCCAAGCACAAACACAGGGCAGTCTGATGGGCCCTGGCTCTCAGAGCTGCTCAGTGACCCTGGCCCTGAGCAGAGCTGGGAAGGGACACTCCAGGGTCTGACTGAACCTCACTTTTCCCCGGCAGCTGGAGAGACCGACCAAGCAGATGCGGGAAGCGGAGGAGCGCCTCAAGGCCATCCCACAGTTCTGCTTCCCTGATGCCAAGGACTGGCTCCCTGTCTCTGAGTACAGCAGGTGAGAGCTGCAGAGCTCCTCTGCACCAGGGAGTGATGCTGGAATGATGCTGGAGTGCCCTGCAACAGCCTCAGCCTTGTCAATGCCCAATTAAGGAAGCAGCAGTTTGAGTCTTGGCCACTTTGTGATCAAGCAGCTGTATTTAATTTTTCTTTCTTTTGAAGTTCTGTGTTCCTTTTCTTCCCTATTCTGCCTGCCTCACAGGCCTGTGTGGCTGAGAGGAGGAGGCTTGAAGGTTCCTCTGAGAGCTAAACTCAAAAGAATAAATGGAAATATTTAAAATAAATCTTAAAAAGGATGGGGCCCTGGCCACCCCCTGCCCAAGTCATTCATCTCAGAGTGCTTGTCTAACATTGCAGGTTACCCCTTCATTTGGCTCAAAATGTTGCTGTTTGAGAGCTTTCTTGGAGCTGTGCTGTGTCCCAGCAGAGGAGCTCTCTCTTCCTTCCATTGGAGATGAATGATTGCAGGAGAAGGGCAAGAAAAAGGAGAGCGAGGCTTGCATTTTCTTTTTCATTCAAAGTGATCTCAAAAAAACGTATAATTTTTTTCCCCCTGCATTGATATGTGAGAACTGGTTGATCCAAAAGTGTAGAGTAACAGAATAGGCAAGAGAGATGGAATCATGGAATGATTTGGATTGGAAGGGACCTTTAAAGGTCATCTAGTCCAACCTTTGTGCCATGAGCAGGGACATCTTCAACTTGATCAGGTTGATCAGAGCCCTGTCCAGCTTGACCTTGAATGCTTCCAGGGATGGGGCATTCACCACCTCTCTGGACAGCCTGTCCCAGTGTTTTACCATCCTCACTGTAAAACATTTCTTCCTTTTATCTAGTCCGAATCTACCTACTTTTAGTTGAAAACCATTACCCTTTGTCCTGTTGATAAAGACTCTATTAAAAAGTCTATTCCCATCTTTCTTAGAAGCCTCTTTTATATATTGAAAGGCCACAATAAGGTCTCCCTAGAGTCATCTGTATTTGTGCAAACCCTGGCATTTCAGGATAAGGAAGTGTTTTATATAATGCCATTTAAAACTTGCAAAGCAGTCAGGAATGTTTCACAGCTCAGGCACAAATTCACAGACCCATCCCTTTACCTGTGCTGTAATTACAGCTTTAGACTGTTGTTTTATTACTCTGTCACAAATGGTATTTATCCTAGAGAGAGACATAAAATGAGTTGGATTTTGGGAACCTGTATTGTTTCTGGAAAAATAGAGAAAATGATTTCTCTATTCTCAGAGAATATCTAAGGTTAGAAGAACAAAAGCTCAGTTTAAGAACAAAGCTCAGTCCAAAGGCAGGATTGAACTCAAGGTAAAGGAGCACTGGAACACTGCCCTCAAAATCTGATTCTCATGTTTCTTCTGCAGTCACTGACATTCAGCACCCATCTTTTCTAATAAGACAGCTGGGTTGTCCTTAACCATACTGCTGACAGAATTTTCCCACAGAGTATGTGGGTAGCATCTCTCACTTGATGAGTGTCCCTTCCTAAGTGATCTACCTTGTAGCCATGCTGTAGTTCTGATCTAAGTGATCTAATTCCCTTTCTCCTAGTGAGACCTTCTCTTTCATGCTGACTGGGGAGGATGGGAGCCGGCGCTTCGGGTACTGCAGGAGGCTGTTGGTGAGTACATCACCCTCTTCAAAGGGCAGAATTCTCTTAAAAGGCATCTCAAAGCTACAGTCTGAACTGAGGGTGTTTCTCATGGTTTTTAAAGGGAACAGGGTTTTCTCACTCTGAAATTTGGAAACCTAAGGAGATCAAGTTAAAATAAGAATTTGTAATGGCCATTTCAATCAGATAGATCCCAAGGTTTGTAGGGAATTTCTGAGAATGTGGGAAGTTTCTTGTGTGAGCACTTACTTCGTAAGTTCTTTATGTTACATACTATCAAGCACAATCAGAGATACTACAACATTGGAAACAAAGGCAAAGCTGGTATTTCTAAACATTTGTGAGTAGTGTTTATCTCTTGGGCAGCTGCTTACATCTCAAAGGGCTCTGCCAGCACTGTCTCATCAGTCTGCAGCTCAGAGCTGTACAACAGGCTGGTGCCAGCAGTGGAAAGTCTGGTTTCTCACACAGTTTTCAGTCCTTGTGACCAGAGGTGGTCAACAGGTGAGGTGAGGAGCCTACAAACAGTGTTGTCTCACCACCTGGAAAATACCTGGACACTTGATAAACTGAGAGCACAGCAGTGTGTGTGTGTATCAAGGGGGAGGAGTCTGCACAGAGGCTTGCAGAGTGTGGTAAGGGAGGTGGAGCACAGTGCAAACAGGGATGCTGGTGTCCATCCTGCACACCCGATGGGATGGCAGCAAAGCAGAAAGCAGTTGGCTGTCCGTGCACTGGCCTTGCACCTCTTGGACAGGTTTGGAGCTGTTAGTGAGTGACTGGGTGGGGTGCCTGGACTCCTGTCATGTTCTCATGACTTGCCCACACTGGGTTGGGGAGCATATATGGATATTGGATGCTGCAGGAGTCTTTGGCTGACTCTATGTGCCAAATGAATGTCTGCAGCACTTTGTAAATAGGTCCTGCCTCTCTAAGAGTAAGGCACACTGGCACCTTCCCTTCCCTTTCTGGCATGATTTCCCACCTTTTCAGGGAACACCTGCCTCCAGTAGCTCCCAGCAGAGCAACTCCCTGTCACTGGCACAGCTCTGTCCCCTCTGTACTGCACTGCTGCTTGTGCCTGACCCTGCTCTTCCCCTCTCTCTATGGCAGAGTCCTTGGCGTGCAGACAGCAGATGCTCAGTCTGGGAGGTATTGCTGTGTGTGGTTCCTCTATTTGTAAGAAGTTTCATTAAGCCAACATAACAGAAAACTTGTTTATCAGTTCTGGGGATGGTGTTTGCATAGGTAGCATCACATGGACTCATTGTATAAAACAGTGTGTCACAGTGGGCCACAACAAGGTTGATGTGTGGGCAGGAAATGTCACTGAAGGCTTGTGCTGCAGTAAATCTAGGACTGATCAGGGGGTAACTCAGGGATGAACAAGGAAAGCACCTAGAAGTCATCCTTGCTGGTGTCAATAAGCATAACAAGATGTAGGGCAGCAGTATAATTCAATTTTTTTTTAAAATGAGTTGTCATTTAAAAGGATAAAAGGTCTATTTGGGAAAAAAATAAAACCTCAGAAAATGTTGGTTAAAATTAAATTATGGAATGTTTTCACTATACTAGGTAAAGGTGGTTTAAGACTTTTGTGTCTCTGAGAATGTCAGTAAATTTGTAATCATGCACAGAGCTTGCCTTTGTGAAATGCCAAATGATTGGTCCTGGTCAATGTCACCATGCTGACACTGAAATAACCAGTGGCAATAAACGGCAAAAAAAATTTACACAGGAATGTTGAATCAGTTTTTCAATGAAACATTAATATAGGTTTTCTTTACTCATTTAAAGCTCAGTGAAATTCACCCTACATTAAGGACAACATAAAAATAGAACACTGAATTTCAGCTTGTGCAAAAGATGAGTATGTTAGAAAATACCAGGAACAAAATTAAATCAATAGTGCACACTTTTATATAATGATGTTTTGAGACAGCATTGGAGATTTTTATCCTCCACTGAACGAGGCAAAAATCAATAAATAGCAATAAGAAAAAAAGAAAATAAGTAGTACTTTGCTAAAACTAATAATTATAAAGCAGATCTGCTGCTGCCACCTTGGCTGGCACAGAGAAGCTGACATGTCTCATCCCACTGGTACAGCCTACTCAGCCAAGGAAAGGAAGGAGGGATGCCAGTGCACCTCACCACCTTTGCCCTTTGTGGGGCAAACCCAGCCATGCCCTTCTGAGAGCAAAACTGGGGCTTAGAAAGAGAGGGGATTTTGGAAGCTGCAGAGAAACATCTCAGCATTTCCTCCACCTGTGGAAAAGGCAAAAGTAGCAGAGATCTTATTTTATTTGGGTGCTGCAAGCTCCTTCTGTCTTGCTGGGAGAACTGTGGAATCCGGGTGGTCACCTGAAGTGCCTTTTCCATAGGGTTTGGCTGAGCTTGGGAAGTGTAACAATTTCATCTCCCCTGCAAAGGTTGGTGCATGGTGAGACAGCCTCACTGGTGTGTGCCTCAGTGTGATACATCTCTACAGAAAATAAAGATTTTGAACAGGCAGCAAGGAGCAGGTAAATCCTGCAGGCATTCTTTATATTCCAGCAGCAGATTTTTGTGTTTGAGGGTCCAATTTCCTGAGCAGGTTTTGGAAACTTATGCCAGGATGGCTCTGATGTCCAGGAGGGCACAGCATCTCCTTCAATTAGTCCCATTCCTGGCCTGCAAATTCTGTCAAATGCAATAACCATAACTTGGGAACTACATGCAGGTTTTAGCAGACATTATGTAAGAGAAAGGCGAGGCCACACTGTGACACAGTGAAACCCCCCTAAAATTCCTATAAACTGCTTCACTTTAAGCCAAGCCAACTGCTGTGAGGCTAATTCCTTAGAAAATGTTCCCCAGCTGTCCTGGTGAGGGATGCTCTTGTAATACCCAGCAAGAGGTGTCTCACACCTTCTGGTGCATTTGGCAGCCTCGTTGGCAAAAGCTCCAAGGCTGGCTGGGCCAGGCAGCCTGATCCTGTGAGGATGGCTGGCTGCTCTTCTGCAGGGTCTGGTGTGCAGATCCCTGCATTTAGGAAACAATTGTGTTTTGTCAGCCTTGCTCTCCTTTGGCGTGTTGTGATATGAACAAACTGTTCCACTTTTTTTTCCTTCAGATCTCAGATTCTTCTGACTTTTTTTGGCGTCTGTGTGCCAAAACTACCTCAAGGGATACTGTGACAATTATGTTTTGTTTGTTCTACAAACCCTGTACAGTATCCCCTTTAAATGTATTTATATTGTTTTGTTTCATTTTGGAACAGGATTAGAATGGAATGTAACCTATTGTCCCACAGCAGACAATCTGCATTTCCATAGATAGCATGAAATTTTCCAGTTACATCTTGATACCTCCAAGGCAATCCTGCAACAGCTTTTCTAGTGAATGCACGTCAGCAGCAGAGATGACTTGGGCACCCTTGCAGGGGCTGTTTCATCCTATGCCTCTCTTCCCTCTCACATAAAATTTGATCCTCCACCACTTTTCTAGGCTAAGACAAGCCAGCTCCAGGAGTCCATGGAGGAGCAGATGTCTGAATGTGAAGTGTGTACCTGAAAACATGGAAAGCAGTTGTTAGGGACTAACCTGACATCCTGCATTTGCTGGGGGCAGGAGAAGGGCATTCATTACAGTGTGAAAGCAACTTTTGTGGGATGCAGACTGTTTATGGAGCTGCAAAAAGCTTCTTGGAAAACCCTTTTTTCTCCTTGCTCCCTTCCATCCTGCCCTTGCCCAAGCAATTTGACAGCCCTGTGTACACTGAGTGCTTTGGCACCCAAAGTTCATGTTTCACAGTTCATGGTTCACAGACTGAACAATCTTTAAAAAGTGCATTTAGATTTACAACACCCACAGTTTTCTCATGGTCAGAATTTGGATTGGCCCTAACAAGGAATCAAGAGCCTCCATAGAAACTGGCTTGTGACTGACTATTCATTTTAACCTCGCAGTGTTTGAATTGTTCTGATTCCTGGCATCACTGAGGAATATCTCTGCTTCTGGATGTGCTGGCTAGTGCATGTGCTTTGCAAAGGCCACTTCCCTCACACAGCTCAGTGCTATGGCAGACTGGGAGGAGGTCTCTGAAGCCTCCATAGAATCCAGGCACATGGACAGGGAGGTGGGATTTGAAAGAGAAAAATGGCAGGCTTAGTTTTTGGAGCAAAAGCCTCTTGTTTCTCCTGCCAAAGATTTTGGAATGGGCTTTAGTCAGTAATATTCAGGTTAAACTCACTATAAAAAAGATTGTCCTGAACCACGTGTGGACCAGCCCAGATGCAGAGCTTGTCTTCTCCATCTCAGCCAAGTTCTTGTCAGTTTATGTTTGTCATTTTGAGAAACTGTCTTGTTATCATCAAAACTCATTAACATTTTCATTTTGTGATACTGGGTTAAGGCTGAAAATATCCTAGGCTCCACAAAAACAAACTGAAAGCAAATTAAACTCAAAACATCATCCCCTCCATCTCTCTTCTTTCAGGAGCAGTGCAGTGCACCAAGCCAGAGTCACTTGGTGCCTCTAAGCTGGGCTACTTTAGCATTTTGCTTTCCTCACCTGGACCTATTGTTTGTGTGCAGAAGTGAACCTTGGATGAAGGACATGACTCCAAGACTGTGTAGCTACCTTGTAGAGCACAGCCTGCAAACTGGGAGAGCTCCTTCTTGGGAAGACAGGAGGTTACACTGGTACTGATGGGTGGACCCAGGGCCTGAGTTTTCCCTAGTGATGAGGGAGGAGTCCAGGCAGAAGTGTCACATCCCATAGGATGTTAAAGAAAGAAGCTAACTAAAGCATTAATGGGTGTTTTATATCAATCTAAACTGATGGCTGACAGGGAAGGTTATGTGAAGGGTTGCCAGTGCTATAAATTTGAGAAGTTCTGCCCCTCAGAATGGCTCTGCTTGAGGCTTTTGCTTGCTGCTCTTACAGCTGATGTGTATGCATCTGTGAGGCTGTGCTCTTTGCAGGAGAAGATCTCTGAAATAATAAAAAAGGATGTCCTGCACAGTGAGAGCAGGGAGGGAAGAATCCCAGCTCCTACAGACATGTAGCCTTTAAGACATTTGAAAGCAATGATATTTCATAAAGGAGAAACTTGGAATAAGTGCTAAGCAGTTATTGTTTCTGGTCTTATAGATGACCCAGGAATGTGATGTTTTTACTGGCACTCAGTGAGACAGCTCTTGGTTGGGAGCTGTCCAAAGCTCCTGGCATGGCTTCGGCATTCCTGCAGATTTGACACAATGATTTTAACCAAAATCCCACATGCTTGATATAATCACTCAGTGCCTTTAGAAAGGATTTTATACCTAATATGGACAAAAAAGGGCTCTGCTTTTTCAGAGATGTGACGCGTAGCGAGCAGGTTTGGATCCAGAAATAGACTCATCTGTATTCACTTAGCTTTGGTATTCTTTTTGTGGTCTTTATTATAACAGGCAGGCACCTGCTGACTGTCCAAGTCTAGAGTGCAATATTCAGGTTTAAAAAGCACACCTGCCCCTCAGCTTCTCTTGATTGTCATCTCTGTGGCATGTGAATTTCAAACACTCCACGGGGAAGTTGATCACTGCACCAGTAGAGTCCAAGGAAGAGACAAAGATAAGTGGAATAGGCAGGGTAGCTGAGTCCAGTATGCTGAGGAGGCACCATTTGCTTCTCCAGGACAAATCTTATATAGGATGGTTATAGAGGATGGTCTTTACAGTTTCTCTTGGGGAGGGGGTAACAGGGATGTGTATCATTGATTCATATTTGCCGCTGTTAAAGTTACGTGAGTTTCATGTTTTTCATGAGTTGGTCTGAGGAAGTTAATGATTTACTCATGCAGCCTGCCTTTGTTTAAGTTGTGAGCTCGCTTTCTGTAGGTTGAGCTCTCTTTGAACACCATGGAGTGAGGAAGTGAGGACCTAAAGCCATCATGGCTTTAGGCTTTCCTTAGTGTTGCAGCTCTCCTCTTGCAGCTGACGGCCCCAGGGTGCTGCAGCAGGAGCAGGGGACAGGGATAGCAGAGGCATGAGTTCCAGCCCTGCTTCCATGTACTTTTATGGCTGCAAGCTGGAGCAATGCTGGGATACAGCTCCAACACGCTGTGATTTCCAAAGAGGATAAGCTCTATCTGCTCTTTTCAGCCTACTGTCTTATGGAAGAAATATGATGCTTTTCCAAGAGCAGCTATTTGTTGGAGAAGCAGATAGTGAGAGATGTCACATGATGGCCAACTGTGTGGTCAGACAGAGCAGTGTATTTCCTCATGGCTCCACATTAATATGCAATTCCCATCTTCTCTTTGCTGTTATCAGCCCAATGGAAAAGGCCCACGCCTACCTGAAGTTTACTGTGTCATCAGCCGCCTGGGGTGCTTTGACTTATTTTCCAAGGTAAGGAGATCTTTTTTAATATTGCTTTTTAATTTGATTGTTTACTGAGACACATCTGCAGTGATGAACCAGACTGGATGAATTCCTTCCTTTGATGGGAGATAACTATTTTACAGTTGCTGTTTTGGATATTCCATCCCTATTATTTGATTCATTAAAGAATGTCTTATTACTTCTGTGACTGAGGCAGAAATTGATTCAGAAAACATCTGGGTGTCTGTATGATCTGGCTGACTGAAGTTTTTTCCATTGTTTTCTACAGCCGTTCTGTGCTGAGCTGTAATTCTTGGCATCCATAGTTTGGATGATGGGCCAGTACCACTTTTACTCCAACACCCTGTGGAATGATGAGGTTGAGAAAAAAGATTATTTGATATGTGAATTCCATACACTTAACACTAGTTACATTTTTTTTTTTTACCTTGGCAGTCTAGGATAAAGCACAGATGTTCTTTTAACTGGCCCAATTTTAATTGATTGTATTTTAGTTTGCCAGAGGTTTTCACTTCAGATATGAGAAATCTCTCAGAACTTCCACAGATTTTACTTGATAATTTTCATAGGAACAAAGTTGAAAAGAGCATGTAAATCATTGATGCTAATAAAAATCATAGTATTTATATTGTTCATATGATCTAATGATCATACAGAATATTATCTTTAAAGTAGGTTTCAAGTTTTTCTAGATGAAACTTTGTTTAACACAAGCCTTGTCTGAAGTGCAGCATTCGGGTTGCAAATAGTTAATTGCAATTTTGCTTCTGAGGTCTTTCATAAAGCTCTGAAATCAAGGGCTTATAACAGTGTCTCTTAGACATAATATGTATCTAAACACAGATATCTGTAAGTGAAATGGAATGCATTGTTCTGGGAGGATCACCCAGCTCACCACACTCCTGTGGACAGAACTCCTGAGGCTCTTTGTTTGCTACTTTGTTTTTATCTAATTTCATAATGCTCTACTGTTCAAAGGAAGACTTGGGAGAAGGAAAAAAAAATAAGTATCTTCCTTACAAGCAAGTATCAGCGCAGCTGAGGTGTAAGGTCAGACAACTGGCCCTCAATACAATGAATAGCTGTCTCTATCTTACACTGTGAATGATGAAAGACCATGGCATATTAAATCTTGGATGTTATTTATCACAAAAGCAAAAAGACTCCTCTGGTTTAAAATGTTTATCATCCTATTTCTGGTAACTTGCTTTAATTTTGTCTTCCACAAAGCCTTTCCTGCTCACTCACTGTAGTAATACCTATTGCTGAGACAGACTTGAGAACCACAGATATTTTAACTTCCAGCCAGTTCATTTGGTCATGGTTTCAACAGATGTTTCTGACCGTTTTATCTCTTGGGATCTCTGTTCAACTTTTATTTGGTTTAAATGCTCCTTTTATTTGCATTGTGAAGGTCCTTGGAGCCAGGCATATGACATACACATGACCCCCAACTCCAGCAACAAAAAGCATCAAGTAGCCAGTCCTGTGGCTGCAGGAGCACAGCTGAGTGCTGGCACTGTGCAGGAGCACCAGGGGACCTGGGGCACAGCCCTGCTTCATTGCTGCCTCCCACCTGAGCTGCTGGTTTTGTTTGCTGAGGATGGCTGTGCTGCAAAGTACATCAGAAGTGAAATCCATGTCCTCATTTGTGGTTATCTGCCACTTCCAAGGACTGGAATGCAAGTTATGTATACAGGGGCAGCTTTGCTTTAGTTAAGCCTTCATTATGTCACAGGGAGGAAGGGGAAACTATGCACCAGTGAATGCCTCTGCTGGCATTTGGTGTCACCAGCTCTCGTTACAGGTCACCAGCTTGTGCTTAAGTGTCTTTTAATGTTCTGCTTCAGTGAAAATCATTTCCAAGAGAAACAAGAGAAAATGCCTGGCTCAGGCCCACTAACTCTTGTATGGCCTTTTGCTCTGGAGTGGTGGTTAAAAGATCACCGTTGCAGGTCAAACCACTAACTGCTTTGAACCTTGCTTTCTGTCTTTAGCTTTATCATCTATATGCTCTGTCTAATGTGGGAAAACTTAGCTGTGATCTAATTTATGTTGCCCCACGTGACCAAAGAGAGAAGAAAATAATAGTCTCCTCTATCTTTAAGAAGTTCCATCTGCTTATTTCAAGACTAGATTGCCTGCTGTTTCATCAAGAGAAAATGACCTTAATGCAGGCACCAGTGGGTGTGCTGCAGGGCTAGCTCATGGTCTCCAGCTCAGCACAGACTCTGACCTGAAAGCCACTGCTGAGACCCTTTCAGGAGCTCTGTCCTGCTATCATAATGGCAACATTGCTTTCTTGACTACTCTGGCTTTTTTTCTGCCCTCTAAGTTGAAATGGAAAAGATGCTCAGTGGAGAAGAAAGTTTCTCCTTGATACAAATGTTAAAATGTACCACAGAGACGTGATGCTGACCTGGGCTGTGATCATGGGATTTGCCCTCATCTTTCTCTCCTTCAGCTCACCCTGTTGTTCAGGCATAGTCCCAACAATATATAGATCCCTTTAGTTATGTTAAGTCTTCTTCCTCTCTTCCAGATTTGCTAATTCTTCCTTGCCACCATGTTAATTACATTCACCATCAGGCTTCATTTTGTAACCAAAAACCACGGATTGATGGTAATGAAGAAATACATGGCAGAGGAGATGTAAACTTAGATCTGCCATGTGTTTAGGGACACATGGGTCAAAGGATGCTTCAAAAGTCTATGTGATGCTGACATGTTCTGTCTCTCACTTATGTCTTACTAATGGACAGATCCTGGATGAGGTTGAAAGGAGAAGGGGAATATCTGCTGCCCTGGTTTATCCATTTATGAGAAGTCTGATGGAATCTCCTTTTCCTGCACCTGGAAAGACTATCAAAGTCAAAACCTTCCTGCCTGGAGCTGGAAATGAGGTAAAAAGAAACTGCAAACATTGCAAGTCAAAGCCTTACCCTTTACCACTCCAGTATCAAACCAGCAAAAGAAAATCAGGAGGAGACAAACAGATCCTGCAGGGATGTGGAGTGGCAAACCCTCAAAATGAGCAGAGCATGAGCTGCACCACTGTGGACATGCTAATGCTAGTTTTCCTTGATGATTATAATTCAATTTATGATTATATATTTATTATTTGATGTTTATTCATAAAGCTGTGTGTAAGAAAAACAGCCAACACAAGTGTCCCAGTGTTCCTGGCCTAGTGCAGTTCAGAGACTGCAGCATTGCTGGGCTGTATCACAGTGGTAACAAGTGTGAGTTTCCCATGCTGTACCTGAGCACTTCAGCAGCTGCTTGTTATTTCAAATCTTGTTACTGCTGGTCCTGGCCATGGTAGGAGTGACCAGCAGCATTTAAATGGCTCTCTTTGGTAATAAATACCTTTTAACTGGCTCTCAAAGGAAAGCATATCATGTAAAACTTTTGTGTGTGCACACATATAATAGATACCATTTCTTTTTATTCCTGACTCAAGTAGCTAGAAGCTTAGCATTAGACATGTGCCTTACTGCAAAATGGCAGCATTGACTAAAAGACTTTTGCAGCTTGGGGCTGGCCAGCCATTCATTGTGTCAAATTCTCTTCTCTGCATGCCCCTACGTAAGAATACAGTAGCTCCATTTAGCTGGGCAAGCATATACAGGGGATACATTACTGAGGATAGGAATAGAATTATTATTTCCCAGCTAGTGAAAGCAGAGAGAAGAAACTCCCCCTTAGGGTTATTTTACACTCCTTAGGGTTAGTTTTACAGTACTTTTGTTATTTTCGCATTGAATCTAAATGTAATGCTACTGACTTCAAAGGAATGGGCTCTAATGTAGAGTTCCATGTATAAGTGACTTGCAAGGCATTTTAAAGGCACCTGCATTTTCTTCTGGAGAGGCAACATCTGAAAGGGTGATTGGCATAACAGGGAAAAGATCTGACAATGCTTTTTCTGTGGGAATGTAACTGGCAGCCACGGATCTGCAACGTCTCTGCTCAAGCTTCTGAACTCTCACAGAGAAAAATATTGAGATAATTCCAACAAACAAACAACTCTCTTCTGGCTGAGCTTTGCTCTCTGTTGTGCTAGTACAAACTCGTTATTTAAATGGAATGCACTGGCTTAATTAGGAACAGAATCTTGTCCTTCCATTGTGGCTCCTCTTGCCTAAACAAAGATGGTGATTAATCGGGAAGCAGACAGTGTATCTCTTTGTGATGAGCAGACTGAGGCAGCAGGCTTTGCCAGGCAGCAGAAAACATCCCTGGTATTTGTAAAAGCTGCCATAACTTGCATTGCATCCTACCCTGCAGCAAGATTTTCGTGTTGGCAGGTTTGCAGTAGAATCAGCTCCTCATGATTTGGCACATACACTTGATTTGAGCTTGCAATCCCAGTGCTAAGGAATGGAAGTGGGCACCTTTGCTGATTGTGAGGAGGAGTTTGGCTCCTTGGAAATGGTGCCTTTCCTGGTACAGTCACTCCACAATTTGTTTCTTACTGCTCTTTGGGGCAGCAGCTGAGTGATGGGTGTCTATACATCACACTGTTCCTGTATTTCAGACTTTAAAAAGTCAAATCTATTTGATTTGATACATACTATTCTAAGAGTGGCTTTTTTGGTACAGTTGTGTGTTACTGACCACAAACAATATCACAACTAAACTGATATGAACTTATTTTGTTTACAATATCCTATGATCTTGAGCATATCCTTAAAACAATGTTTGTGAGGAATTTTGTAAGGGCTACTCCAGTTAAAACCTGATCCAGTCTGTTTGTGGAATGTGGTGTCATGTGCATGAAAACGTAAACCTAGTCTAAAGCAATAAAGTGATGGTGGTTTTTGGACATATGGAAAAAAGATGCATGTTCCTGTTAATATATATTCAGAGATTTCAGCAGATCTTTAAGTTGGCCAACTTTTTCCCTTTCCCTTCTGTTTCCTCAAATTTCTCAATAGTCCATCATTTGCTGTCTTGTGCTTCATATTTTTCTCCTTCTGTTACTCTCTTCTTCACGTTATTTTTCCCTCTTCTTTTTTCTGTCCTCTGCCTTCAAGTTCCACATCTGAACATGTCAATTGCAGAGTAAAAGGAAGATATAATAAAGGAATCAAGGAAAAGGCATTTGAGAAAAGGAAGGAGAGGGCCTGAGGTCATGGATGAAGTATGAAAATTAGACTGTAAAGGGATGTCACAACTCACCATCTAAGACCTTGTCCTGACTCCCCAGTTAAGTATATATACATGTGTACGTATCTTAATTGAAAAGAGAAAGGTTTTAAACATTATCTAGTGAATTGCACATCACAGAAGTGTGGAAATGAAGTAAATTGGGTTTAAAGTCTTCCTGGCCTTTTAGTTGAGTCCCAGGCTCCTATCTAGATGTTAATATGAATTGTTAGCCAAGCTGAGAACCCAATTTACCTTGACTTTATGGCTGTTTCAACCCTGTAAGCTTCCAGCTCCAGTGTTTGATTGTTACTTGCTTCATACTGTCCACTCAGCCAAGCTTTACATCTCTTACAGAATGTTTGGAAGGGAGAATTATGCTTCCCTTGGAGATGACAGCAGCCAGTGCACACAGCTGTATTCTGGGAAGAATGGCATGACAGGAATTGTGCAATACGCCGTTTTTCTGGAGCGCTGTGCCTGCAGCCTCAGTTTGCACGAGGGGCTGGGGTTCAGGGGTTCTGTGTGCCCTGAGCGGGCACAGGCAGTGCTGGCACTGCAGGCACTGTGCCAGCCCTGCCAGCAGTGCTGACTGCAGCGTGTTGGTGTGTGCAGGTCATCGAGCTGCGGCGGCCCATGGACTCCCGCCTGGAGCACGTGGACTTCGAGTGCCTGTTCCAGTGCCTGAGCGTGCGGCAGATCATCCGCATCTTCGCCTCCCTGCTGCTGGAGCGCCGCGTCATCTTCGTGGCAGACAAGCTCAGGTAACTGCTGCGGGCCCCCGAGGCGCACGGCGCTGCCTCTGGATGCCAGAGGCTTTAGGAAACCTACAGAATGGTTTTCAGATGTGAGGATCCTCTCACTGGAGGATTTAAATGTCTTTTTACACCCATGGATGTTCTGTCTTGGTTTTCCATCTGTAAAATGGTGGTACAGCTTCTCGTCTTCTTCACAGTCAGCATTTTGATGCAGTGTTGTGCCAGCAATGTTTCTTTCAGGTTTTGGACACAGAGTACTCATAAAGAGCAGCAGAAGTTGTCACTGAGGTGCTTCACCTTGTGCTCATGCAGTGCAGGCAGGCAGGGAAGTGGGGTGCTGAGAGCTCTCCTGATTTGCTCTGTGCAATACTGAGACTTTATGGTGGGGCTGTGTTTCAATTCCTGCCTTGCCAAACCCATCCAGTGGGAGTGTTAAACTGCTATCACAGTCCTTCCCAACTCGTTAGGATATTTTTCCTGGTGCTGACATGACCTGAAAACATTTCCTTTTGGAAGCTCCATCTTGGGCTCCTTGCTAGAACCTTTCAACATACCTTTTGCTTCCCTGCCCTTTGATTGCAGTCTCCCCTCTTTGTTCCTCGAAGCATGAACTCAGCCCAAACTGTAAGGAGTGAGAGCAACAGGCCACAACTCCACATGGCCTTTCCCAAGGAAATGGGAGCTCTGTGTAAGTTGCACCCCTGTCCCACAGCAAAGAAACATTCTATTTTTTAGATGCTTCTGTAATCCATACAGAAAAGAGTGGGTAATGTAAAGAAGACATTTTTTTCTGTGGCATGATACATAATAAAAAATGGCAAATAAAAATACAGCCTGTCATTTATTAGACTCAGGAACATCCAGCATCTTTTAAAAGGACACCAGAGACTGTATGGGAGGTTAAAAACACAGATGGATCTACCCAAACAAACTCTGCTAAACACTTTATCAGTCCCGACCTCCTCTGAATGACCGCCAGAAACAATAGCTGCACTTAGTGGCCGCCAGTGTATATAATAGCAAAAATACTTTGCATAGTAAAAGCTTTACAACCTTTAGGGGAGAATTTCTTAAAGCTGCAGACTCTTCTCAGGTTATAAAGTTACTTCCTTAGCAGTCTTTTTTGTGTCTAGAACAACAGGAACATTTTATTTCATCCTTCTCTTGTCAGTAGCCCTTGGTTTGAATGACCATTTGGGATGACTTAATTTCACATGAATCTGTGATGAGAATTGTGTAACTAGTCCAGGGTTTCTGCAGTGCTTTAGTAGATATATGAATCACACCATGAATATTGGGGCAGGTAACTTTAGAAATACTGTTGGTGTGTTCCTTCTGACTTTTTCTGCAGCATGTTTACTCACCTCATTCTGTTTCTGTTTTACCATTATTTCAGCACCCACGAGTCTGATTGTAATTCAGATTGACAGATACGCATTTCTTCCAGTGGCACAGTGATCTGAGTGGAAACTCACAGAAATGATACAGCAAAAGTGAGGGCTCTGCTGTGCTGCTGCTAACTGCTGCTCTGCTCTAGAGTTCCCAGTTGCTCTTCTGTAGCTTTCTGTAGAGGACAGGCACAGTCCTGCAGGGATGGCTTGTTGTGGGAAAGATCCTCAGCCATGAGGGATGAGACAGACAGCAGCCATTTCCTGGAGCATTTCCCTGGGACAGCTGGCCTAGCCAATGTCATTTAATGCTCTGGGCACTGTGCAGAGAAAATCAACAATTAAACCTACTTTGACAGGATCAAGGTAGCTTGGCATGGAAAACAGTGGTGTTGCTGATACTGAGGACTTGTGGTAACCCAGGAATTCATCAGGCAGCCAGGATTTTATATGCACTGCAGCCCTGGCTGTAAGTTGAGGCTTGCCTGTGCAATTACCTTTCTCTTGGTAGCTGCCTAGTCCCACGGGCCTTGAATAAGAGTTCTGCTTACAGGCAGCGTGCTGCTCTCCCTTTTGGCACACAGAAATAGGGCACCAGGACCAACAGGAACCAGAAATTATAACAATCCCTTTTGGGAAACACTGATCCCTACATTGTGCTCTCCTGCAGAAGCTGTTCTCCAGTGAGCTGTTGTTTCTGTGTGAGAAGGGGTGAAGGGATAAGGGCCGTAACACAGGAGAAAAGAGGGGATTGAGGTGGATCTGAGGAGCTTGGGAGGTTTTGTGGTTGCTCCTGTAAGAAGGAACAGAACCTTTCTTACAAAAAGGGCTTATTTTCATATGCTTTATTACATCCACATGCCTTTATTGTATGCATATACTTGGTTTTATTTGGTAAGAGGATGACAAAATCTGATGTGGTAGATAAGGTTCTGCATGCAGACTTGTGGATCCTGAGCTATGCTTCTGAACCCTCTGACCTGCTGAGTGTCACTGGAAACATAGAACCTCCTTCTTATCTTTTGTCTGGTCTGTCTGGGATCCCAGACACTCTGGGATGGAGACCACCTCCTGCTCTGTGTGTGCAGCAGCTCTGCTTCATGCAGTGTGGTCTCTCAGCATGGGGATGTAGGAGGTACTGTAAACTAGAATCTAATAATGAGTCCTTTGACAAGAGCCTGGAGAAAGTGACAGTGGATTTAAATTCAATACTTACTGAGATTTTCATGGTTTAAATAGGGATGAAGTCTAAAATGAAACACTCTGGCTTTGAGCTAGTAACTGTCTTCTTGGAAACTTTGCCTTGTCTGAAATGAGTTTTGTTTATGGGCATCCTGGCTGAAACTGGAGTTTACCAGTAATGTGAAAAAAAAAAGAGAAGTGAAATATCTTACAGGTCCACTCTGTGCCCAAAGAATGAGAGCAGGAAATTAAAATGATTTTACAAGGATTTGATTTCTGTATGTACCCAAAAACTAGCTTAGAAATAAATGATGTTGAGGTTTAGGCTTCAAACAATAAGATGCAATGGGCTTTTGTGGCTGCCTGTTTCATTGGTCTCCCAGCAATAAATTATTTCACACATTGTACAAGTCTGGGAAAGTCATGCCTACTGAAGTGAGATTCATTTAATAAGTTGTTATTTATGGTTCTTATAGTGCCCAGAATGTGCCAAAATTTAAGGTCCTTGATCTTTGCAGGAAGAGGTGGTTTGTCAACACAGAGAGTGATGCTCCCAAGCTGAGAGGAAAAAACAGCAAAGTTCTGAGTTACAGCACAACAACACAGCAGCACAACAACACAGCAGCACAACAGAGGTTGGCCTAGTTAGATATGTGGAAATAGGTTTTGGTATTTCGCCCCAGTAAGTTGATTATATATTTTTTCTGCTTGAAATTGGCTGAATAAATCTCTGCAATTTGCTCACATTCAAAAATGGATGCAACCTTTCAGAATTTTGCTTTCTGTGAACAGTGAAAAAGACAACAGGGAAACAAAAATAATGATAGAGAAACTTGGAATAATAATAATTATAATAATAATAATATCACAACTCTTAAAGAGGTAACTTAAGGCTTGCATTCCTTAAAAATCTGCTGAAAGCACAGCTGATGTGGTCTGCCTCATCCCAGCTCCAATCCCTGTCCCACTGGGAACCCCTGTTTATGTTCCCAACATTGTGCCAGTTCACCCCAACTCTGGAATAGTTCTGTGCCTGCCAGCTGCAAAGGGGGAGCTGCTCTAGTGCCATCCTCTGGGGTTTGAAAGGCAGCAGATGCAAAACCAGTGGGGCCTGGGGCTCAGGAACATTGACCCTGCTGCAGGCACAAAGGTAGCAACAGAAAATAAATAGAAAGCAAACATTGGAAGAAAAATATTTCTCTGCTTGTTTTAGTTTATGCTGGGGAAATCAATTTGTGGATGTGTTTTCTGAGGCAGTGATGTATCCATGTGTGTGAGAACAGTCTCTTTGTCTTTTCCCTGAATGTTTGGAGAGGGGAAAGGATGGCCCTGGACATGGCAATGGCCTTTTGTTATAACCCCATCTTTTATAAATAAAAAACACTCTTGCTGTAATCCAGTATATTGGGAAGGACTCTGAGGATATTTTGCTTACATTTCACATATGGGTCCACTCCAATGCCAGCCACAGTCAGTGGGAGTGTTTGGATGAGGCTTGTTTTTTGGATCCAAATCCTCCAATATTCCTCTCAGTGGCCTTTAGAAAACTTTTGGGACTGTGAAATGTTTCTATAGAGCCCCTGCTCTTTAGAAAAAAACAACTTTTCATTGTTGTGAATTTTGGTTTTATATGAGATATTTCAGCTACTTCTCAGTGAAGCAGGAGCATGGACCTCAAGGAAAAAGCCCTACCCCTACTCCTCCCCATGGTATTTTGCACTGCAGGAGGAGTCTGTCTTCCAGCACAGCTGTAGAAAGTCCAGGCAGATCCCAGACCTGACCAAAGGTTACAGGCTGGAGACAGAAACACTGACTAATACAGGACAGAGCATAAATATGTAAATAGTGGGGAAGTCAAGCCGCAGGCATGTCTCTGTTAGCTCTGGAGCAGAGGAGGAGCAGAGTGTACTTGTATTCAAGGGCAAGGCCTTTCAGAACACACAGCAGAGTTTCCCTGCTCTCACGCACAGACACAGCTCAGGGCTGTCTGTGCTGTGCCCAGGATGCTCAGGGAGTGGTGATGCTCCTCCTCATGTTTGAATCTGTTGTTTTGGGGCCGTGCTAGAAACTGGCAGCAAGAGCTCAGAGGTAGCCTGGTCCCCATTTCTTGGTACATGCCTCAAAAACATCCTTTAACCTAGCAGCCAAAATCATAGCATGATCTTGTAGCTCAAGTTAAAAGATGCAAATTTAAATAAGAGATAAGTGGTAATGTTTTAGTAGCAAATCATTGCTCCTCAGTCCAGTAGCAAGGTCAAGTGGAAAAGCAAGAATAGCTAAACTCTGGGGCAGATTACTAAAGTGCAAGCTCATTCTCTATTTCCTTATTGTTCTTTTTTAATTAACAAAAGTAGGATTTAATTCTTGCAAACTAATCATGGCCATGACGGGTCTGAACAGCTTCACCAACTGCCTGGGAATGCTCCTTTCCAGTAGCTGTCATCTTGTAAACTTATAAAGTCTGACAACCTGCAGCTTAAAAGGCAAAAACACGTGTATTAGCACGTTTAGAAAGACGTGTGCTTGGTACACAGACGTGAGCTTTGGCCAGCAATAAAGACTTCCTTTACTTTCCCCATCACAAAAACCTCCAGAGGAGGAAAGGTGAGAGAAATTTGACAACAAATACGTGCCAGAAACCAGCTTGTGAGGGAGAATTAACTGCTGCCAATCTCTGACTGATCTATACCATTTCTGAACAGGCTACAGGATCTTGGTAGTTTTTTAATTATCAACTGTGCATTAAAGAAGATGTTTGGAGATGCAAACTACTGCACCTGTGGCATGCATAATAGCTTACAGATCTTCTGTCTAAACCCAGGAGAAGTATGGATGGCTGACATTTCTTCTGGTGTATTTTTATCCAAAGAACTTGAAGTGCTGTCTTAATACTGTCAGGATTGTTGTGCTTGTCTGGTCTGATATGCTGAAGATAAGCTAGAGAATTTCTTTCACTAATTCCTGCAGTGGAAGGAATGAGCCCTTGTATAATTATCCAATGTGCAGTCATGCCCAGTAGACAGAATTTATTCTACAGTAAAAACATCCATTTCTCATGTACGTAACCAGAGAGTTTCTGTTTCTGTAAGAGCCAGACCAGCCCCTGTTGAGGGAGCTAGCAGAGCTGTCTCCCAAGATTCTTGAGAGAAATTTTGTACTTTACTTGCTCTTAAGAGGTAATTGTATTTTATACCACTTGGATTACTTTCTCCAGCACTTAGGTTGTGTGATGGCTGATGCCAACAAAGCAGCTGTATGGACAGTAGGAAAATGTGTGTCAGGCAAAAGGGACAGACCAAGAAACAAAATGAGCATTCGAAGTCTCTGGCTTGTTTAATATTCCACAATCCCAGAGAAAACAACCTCACAGTGACATTTTAAATGTGCAATAAACTCCAGTGGCATTTTTAATATGCCATGTCCCAAGAAGGGTAAAGCTTGTATTATTTTCCTCTTCTTCCTTTCCTCCTCCCCTACTTTACAGTGGTATTTATTTATGTCACTCCAGGCTTTGGTCAATGCTTCACAATGGAAAAACATAATTTTTCCCCTTCCAATTTGTGCAAAAAAATTCTCTGTCCCTTCCCCATGAAAGGAAATGGGATATGAAGAAGACCACCATGCTGCTTCTGGATTGCTTATTGGAACAATATGGCAGTAAATTGCAACATCTTCCCAACTTCACTTTTTGTTCCTTGCAAGAGGATTTAGATTCCCTCTTTTCAGCTTTTAAATGAGTCAGATTAGGGAGAGATTGGTCCTCCCCTCATTGGTTACTACCTAGAAAAAGACTTCATCCTGCTATACACCTGTCCTGCTGTTAACAGTGGAGTGATAGCCTGAGAATCTGAAACCCAGAGTGAGCAGGGACTGGTGGGAGCAAAGGTCCCAGTGTGGAAAGAAGGAGTTAACTCTCCTCTGGAGCACCTGCACCAAGACCACTTTTGTTCTGGATTCATGCTAACAAATTGTCCTGCAGGAAAGGGATTGGATAACTCTGTGGATACAAAGGGTAACTTCACACTTGGAAATGTTTGGTCTGTTTTTCTTCCAACCACCTGACAAAGCTTGGGCAGGTAGCTGATGTGTCAAAGCAATTACTTTTTCCCCCAAATCCCATTTTCTTGAAAGGGCAAGTCCTCATTCTGTAAGGCACTTTGCATGTCTCTTTCTCCAGGGGCTTTCATGTGCCTTGCTTACACACAAGTATTACAGGAGTAAAAAATAATGCCTTTGTTAATACCACATTCCCCTTTAATCAAGTGTTCTCTGCTTTCTTTTAAATTAAGTACTTCAAAGCTACTCTCTCAGAGAGAGAGAGAGCTTTCCTAACAGTGTTCTCTGCTCTGCAGCTCAGCTCCATGGGATGCAGCCTTGATCTTTGCATGAGCCAGGGTTGTGCTTTGCAGGTTCTCTGTGGGACCCCTCGCTGTCACTTGGGTGTTCCCAAAAGGTGGGGGCTGGTTCTGAAAATGCAGCTCTTACTGAGCTAGAATCTCGTAAATTATGTAATTTTTGGAGATTTTTGCAAAATTTGGATGAAAACCAAAAAGAAAGCCTCCTATATAGTCAGAATGAACCTGCACTTGCTTCTTTGATATGTCCTAATGTGTTGTTTAATTGTCAAACATTGAAAATCTGAATTACTTTATGTGACTGAAAAATCCATTGGCTTTAAAAAAAAAGAACCTCTGAGGGCACATCCTCTTCCACGGTGTCCATCTCTGTTAGGCTGTGGGAACGTGTTCAGTCAGTGTCAGTGATGGATCCATGCTGGTAGGGTAAAACAGCACAAGCCAGGACAAGATGTTGCACACTAAAGCTAAGGGGATGTGGCCAGAGAAGAGTTTATCAATGAAGATGTTGCCCACTCAGTTTTCTGGCAAATATGAGAAGGAGAGGCCAGAAAAGGAACGCAGATGATGACACAAAATGTTGGGCAAGTCTGCTCCGTGAACTGTGCTCGTTGACACTGCAGTGAGGTAAACCATGGCTCTGTGAATCAAAGTCAGGGAAAACAATTCCAGAAACAGGGTTTTAACCTTTGGTTCATCATAAAAAACCTCCTACTAGGAATCATCAATAGCACAAAGGCATTGCTGCCTGTGCTCTCCATAACTCACCTTCAGTAGTCACTGGACCTCTTCCAAAATGAGGTGTATCACTGGTGCCCTACTGATAAGGAACTGCAGCACTGCTTTTGCCAGACAGGTGAGGACATAGTGGGATTCCTTTATGAGAATTTTACAACCTTGGCTGTTCTCCTGCTGCCCTGTAGAAAGCACCAGATAAAATCTGGAGTGTGACTTGTTACTTGTAAAAGAAGGCTTAGGTTTGGGTTTAGCTCCTTTTCATGGGCCAAAACTGCCATTTAAGGGGTGTGAAGGTTAAACAGCTTCACTCTTCGAGCTGTAAGTATAGTTAAAAGATTTTTGCAAAGGACAATAACTGATAATTGGGCTGATGTGATGTGGAAAATATGCATTTCCTCCTCAGTCTCAGTGCCCCTCTCTCCCTGCCAGTGTTATCACTTGTTTGCATTCCACCAGATATCACAAAGGTCACTTGCAGCAAATATGTCAGCGTTCAAATTAGGGGAGCCACTGTGGTTGGACTCTGGCCTTCACCCCAGGCAAAAGCAAAGTTTGGTTCTCCTGCATCAGGCTGCTGCTGGCCAGGAGGGGGGAGCCTGGCTTGGGAGGAGAGGATGGACCTGGAGGCTTAGGGCACAGGGTGCAATGGCAGTGCTGCAATCCCCCACCCTACTTACTGAGCAAGGTTCTTGCTTTGTCAAGCTCCTGTGCAGAGTGAGGGATTTTCACCTGCTGCTGGACTGAGCTGTTACCTCACTGCTGGTAATACATGTGAATGTATGTAATTCTGGTAATGGATGTTTCAGCCAGGGGAATCTGTTGTTTGTGCTCTAGGGAGCTCTTTACCCAGTGCCAGAGGTTGGCTGTAGCAACAGTTCTTGCAGTGTGTATGAAGATTAAGTTGTGAAATGTTCAGAACTGGCTCCTGAATTTGAGATGAGCCAAATGGACCTGGCTCACCATGATCCTCACAGGAACTGTACCTGCTCCCATCCATCCATTTACACTGGGGAATTCCTAATTTTATTTGAGCTCTAGGAGCACAGCCTTCCATTGGCAGGTCTCCTGTGCCATCAAGAGAAAAAGTAACCTAAAATATGCACAGATTTGTCTGTATTTCCTGAAAAGAAGGGTGCTGATCAGAGATACAATATTAGTTGCATACTTTAGGCCAACTACTAAAGACCTCAGGTGGTGACTCTTAGTTCACCTCTTATTAAGTGTTTGCTGTATAAAATAAATCACAATGCAAAATATTACCCTGGCTTTTACAGCCCAAACTCATGCAATTTTCCATGTAATATGAGCCCACTGTTTTAATTTTAAACACCTTATGGATTAGTCTAGAGAAATCAGATTTATTAACAGGAAATTCAGCAACTTCAGAACTCTCTTTTAGGTCACATATGCAACCACTCCATCTTAAACTTCCTGCAGACACCCAGATTTTCACAGATTCACTTGAAGGTCAGCTGAGGAGAAGTGCTTGGCAGCAGCAGGGGAATTCTCCCTGTGTAACCCTGCACAGAGTTGGACCCTTTACAGAAGGATTCTGCCACAGGGAATTTTCAATCCAGGACGTTAAAATCTAATTATTTGACTTAAAAAATAAATTATATTATTAAAATTAAAAAATGTATTAATAATACATTAACATGAAACTATAATATTTATTAGCTTCAAAAATTACACTCTCTAGTTCCAAACCACCTTAGAAAGGCTTGAAGGAATCTCTGTAGTTTGCCCAACCCCTGAAGGGCTTCTAGAAAAGTAAAAAATTATTCAAATTTCCAAAGCTCCAACATGCTTTGCTGATGAGAGGCTGCCTTTGCAGCAGCCTCTCCCACAGCAGTCAGGGAACTCGTGGTTCAGAAGGTGTTATCATGTCTTGAGGGCTGCTCTGATTAACACAGAGGTGGGAAAATAAAGGTCTTTGAGGCTTCATTCCAGCAGAGTATTTCAGCACAATGAAAGTAAATTAAAGCTGAAACTTCTGCTGAAATACTGTGTTGAATCAAAGCCTAAAACAGTGATTTGCCTGTCCCCTTATGCTTTAATTGGTGAGGCAAGGCATGAACTGATTGTAACTCCTGCTGCTCTGTAATCATTGGAAATAATTATTTTATTAGTGCCCAGATAATGTACTGGATTAGAATTAATTTGGGTCAAACAACAATATGTTAAGCCCAGGTTCTGGTGTTTGTTTTGGTCACAATCTTTTTCCTCTCAGGTACAGGTAAATGTATTTGTTGTGGAGGAAACTTCCAGTTTGAGAATTATTCCTGATAAAACTGTGGGTTTGTGTCTTGAGAATCATTCCTGATAAAACAGTGGGTTTGTGCCTGTCTGCTTAGCAGCAGTGGCTGAAGTGTAGAGCAGTGGTTATATCTGATTTCCATCTGTGCCACCAGTGGCCTTTGAGCTTCTGTCACCTTCAGCTGTCCTGGTGTGTGACCTTCCCTCCTGCAGCTGCAGCTCCTCTCAGCATCTCTGGTATGGACAGAGGAGGGGCAATTGCCATCAGACAGCCTCACATCCTTCCATCTGCCTATAGCAACAGGAAGGAACAAGTTTCACCTAATAATTTGGTTGCATGTGTGTGATAGCTTTAGTCAGGTTCATATTAAATGCTTTTCCCTCGCCCTTGCATTGTTCAGCCCAGCCAGTCACTGTCTTGTCCCTTAATTTTATATCCTGGCCCCTTTGCCCTCACTTTCCTTTTCACCTGCTCATCAGGCTCATTTTGTCTCCCTCCCCTCCCAGTTCTGCCTCCCAGATCTTAATTTTATTTCCTTGCATTTCATTCAGCCTCTTCCCTGCCTTCTTTTCCTTTTCTTCTCTTCCATTCCCTCAGGTTCCCTGCAGGAAGAAGATGATCCCTTTCTCCCAGAGGAGCCTTCATTTCTCAGTGTATCCCCATGGCTATAAAGGGAGGTCTTGCTTAGTGCTAACAATTTATTCTGAAGAAATTAGCACCTAAATAAGTCTCTTTTTAGTATGCACAATAAATATTATTTTAAGATGGCTTCTAACATAGCTGTGTCAGAGTGAGTTTATTCATCAATAGGTAGGAGTCTTTGACACACAGAGCACTCCCTCCTTCACAAAAAAGTGCAGCAAAGATGTTTAATATAACAAAATAATGTATAATTTAATTTGGTTTTGGAAACAAACTCATCTGACGTCAAACAAGGGGGAATTGGATCAGTTGATCTCCTTAGATTTCTTCCTACCTCAATTACTTTGATTCTATGTAACTTGTCTTTAAGTTGGAAACCAAAATGGTTATCCAGAGGCAGACACACAGGCTCAAAAACATCAGTGGAAACAAGTCAAATTTTGAATCCATATCATGTGAAAATAGTGCCTTACAAGTGCAAGCAATCCTACAGATAGGGAGGCATCCCAGAGCCGTCAGGAATTGCAGGCTTTATGGGGTAGTTCCTCTTGTTCAAAAAGCTGCAAAAACATGCAATTTCTTTGATTTGCATAAAAAGACAAGAATTGAAGATTTTTTTCCTTTTTAAACATCCTAGAAGTGGTAACAGAGAAACAGCAATAATTTTTATAGGAAGAAATACTGTCATGCCTGATAGTTTTATATTGGCAGGAAAACTGGAGATGTCCTGCACCATTATAGCAGATGAATTCTTGGATTCTTATTTTCTTCCTCTCTGCCCTTTTTGGTGAGCTGGTGGTATGTGGGTTAACAAAAAATGTACTCTCACAGCACAGAACCCCAGGAATGAAGGACAAACCATTGATGTGGGGGCTCAGGGGGCCTCAGGAGCAGAGCACCTGGGCATCAGGGCAGTCCTGGAGCTGAGCACCCACCCTTTGGAGCAGGGAGAAAGCAGTAATATGTCCCCATTTTTCCCCATCCCCAGCTTTTCCAGCATCCTCAAGGGCTCACTTCAGAGGCTGACCTGAAGGAATGCTGCAGGAGCTCACTGCAGACAGCTGGAGTTTGGAGACTGTCACTTCTGACACTTAAACATTTTCATTTATATCTTGTCTCTGATGCTATTACTTAGTCTGATTAATAATGCTGCTCTTATTTATTCCTATGCACCCAGAGAAACCTTTATTTTTTCAGAGTCTTAGAGTGCCCTATATCTGGCACAGCACAGTACTGCTCTGAATTACTGCCAGCACAACAAGAGCAGTGCTGCCTGCACTTTGTCTCCACCCAGAGTGTATCAGTCTGCCACGGTTTTTACTTCCACTTGCCCTTTACTTGATGCTTTTCAAGTTCCCTACTTTGTCCTTTCCACCTCTGCAGCCTGTATGTGTTGGGGGGAGATGGGTCCTTATCCTGTAGCCTTTCCCCAGAGCCCTTTACAGAGTCCTCTGCAAACCTCTCAGACTATTTTGTCTTGCAGAGTTGTCACAGACCTCTGTCAGAGACTGGAGTTAATCCAGGATTAGGAGAGGCATGGAAGGGTGTAGGAGGGAAGTATCAGGGATCTGATTTTGCCATGCAGTTCACCAGTGGCCCAAAGGTAGGAGCACAAAAGCAGGGCCATGGCCTGTGATGAGGAGACATGAGGGTGTGTAATACCCATGTGGGTGAAGGGATTACACCTGGGAAGGACAGAGCCTCCAGACTCCAGCCTCAAGTGGGAGGAAGCTCTCCTGAGCAGACAAGGGATGTGTGTCAGGGAGGTAACTCAGTCTCACAGTGGTTGTGGGCTGGAGCATGAATGTGTCAACAGGGCAGATGAAAGACTTCAGCAAATGTGGACAGAGCAACATTATTTAATCAGCAGGGAGAAATGAGGAACATAAAATGGTTGTGGAAAAGTAAACAGTGGAAGTACTTTTTTGTGAATTTGCATTTTTGGCTACGTTTCTCAATGTGAGGAAGCAGGGAGCCCAGATTTGGTGAGTTGGTCCCAGTCCAGGGCACGTCCAGAGCACTGGCACAGCACAGAGCTGGCAGCAGCCCCGGTGACAGAGCTGCTGTGTGGCTTGGCCGTGCATGTAAGGGGTGGCCTCCCTCCTCTCCTGGCTGAGGAAGCTTGTCTGTCCCTCAGGGGAAGTGGAGGAAGGGAAGGGATATTCTCCTTCAATGGAAATGCCAAACTGACTGTGGAGGTGCATGTGAATAGTAAGGTGAGATCAAGGAGCCAAATCAGCCAGTGGAAGTCTGTGCTAGAGGCTAAATCCTGGATTTGGGAGATGCTCACTGGGTGAGGCTCCCTTGGGCCTGGGAGAACTTCTAGGTGTGGAAGGGAATATGACTGTTGACTATTGTTAGAAAGAAAAGTGAGTTATCAAGGGTATTTGTGAAATATTTCTATTGTGAGTAGAAGGTGTAACTGAATATGGTAGTTTGAGAGAGTTGGTGACTTGCAGTGTCCAACAAGCCACAGTCCTTGAAACAAACACAGCCAGCACCGACATCCCAGCCAGGGCAGTGTCCATCCCCTGCCCAACAGCTTGTCCTTCTCAGAATGTGCCAATTGTGCTGTGATAAGATACAGAAACAGCCTGAGCTTGGGGCTATTTGTTGGTTGGCCAACCCAGAAACTGCTACCAGACATTCTCCCTATCTACAGGACAGAAAAGGCTCTTGTTAAGTCACAGTGATTTGCTTTTTGATGTAGACTTAAACTGCGTTCATTAGCGGTCTCCAAAATTCAGCTGAGTCACAGCGGTGTCTGAAATTCTGGTGTCTCAGCTCTTAGTTTGAACTTGTGCCTTCCCAGCCAGAAACATAACAAGGAAAAGGTTCTGTGTGCTATCCCCAGAGGAACATAAATGAACTTTGAGTGGGAAAGAAGCAATGCCATATTTTGCCTGTAACAGAAGCAATGTCATATTTTGCCTGTAACACGATAAATGATCTCTTCAAGAGAAATTTGTCATTAAGAAATGTCTCAATATGCTTGTATAATCTTGTATTACTACAAGAAGATCAAACACAGAAGGTTCTTTTTAATCTAGTGAATAAAGGCACAGAGAGACCCCAAACCTTGGCAAATTCCAAATAAATTTTTTTACAAGATGACAACCATGGAAATAAGGAAGTGTTTTCTGTAGAACAACAACTAGAACATTATGCAGCATTCCTGTAAAACTGCACAGACCAAATGGAAAAGCCCACTCTCCAAACCAGCTCTCTGGAACTGCCCTAGAGTATTAAAAGTAAAAATATTTTGAAAATCTAGCTTTGACTATTCCACTGCTTTACTTTGTCTCCTTCGCACACCTTAAAGAAAATAAACCATCTGACCTTACTGCTTAAGTCTCATAAAAAAAGAACAGTTGGATAATGTGTGGGTTGCACATTTTAAAAGGAAAAACTGGAGCAGACTTGGTTTCCCAGGGTAGGCCTTTCTTTTTTTACTTTACTAAACATGCTTCTCATCAATAACATCCCTTTAAAAGGTTCTGAACTGCATTTTAGAGATTGAGGCTGGGGGTTCCTTTACACCCATCACTTCTGAATTTTACCTCACAAACAGTGAAATTTCACTGAAGTGAAAGGTGTGTATCCATTCTAAATATGAATATTTCCAGCTAGGGCAGAGACACGGGCACTTGGTACAAGCAGGAGTTTGGTGACAGCTGTCAGAGTCCTGCAGAGGGGTGTCCAGGAGGGGTGGCAGCAGGAGGTTCTGGGGGCTGAAAGCTCAGAGAGAATGTTTCACGGGGATGAGATGTTCCACAAGGAAAGATTTTCTGAGGCTGAAATTGAAGAGCTGTGTGCAGAATCCTAAAGTGCAGAGGTGCTGACAGGGCGCTGGTGTGACTTGCTGTGGGTGCTGCCACAGGATACCCCATCAGGGCTGCTCCCCTGCCCTGCTCTGCCCTGCCCCTGCTGGCTCCCAGGAAAGCTCAGGAAGAGATTCCAGTGTCCTGGGCTGGAGCCTGAAGCCTCCCCCAGCGTGGGAATAGCACGCACAAGAGGATGCAGGGGCTCATTTACGTCACAGCACTGCGTGTAAAACAACATGTTACAAAAGGACATTTTATAGAAAGGAAAAAAATACTCACTGAAGAGCAGAAGAATGTTTGTCTTCCTGCTTTTAGCTTAACATGGCTCTTTTTTTAGTTGCTCAGCTAAGATGACTGAATTTGTAGTAGGTGAAAATGCCAGGGAGTCAATGAAGTGATCTTGAGAAAGTGCTGAGAGTCTGCACCACGTTCCACAGCTCTTCTAAAACACATCACTGTGCTTGTTATGGTAGATGCTTGAGACCAAAATATGAGGCAATGTCAGCACCACTGCCTGTTATATATAAAAATATAAATTGGAGAAATGCATCATTTTACAAGAACCTTGTGGCAGGCAACATATGTTAGAAACCCATGCTGGGATTATCAGATCTAAAAGGAAGTGTCAATTAAAACCAAGCCAGCAGATTATTTGCAGTAAAACACAAGGATTTGTTCTTCCCCAACTTTTTCTCTCTTTGTTCCCTAATTCTCAATTTTGTCATTCAGCAAACTTTGAAGGTAAATCACTGACAGGAACAAACAAGTGAAACCTTTTCTCTGGCCTTGGAACAATCCACAACTGAAGTAAAAATGCTCATGAAGGTTATTCTGGTGGAGGTCTGATGCCACCTAAAGTCTCCACCAAGTCTTGCAGTAGAAAAAATAAGCATCTCCCCCCAGCATTTTAAAGTAGTAACAGCTCTGCTATTATTATTTATAGTTCTTTGTGGCTACATTAGGCACAGCAGAAATTTGCAATGTGAGAAAATTAGTTCGGGCATGTTGGATCCAAATTTCTGTCATCTCAGCCTGCGAGAGACAGACGTTGTAGCTGTGATATGGAGAGCTTGTCTTTATTCCCCTGATGTTAAAACTTACTTGGTAATGATCTTCCTTAATTTTTAACATTTGGAAACCATGTGACTGCAAAAGGGAATCAGATTCAGTAGATGGAAGGACAACATATGCATGACATTTTCCACGATAATATCAAGCTTTAAAGTTTAGGAGATACCAACCCGTATTTTAGAGTACTCTGCTGAGCAGGATCAATGCCTTTATCACTGAAGTTGGTCGATAAGCCCTTTAGAATGTATTTTAATAAAAACATGTAGCTGTCAAAAAAAAAAAAAAAGTGCAATCTTTGAAAAATGTATTGGTTTTACCAGCTTTCCTTTGGAATAAGTATTGTTGGGGCCTTTTTATATCTGATTTGGTAGAGTTTTCTTCAAGGATTTTTTTCCCAATTTTATTTTACTTTTAATTTTCCTTTGTTCCTGCGTTAGTGCTTGACTTAAGAACATTACTATTATGCATTTTTATGGCTACTGATGTGGTCATAACAGCTAAGATCTGAAGCTGCTTTTGGGTTTTAAGCATTGTTCAAAGTGGCTGCTTTTGGGAACATTGAATCTTGACTTCTAGATCAAACTATCCCCTGACTGCTATGAAACAAATGGATTCTAGGTTGAAACAAACAGATTCTGGTTTTGTACCTTTAGTTTGAAGTCTGCTGTGACCTGCCACACTGCACAGTACAGACAGGGTCGGGACTGGAAGGGGACCAAGGCCTGGCTGAAGTCACAAATGCTGGAGAGGTGGCACCTTGGGCACTTGCATTTCAACAGGCTGAGTTTCTCAGCAGATGGAAGGTGTTGTGAACCAAGAAAAGCCTTTGCTAACCTGGTTGTTCCTCTCTCCCCAGCACCCTGTCGAGCTGCTCCCACGCTGTAGTGGCCCTGCTGTACCCCTTCTCCTGGCAGCACACCTTCATCCCTGTCCTGCCCTCATCCATGATTGACATCGTGTGCTGCCCCACTCCCTTCCTGGTGGGACTGCTCTCCAGCTCGCTGCCCAAACTCAAGGACCTGCCTGTAGAGGAGGTAGGAGCTGGCACCACCATTGTTTGCCTGGAGTAAAGCTGGCCTCTCCCAGGAGAGGGCTGCCACTGGGACATAAATCCTCACATGTTTAATTTTTAATCTGCCTCTTTGTTTCTTCTCTGCCTGGTTCTCACGGGCAACTGCCTCTTGGCAAAACTGCAGCAGTAGCTTTATTCTTCTCTTTTATTCTGCCCCTCTTCCATACCTGGCACCTTGTCAGAGACAAGTGAATATTTACCTGGTCACCAGTAAGTAGGGTGTAAATATTCTGCTTTGTTCTGGAACAAGAGGAAGCCATCTGCTGTGATATCTCTTAATCCTTATGGAAGTGGTGCTTGAAGCTATAGCCCACACAGGAAACAAAACCTTTAACAATTTTATCTTCTAAGACTTTGTTGATACTGTATTGGAAATCAAATGAGAGTTGCACTTCGTTGGCTCTTGCAGTAAAACACCACAAAAATACTCAAGGACACACTCTTTTCTCTCTTGCTCCTATTAGTTTCCTGTCATTTTTCCAAGGAATTTTCTTGTGCCCTGTGTGCCTCTGGCCTATGTAAATCTCTGCTCCATCTTCCTTCCTCTTTCCTAACATTGCTCTTCCACATCTTCTCAGCTCCATCTCTCAGCTTTGCTGCTTTGTTATGAATATTTCACACCCTTGCCCTTTGGAATCCTGTTTCCTTTAAACGCCTCTGAAACACTTTACAACTGCATGCTAATAAAAATTATCAGTTGTAACTTGCATAGATTTAAGAAAAAAAGCCTTTTTTGGCTTTTTTTAATATATTAATCTAGTATGAGATCTGTTATATCTATGTGAAATTAGACTTGTGGCTCTAAAGAAAACCTTCATGTTGTTTCATAAAGCACACAACCTCTTGTTTCACAGTAGGAATTTGGTTCATGCTGAGGCTTGTTCAGCAGATGATCTTGTGCTATTAAAAAGCAATGAACAAATGAATGTTTCCTGTATCTTCAGATAGATTTCACTGCAGTGTTTTCTTTTCTGCAGGCTTTGATGGTTAACCTGGGATCCGATCGATTCATCAGACAGGTAAAGCACAGCTCAGAATGCTGCCATGCAGTCTAGCAAGATGTTTACTCCTAGAGTATGACTGAGTTTCTTTGATCAGAGGGATTTGGCAGGAATTCTGTGTGCAAAGGGAAAGCAATGAGGAAAAAAAAAGAGTTCTCATTTTCTGTTCCACCTGCAAATAAAAACTTCTTAGGTGTGCAGAAGGGATTGAGGCTGTGACTGCCAGAAGGAATCAAGAACTGTATTCACAGTGGAAAGAAAACATCCAAAGATAATCACATCACCTTAGCAAGAAAACTTGCTCTGTTGGAGGTGAAAAGGACAAAAATAGCAAAAAAAAATCCTCAGAGCACAAAGGTGGAGAACAGTTTAACATAATAGGAAAAGCAGGAGCCTTGTAAACAAGATGAGGGATCACCCTCTCCTGACAGTCATGTGGCACTAAATAATTTCAAACCAACAATCTGCAGGTTGGATGAGGAAATTTTTGTGTTCAATTCCCTGGCTGGTGAACAGTGGCTGCAGAGCTAAGGCTCTTGTGCCTACCTGGCTTCTGCTGAACAAGCATAAAATAAGATGAAGAGAGCAACAGGGGCAAGGCCCAGAAAACAAGATAGGCTACAAAACAATGAAAACAACTGTCAGGGACCAAAGGAGCTGCCTAAAACCAACTACAGCAGCTGTGTGTACACCTAGCAAGGCTTCACATGATGTGTATTTAGTTAAACACGAGTATTTGGACTCTTTGTCATGTAAAGAGCTGATTTCTGTGCTTACCTGCTCTTTGGATTATCACTCTCTACTTTAATCTTATTAAGAGTGACAAATTTTGTTTACAAGTATTTGTTAGTTGCACATAGATTTTCATTCTTTTATTTATGTAGCCATGACAGTAGCAGATACAAGTATTTTTCATCTGAATTCTAAACCTTCTCAAAATATTTGCTGTAGTTCCTGCATAGATTATTGTGGCTTAAAGATCTTTCTTTCCTCTATCAGATGGATGATGAAGACACATTATTACCTAGAAAATTGCAAGCTGCTCTGGAGCAGGCTCTAGAGAGAAAGAATGAACTGATAAATCAGGATTCAGATAGTGATTCAGATGATGGTAAGTTCATTTGGAAACAGGGACTTGTGTAATAAACAAACGTAGGTAGAATTGTGATTTTCCATGCAGGAAAAACAAAGATGGGAGCTGAGGTCTCAAATATCTTTGGTGACATCAAAGGCTGTCTCTGAGCACACAGGGAATGAGACTGATGGCATCAGCCCACAGTGATACCTCCCCTGTGGTTTATTTAAATTTCTTTGTAAATGACATGGGATCCCGTGGGTCCCTCTGAACCTTTGCTCAAACAGAGGCTTGCAGTTAACTTGGCCCTAACTCAATCCAGATAATTCTCCAGCCTTAGGGGTGTGTCTGAGTTTAGAGTTGCTCTTGGCACTTGGTATCTTCAGGGGAGAGAAGCAGGTACCACCAGAAAAGAATTTTAGTCCAAGAGGGGTTGGGTTGTCTCTGAAGGTTCATATTTCTCTTCAGCAGTGATAAAAACAGCCCAGGGTGAATTGAGATGCCTGTGGTTAAAAGGTATGAAACAGGCCCCTATTCAGTTTTTGAAATTTATTTCTAGTCATATGTATTACATATAAAAGACTGTTTTAACATCTCAGAAACAATGAAAACACAGATTCTACAATGGACCCTTTTTGATCAGTTTTTGGTGCAGGCTTATAATCCTCAGGGACAAATATTTTAATGCTGAGTCATTCAGAAGTTTCTGAAGAGAACTTGCTCAAGAGTGAGAATGGGAGGTTTGATGTTGATGAAACACCTATCAAATGTTTAATTTTCTGAGCTGTTTCCTGAGGATTTGTAATTCTCGCTGACTCTTGGTCACAGAACACCAATTCTGCAGACTGGCACCCTCTCCACCTGCATCCAGGTGTGCAGGGAGCCGCTGCAACACCTGCCAGATGTTAGCACGGCATCAGGGAACCGGGATATGCACAGCCTGGCCCTGTGGGGATAATGCTGACAGCTCTGGTAGCAGCTGATTGTGGTGTCTTATTGCCGCCTTATTTTGCAGAATGTAACACCCTGAATGGATTAGTGTCTGAGGTTTTTATCCGATTCTTTGTGGAGACAGTTGGCCATTATTCCCTGTTCCTAACCCAGAATGAAAAAGGAGAGCGTGCCTTCCAAAGGGAGGCTTTCCGTAAATCTGTGGCCTCCAAGAGTATCCGCCGCTTCTTGGAAGTTTTCATGGAATCCCAAATGTTCGCTGGCTTCATCCAGGACAGAGAGCTGCGGAAATGCAGGGCTAAAGGTGAGGGTGGGCATCTCCCGCGCGGTGCGGGTCTCGCCGTTCCGCCGGGATCGCGGCACCGTCGGGAATCCCGTGCGCTGCCGGGGAAGCGGAAACGCATCCCTGGAGCCGTGCCCGGTTCCGGAAGGGCCGGGGAGCCGAGGGAGCTGGGGGCGGGCTCGGCCAGGCACGGCTCACCGCCGCTGTCTGTCTGTGCGCCGCAGGGCTCTTCGAGCAGAGGGTGGAACAGTACCTGGAGGAGCTCCCCGACACGGAACAAAGCGGCGTGAACAAGTTCCTGCGAGGCCTCGGTGAGGAAAGTCCTTAGCAGTGTTTCTGAAATGAGTTTTCATGGTGGTGGTGGGCTTTGGTTGTCGTTTGTTCTTTTCTTTTTAATTTGAAAAGCCTGAGCTGGACTGAGGTAGTCAGGTGGTTTCAGCGTGATGGGAATTACAAAAAAGAAAACAATGAAAACATAATTAAAGGTGATAAAACCAGATTTAGTTATGGTCCTTGTTAACACTTTCATTTTCACTGGGGGATAACGGAGGAGTGGAACAGGAAGGTGTGGGAGCAGTCGGTGTTCTGTAACTCAGCCCTCCCTGCTGGTGCTGAGTGGAAGAGTTACCCCGCAGCAATTACAAGTTAGACCCATTTGCTGCCACTTTTGATTGACTTCCCATATCTGCTAGAGACTGACGGTGTGCTTCCTGTAGGTAACAAGATGAAGTTCCTCCACAAGAAGAACTAGCTCCTTCCTGCTGAAGCACCAGCCCAAAGCCTATTTATTGATGGCACCTGCGGCGTTGGAGCACGGAGCAGGAGGAGAGCTGGCAGCAGCTCCAGCCATGGCCCGTGGATGCTGTGTCCCTGTGCCACGGGATGGCTCCTCCTGCATTTGGGCAGAGTTTGTACATAATGTGCTGTAAGCTTTTGTAACTGATTTTGTAATGAGCGAGAAAACTGTGGTAAATATTTGTATATTCCTGAGAATACCAGGTGCTTGTTTTTTTTTTTTTCTTTAGTATGAGTTGAGTTATGCTTGGTGCAAAAACGAGTAGCTGATTATGTGCAGCTGACTGTCTCGGCAGAACCACTGACTTCAAGGGATGTTTGATGCCTGAACACTGCGGGGTGAATGAGCTCGGGTACGTGGGAGAGGTTGTACGCAGGGGGCCGCTCTCTTGTCTGGCTGCTTGTTTCCTTCAAATTAACTTAAAAGCAGAAATTACAACGTAACTTGACAATAAGGTACTTGGTTCACATGCCAGAACCTCCACTTGGTTTGAACTCTGGTCAGTAAACTCCTTGTAACCCATTCTGCACTAAGACTGCTAAGCCTGGGGAGATCTCAGCTCTCTTACATGCAAGCTGCAGCGAGTAGGTACAGTACAGCCTTTCCTAATGTATGTATGTATGGATCCTAATAAACTCTGTAAATAGACCTGTTTGTTTATATTCATTGCAAACCTCTGCACTTCCTCAGGTGGAGCAGGTACAAACCCAGCGACTTGCCTGTGATTTTTAAATGAATGTGTGATTAAAATGTAAAGTGGTTATTATGAACCTGTCTTTTGGTAGGTTTGCTATTTCACAACATGTAGATTTGGGATTTCTCCAGTGTTGCACCAGGGCTAAGACAAGGCATTTTATATCCCTTTTTAACCAATTTTATCCTAACAGAAGCATCTGTTAAAACTTTTTTTTATGGGTTGGCAGCAAATTATTTTATCACTGTATCAGATATTGCCCCTGACCTATGATATTTTCAGTTGGCTTTGTGCTGTGCGTGGTGCTCAAGTGTCACATTCTTCCTTGACCTGGAAACAGACTCCTGTTGAGATTCTATAGTTTTCCCATAGTCTGAAGAAGAAAATATATATATAAAAAAAGCTTGAATATGTTGCAAGTCTGACAGATAAAGAAAATCAGCTAAAGCCTCTTCAAGGAGACCCACCACGCTGTGGTTTTCATCGTTGGCAGCGTGGTTGCTGTAGTGAGAGCGGCTTTGAGGCTCGCGCAGTTCCTAACCTGACAGTGGTTCTGGTGTGCTATCAGCCTCATACAGCAAATTCGAGGGGCCAGTCACTAAAAAGGTGAAGCCGTTTCCTTTTTCAATTACCTCCCTCACACTCAAAAATACACCAAAGCTTCTTAAGTGCACATAAAATGTCTGTGAAATACCAGGTGCTTTTGATTCAGGGGAAATGTCACCACAACTGATAGCTTCCATTAGTTTTCTAGTTCTGTAATATGCTCCAAGTTCCAGAATGATTCCTAGATGTAATTCTTGAGAGTGGAAAGAGTAATGTCATTTGCATGGCTGGCTTCTGGCCTTTTTATAAACAACAGCTGCTAGTGAATGTAGGGGGAAATACATAATTCCTCAAGGAAATGATGGATAAAACACTATTGGGACATGCTGTGGAATTTCTGCAAAGGCAACACAAAGCCATGGAATGCTAATATATGAGGACATGATGCTGTAAAACTCATCTCCTGCACCAAAGCTGTTTTCATCCATTTGCACTTTAAAAATTAAAGGAGAAAACTTTTAAACTGTGTGTTATCTTTCAACACGTTCCCACTTTTGTAATGTGAATCAGAGGTGAGATCATGGCCCAAAAAAATCTGTAGGTGACTTTTTCAGACTACAGCTGTGTAAAACAATCCTTGTGTTACTTGGAGGTCTGTGTTTGAAGGGATCAGATGAACAAAAACCAAGGAGTGCATTATTTTCCCTACTAAATTGATTGTTAAAACTAATGGTGTTCCTGAGCATGGAATATTTTAAGCGCATCAGGAAAATTCTAAAGAAAAATAAATCCAGTGCTAAGGCCTGCGTTTAAAATTTGTAAAGTTTTGTTTAAAATCTTAACAGTATCAAACCCATTTAAAAAAGCCCTAGAAACCAAGCCTAAGAAACAGTAACGCTCCACGAATTCACACTTCAGTGTGGCAAATAATTGTGTTTAAGGACGTAGTGTTCATTTTAACAGTGTCCCACTGTTATGGCTATTAAATAAAAAGACCGAACTTGCGAATTTCCCTAAATTCGGGTCAAAACGCTGCTCTTCCGCGCCGGAAAGGTCGGGGCGCTGTGCCCGCCCCTCAGAGCGCCGCCCGCCGCTCCCGCCCTCCGAAACCTCGCGAGATCTCGGCCCCGCCCCCGCGCCTTCGCCCGCTCTCGCGAGAGCCGCGCCCTTTCTCTCCCTCGCGCACGCCGGCAAGATGGTGGGAGCAGCGTCCGGGCCGGGATGGGATGGGATGGGATGGGATTGGGACGGATGGGGCCCCGCGGCCGCCGCGGGACGGGACTGCGGAGTAGCGGAGGGTGGTGGGGATTCGCGGCTCCGAGCCCGCCGCGGGCGGGAGCGGTGCGGTGTGGCCGGTCCGCCATGGCGCTGGGCTGCGCGGGCCCCGGGGCGGGCGCGGGGCTCTCCTGGCGCTCGCTGCCCGGCGCGCTCACGGCTGCTCTCCCCCTTCCCCGCAGCCTTCCCGGCTAAGGAAGACCCGCAAGCTGAGAGGCCACGTCAGCCACGGCCACGGCCGCGTGGGTGAGTGCAGAGGCCGCGGGTGCGCGGGGCCTTGGGCGGCGCGGCCCCAGCGCTGAGGGGAGGCTGCTGCTCCTGCCGGATCCCGCAGAAACGGGGCTGTGGGGCAGGGGCTGTGGGGCTGCGGGGATGCTGCTGCTCCTCCCGGATCCCGCAGAAACGGGGCTGTGGGGCAGGGGCTGCGGGGATGCTGCTGCTCCTGCCGGGTCCCGCAGAAACGGGGCTGAGGGGCTGAGAGGATGCTGCTGCTCCTGCTGGGTCCCGCAGAAACGGGGCTGAGGGGATGCTGCTGCTCCTCCCGGATCCCGCAGAAACGGGGCTGTGGGGCAGGGCCCGCCGGCAGCTGGGAAGTAGCGAGCATGCTGAAGGAAGGCCGCAGTGTGCGGGAGTAGCTGCCACGGTGATGGCTGATCGAGTCTTGCACGCTTTAGACTCTCTGGGTTTGTAACTTCAGCGCTGCTCAGCCGATCAGTACTGGGTATGTGACATCTTAAACTTACAGCGCAGTGCAGTCTCCCTTTCAACTATCCATTCCAACCTTGTCACACCACGAGATAAAGTAATTAGTTTAAGTTGACGTTGTAAGTATCACTAAGTATTATGTGTAATATTAATGTAACAAGCTTGAATTTTTTCTTCTCAGGCAAACACAGGAAGCATCCTGGAGGACGTGGTAATGCCGGTGGTTTGCACCATCACAGGATTAACTTTGATAAATAGTAAGCTAATGTTTTTAATATCTACTAGCATGCTCCTGAGGTAGAAGCAACTGACTTTTATATATCTGCAATCCCACGTGTTTCTTCCTTTAAAGCGAAGTGTGGCATTATAGCTGCTCACGTCCCCACTTACCCTGAAATCAAAGGCCTTTGCACTCACCATCTTGGAGAGTTAAGTGTAGGATTAGGTAAAGTTGACCAAGTTTGCCTGTTACAGTGTGGTCCCTGCTTATCAGGGCACAGAGAGCAAATTCAGGATGTGGTGTTAATCCAGACTGCATCCTGTTGGCTGCATCAGGTGAGGGATGGTGTCAGATTCCCGAGACTATAGAGTCACATCTGGGCCCTGCCCGTGGTCCTGGTGTGCTGGAGTCCTCGGACAGCAACCACTGATCTCTGTTCACTGGCTGTGCCCTCCCTGGCTCAGCCAGTCACCGGGTTAGTGACAGCAGTGCCAGAACTTCCCCCGCAGGGCAGCCCTCCCTGGGGTCCTGGAGGTGGGGCTTCCCTGGAAATACAGGCTCAGCAGTGAGGGGGATTGACTTGGGAGTTCAAGGGAGAAGAAACACTTAAAGAGAATATAATTTTCACTTGGTTTGGATACTAATCATTACTGCACCTGAATTCTACACATACTAATATGAAAAGAGGTGTAATGCGCCATTTTGGATACTTTGATTTTGTAAGATGCTTGTTTCAGTGTTAATTGAGAGTTCTGCTTGTTCAGGATGAATTAAAAATGTGATCTAACATGGTATGTGTTCGTTCACAGTCACCCTGGTTACTTTGGGAAGGTAGGCATGAGACACTACCACCTGAAGAGAAACCAGAAGTTCTGTCCCACTGTCAACCTGGACAAGCTGTGGACGCTGGTCAGCGAGCAGACACGGCTCAACTACGCCAAGAACGAGGCCGGCCTGGCCCCGGTCATCGACGTGGTGCGCTCGGTGAGTTCCTGAGGGACTCAGCCTGGCATTCCCGCTCTGCCGTGGGGCCTGAGCTGGGCCTGGCCCCTGGGAAAGCTGAGCTGCAGATAAGCACCAGTGCTCCAGTGCTCAGAGTTCACCAGGCAGATCCCCTGGGCTGGGAGTGCTTACAGAAGCACTGCAGCTGTTACGTTTTTCCCTGTAAGAACTTCTTGTGGTAGTGGTGTGTGTTTGTGGACAGGCACTGCCCTCCTTTGGCTAGGTGGTGAAAGATGGCTTGTTTGAAATGTTCCTGAAGGAACAAAGCCTTGGTGGAGCCATCACACCGTGTCCCCTGTCCACCCTCGAGACTAGAGTCACATCTCCACATGTTTGGTTGTCTTGGTGTGCTACAGTTCTCGAACAGAAACTTCTGATCCATATTCACTGGCTCTGATGTCCTGTGTCTCAGCCAGCCACCGAATCAGACACACTGCTCTGCCAGGTGCTCATGTTCTCCCTCCCTGTTGGCCCACTTCTCACCTGCAGTGACTTCAGCAGCTGTTTTGTTAGTTGTCTTTATGTCATGATTGTTCTTATAATGTAATTAATTGACTACATGAGATGATCATGGTTTTGTTTTCAAGGCCTGAATGTAGGAGCCTGCAAGCTGATTGCAAACACTAAACTTCTGTTTTAAATTTTTCTAGGGCTACTACAAAGTGCTGGGCAAGGGGAAGCTGCCCAAGCAGCCTGTCATTGTGAAAGCAAAGTTCTTCAGTAGAAGAGCAGAGGAGAAGATCAAAGAAGTTGGTGGTGCCTGTGTGCTTGTGGCATAAAAGTTTTTGTTTTATTCAAAATTTTTGAATAAACAATGCATAAAATCAGCTCATTTACAGAAGTTTGGGTTGTTCTGATTTTTCTTTCCTGACTTATCCAGAGACAATTCACACTTTTAATCTTACCTGCCTAATTTTTGGTCAGTGGTTTGCTGCTCACTTTATTTTGAAATTGCCTGACTAGAGTGTTCAGTACCTGCCATGTGCAGATACCTCATTGTTTTATCTTTATAGGGTGTGTAAATAACGTTCTGTATTTGTGCTGCTCTTTGTTAGTGATTCTTCCTAGAGCTGTCTAAAAGAGGACTTGATGTGCTTTTGATGGGGATTCTTGAACACCAGAATGACATCCAGGGGAGATCTGTGGGGATGGAACAGCAGGTGTGTGGACAAAGAAGTGCAGTGTGACAGTGGTGTACCAGTAACTGTTACTTAACATTTGCAATTTCTGCCCTCCCCAGGCTGGGTGTGCAATTCCTGCAGTTCCCACCTGTGGGACAGAGTTGGTGCCAGCTATCCTCAACCTGCCTTACAGCTGGCAAAGCAATGGCACTAGAACTCTAGAACTGCTCTGTGTGAAGTCCTGATGTATTTGGTTTAAAATGACTGCCTGAAATGATCCTTGTTTGGTTATAAGATCAGATTAGGACTTCAGGTGTCTGCAAGGCTTGAACCCTGCAGGATTTAATGTAAAAAAATCAACTAAATTCAATGAGCTGGTTCTCAAGTGTAAGACTAAAAGCCTATAAACACTGTAACTTATTTTATGCTCACTGCTGAAGTTGATGGAAATTATCTTTTAGTAAGTGTGATAGAATCCTAGTTAATTAACTTCTAGTGTTGGGCAACAATTAAATTTGGAGGGATTTTAGGTTGAGGTTGATGTGCATTCCACTTATAAAATAGTTCATCTTAGCCAGTGGTGCTGCTGCTTGTGAATAGCTGTGACATAAATGGACACTTGGTTCCAAACTGCAGAGGAGTTTGGGAACTGTCTCTCCCTGGCTGAGACTGCTGTTCCCTGGTATGTGATGCTGGATGTAGCTCCATCCAGCACTTCCTGGCCCAGCCATCCCTCCAGTTCTTTATCCAGTGACCAGTGCACCCCCAGGCCACGAGCAGCCAGTTTCTCCAGGAGAGAGTGTGGGAAATGGTGTCCAAGGCTTTCCTGCACTCCAGACAGACAGCCAGCAGCCACAGCCTTTCCCTCATCCCCCCAGTGGGTCACCTTGGCAGAGGAGTCAGGTTGGCCAAGCAGGACCTGCCTTCCATAAACCCACACTGACTGGGTTTGGTTTTACTGCACAAGTGCCACTTGATGGTGCTGGAGATGATCTGCAGCAGGACCTTCCCCAGCTCCAAGGTCAGGCTTGTAATTCCCTGGATTCTCGTTCCAGGCCTTGTAGCTCATTACAGTCTTCCCCTTCAGCTGCCTGACTTTGCATACCTGCCTCAGAACACAATTTTAAACACATTTTTTTCACTCTTCCCCTTTCTTCCAAAGAATTCTGCTCAGCTTTTTATGTTGTTCAAAAGGCATAAATTGAATTCTTCAGTAACCTGCTTCTGCTCATCCGGCCCCAGACTTGGCTTTTAGGGTGACAGAGCATTTCTCAGTATCAGGCTTTGTTTGCACTGATTCTCTGTGCATGGATGCTTTGGGCTGTGGTTTTTCTGTGTCAACAATGTGGTACTTTCAGACCTCAACTTCCTACTGCACACATTACATATTTTTGTAGGTGCAACTTTGTCTTCTTAGCAACAGGAGCTGCAAGAACTGACAGAGATGAAGTGAGCTGAGAGGCTGTGCTCCTTTAGTGACATTTGCCCCTGGTAGATGGTTGATGAAGATGCACTGTAAAAAGTGAGCTTGTGTAATAGGCACTGATAAAATGTTAATTAAACCACAGGTACAGCTGGCACAGCTCATTTCCAAAGGGACCTCTGGTTTTGGAATTGGAATCTGAAGTTTTAGTGGTAGGTTTGAATTTATCTAAGTAATTTGTCAGTCAAGTTGGTGGGTATCTACCTAGTTGAATGGGTCTTGGGTATGAAATAGGATGCAGATTTTAACATAGGGTCCATTTTTCTTCTAAAGTATTTTAAATACTGATGACTTCAGGATACAATGATTAAAAAAAACTACTGGTTGTTAATTTCTGAGACATTCATAATTTTTTTTGCATTGCAGAATAAAAACCCAAACCCAGATCTGCTTCTTAACCATTTCCACTGGAATCTCCCAGCAGACAGAATCTCTCAGGAGAGCTGATAGCCCTAGGATGAGAGCTGCTGCTCTGTGCTGGAGGAATCTGGAGATTGTAGCTTCAATTGCATCCTGCTGGTAGCAGGGCCACTGTGCCAGGGCAATCAGCAGCTACATGGGACTCTGCTCCCAGGAGGCTGGATCAGCTGAAGAGTGACCCCAGAGGAAATGAGGCTTTATCTGCTTTTTCTCCTCTGATACTCTGCAGGAGTTGCCCTTTGCAGTTGGGATCTGATCAACATCTCTGACAATCTCAGAACTGAGGATGAAACATGAACTGCAAAACTCTCAGTTGACCTTGGGGAGCTGAGGCTAGTGGGAGGAACACTGGGAAGCTCAGGTTTGGTCTATAATCTGATCTGTGGTCATCTTGATAGCTAAAATTTGATTACTGCAAAGTGAATTTTTGATGAAGAAGATTGTCAGAAGATGCTGTACATTTTTCAAGGCAGCTTTCTAACAAGCATTGCTGAAATGATGGATGTATGGGTATTATTTTCTTTACTGAAAACTGTAAAATATTTGAGTGAAATTATAAAAGCAGTCAGAGAATCTCATCATTTTATTGCACAGTTTCAGTGCTTCTAGCAGGAAATGTACAGCGTGTGACAATTCAGCTTTGTAAGTAGATCGATAGAGCAGATTAGTTCAGTTTTTACAGAAGTTGCAAATACTAGAGAGATAGTGGGATCATGGTTTGTAAACCTTAAACCACACTTTCCTGCACAACAACAATCTGCAAAGATATTCTCCTCTGTAAAGCAGGTATGTGATTTTCAGCTGCAATGAGCTGCTTTTTTCACAGGGCTACATGAGTGTTGTTTATTTGATCGTGCATCCCGTGTTGCCCTCTGCTTTGCACTTGGGTGATCAAGAGTTCTGTGAAGTGCAGGGCTTGTCATGAGCCATTTTGTGACTCTTCATGTTTTTGGGGCCAGACTTCAGCCAGCAGGGATGGAGAGCCTGGATCTGCTGAGGAATTGTTTGGTGTGCAAATGGGAGCTGCGGAGGAGGGAGCCCAGGATGCTCCCGTGCCTCCATTCCGTCTGCAAGGACTGCCTTCCAGACCTGATCCAAGGATACAGCTGCATTCCCACTGACTATGAGGTTCTCTACGAAGGTAAGGGTTCACAATCTCAACATTTCTGTGCTCTTTGCAATACAGTATTGTAAAGAGAGGTGAACTGAGAAGTACATTTTGAAGCACTACAGCACTACTTTAAATTGATAAACTAGGAAAGTAAAGAGTTGTGTGAGCAGAGAGTGGATTTGGGACAAGCCACCTTTGTTATGTTTTTCATCCAACAGCAGTGTTTTGAAGAGAAATGACACAGCCAGGCAAGATTCTAACATTTTTTCAGAATGGGCTGAATGTTTCACTTACCAAGTTGACATTATGAATATTTGATTTTCTTAGCTTAACAAATGAATAAATGCTACAAGACAGCTCCCAGAGCAAATTTTTTTTTGCCTTCTTTGGCATGCTGAACCTTTCTGTGGTACTGGTTGTGGTGACAGTTTTGTTTTCCTTCACCCCCTCCTTCAGTGCCTCCCCAACAACACAAAAACACCCAGTTCTATGTTTCTAACAGGGTAATAATAATTGTTGTTACAGTATGTGTATTCTGGTGCACTGAAACTCTACTCGTGAGTGTTGTTTCTCTCTACCCTTGTGGCTGTAACTCACCCTAACAAGCTGAGTTAACTAGTGAGGATAAGAAGCATTTTTTGGCTGTGCTTTTTGAAATCTTGGAGTTATTTGTACAGTTTTTGGTCATGATGTTAATAGAAAATGTGTAACTTTTTTAAAAAATAAAACCTAGATGACAGAAGATAGAAATTTTATCTGAATGAAAATTGCTGTGAGGAAGCATTCCAGACTCATTACTAATTTACAAGAAGAGCAAAGGAATATAGATAACCTGTATTTTCACAGGCTTTGAACTTTAGTTGAGTAGGAGGCATCATTTATTATCTCTTCTGTAGCATATTTTAGAAACATGTATGAAGAGAAGAGACCTTCCCTGAAGTGAGGGTGATCAGAATCGGTGAGATGACACAAACTAGACTAGTTCAGGTTTGAGAACAAATGGAATCAGAGGTCACTGTAGGAAGGCTGGCAAAACACAGAAGTTTAAGGAAAAGGCAAAGGAAAAAAGCTATTCGTGTGTAGAGTACAGACAGAAAAAGATGTGAAAGTAGAGAAGGGGAGAAAGAGAACAAGGCAGTCATTGCTCCTTAAAAATTTCAATGCTCAGTCAAAGTAGGCCTAAAGTCTGAGGGACCTCTGTAATAAAACACTGTTGAAAAAAAGCACTCCATTTGTTTTTATGTGTCCTCATTTGACATCTCAGCCATTTTTTCTCCTCCTTTATGTTTACCAGGTGGAGAAGTGAATTTCTACCACTTGCTGATCTTGGATGAAGTGCAGCTACAGGTTCTCATGAATTGTTAAAATATTGGATATTTCTTTAAGGTGGATCAGGAATTGTTTGTCTATAGCAGAAAAGAATAAATACTAGTTTATTTTTGTATTCCTGAAGTTTCTCTGTTTACTTCTTCATTCTTGTGTAGATAGAGAACTTCTGTGGGAAAGAGCAAGACTAGAGAAAAGAAAAAATGAACAGTGATGACCCAGTAAATGAAGTGAGACACCAGGTGCAGAGACTCAGTTAATCTATGAGCAAGAAAAGCAGCAAAACCAAAACATCTGTGTCTTTTAATTAAGCCAATGACTGAAACTGCAGCCACCATAGGTCAGGCAGGATAAATTTGTGAACTCTTCTGATGGCATGATGTTAAATGTTGCTTATCTGCACTGATTTCTGAGTTATGGGCAGTACAATCCTAGTTTTCAGTGTCATCTTTAAGTTTGATTATATGCAGCTGAAAAATGTGTTCCTTGCTCACTATGAACTTCTCAAGCAAAATGTAAGGATGGAAAAAATAATTGTATTTGCAAATGAAATCCTTCAGAGATTTATCACAAAAAGAATATTTGAATGTGCAGGTTTCTGTATGCTTTATTACAAGTAGTCCTCTGCTAACATAAAACTCTTTTCTAGTTTGTTGTTTTCTGTTGAAGTTGCTGAGAGGCTGGAGGTAAGCTCACATTTGATGGGAGGTTGTTGTTGGAACTTTTATTCCTGTGTGTGTTTGAGGTGACTCATGAATAAAAGCTGTCAGAGCTCCTATGGAAAAGCTGCATAGCCATCAGAATTTATCCACAGCTGTGAGAACTGAGAGTTTGGGAGTAATTTGAGTGGAAAAAGGAAGTTATCTTTGTGAGTTTGGCTCCTATGTATGGTTTTTCTATG
>JAOTQP010000251.1:10795612-10820378 GCA_026413545.1 Cichladusa arquata
GGGGGTGGACACAACCAACATATCAACAACGTCAGCAAAAATACACTGTTTATATAAAACCACAATGATGGCTGGATGGCTAAAATCATTCTCAGCTGGGCTCCTGGGCTGTGGAATGACAGAGGAAGACAGGATGTGGTGTTGGCACTCCTAACATCTGCATGCAGAACAGGGAACCCTCTAAACCTGCTTTGTGGGAAAGTCTGAGCACCACTCTCTCCAGGGATTAATGTCCACATATTCCTGCAAAAATATGGACAAACAAGGCCAGATGAATCCCAGGCTAAGTTCTCCAAGCACAACTGGAGATCCCAGACAGGGCTGCACTGGTGTTTCTCATGGCACAGCTCCTGCAAATTTACATGGCATGCTAAAGAAAAAGTGGGTTTTCTGTAACACACAGGGCAAGAGCAGTCAGAGCTAAGATTTACTATTGCAAAGCCCATTTTCCCCTCTGTTAAGACACTAAACATGCTGCTATTTCAGGCAAGCATCCCAAAGATAATACTTTTTGTTCCAGCTTGCATTACTTCTCTCATGTCTATTTTGCATTTCTAATGAAAGATCTATTTGTTGCTTAGCTGAATAAACCCTGATATCTTTTTCACTGGGGACTTGCTTGGATATATTCAATCCAATCCACGGTGGAAAGGTGTTTCCAAGCCGAATGATTTCTGAGAGCAGCAAGGGGGAGAACAAAAGGAGGAGGAGATGCGGGGTGAAGCAGCACAGCAGCGAGCCCCGGTTGAGATGCCCTGGGGCAGAAGCAGCGCACGGGCACTCCGGTGATGACCGGGAGCACCCCATCCCTCTCTCCTGAGAGGTGCCCGATTCCCTCCATCCCGGGCTGTGTTTTTCCGACGTGGGAAGAGCTCCCCCAGGCTGCGGCGGGCTCCGGGATGCTGGGGTGCCTTTGGGAGCACCTGGCAGCATCCGGGGGAAAAGGGACAATTCTGGACAACTCTGCCAGCCCTTGTCATCCTCACTGTTCGCTGCCACCGGCTGATCAGCTTAATTCTCTTATCTACATCGCGCTTCTTTAAACCTGCCAGGCATCTGCTGCTCCTCCCAGCCTCTCTCTCCTTCTGCCTTCTTGGATGTTTGCCATTTCTGTTTTTTGGTTACAATTCCCCAGCACTCTCCCTTTCCTCTTCAGCTCCCTCGGCTCCAGCCTTTTATCCCTCCTTGCATGTTGTGCATTTCAAGAGAAAATAATGGGTTATTCAGACACAAAAATCTATACATCTTCTGGATTAAATAAATACCAGGTCGTGTTTGACTCTGTGTAGAGAGGATGTATATATATCCTGAACTTTCTGTCTCTTTAATATGGTATCCTAGGCAACCTGGATTTTCGTGTTGGAGATACAACTCTCCCAGCTTTTCTTCTTTTCATATAAAGATTAACCTTTGCATATCATCTGAAATTTTAAGAAAGTTCATAACCTGATTATGCCTAAACGCCATGAATTATTCATTTGTCTGCTAGGGAGATCAGATTTAATTACATTTGAGGGACATCTTGTACAGAATTAAATGCTGAAATCCTCATTTACCTTCATCGCAGCTTTAAACACAACCGATATTGGCCTTTAAATGTACATATATAAACATGGCATTCGTTTAAAAGTTAAATTTAAAATATACCAATACCTCATACAACTAAACAATAGGCATGTTTACTCGAGTTTTTTGTATATTAAACCAAACACAACTTTATCTCCATTACTACAAAATTTAAAAAATTAATATTACATATCCAGAATGTGGCTGTGAGTCATATAAAATATTTATGTACTCTGGGAAATTTCTTAAACAGCTATAGGCTGATATCAGCCATCAATGAACATGTATCAATAACAAAGTCACAGCCTCTTGTCATATTTGGCATGCCTTAAATACAAATTCAAAAGAGAGACCTTAATTGTAATCAATATTAGTTGTCTGTGTAAGCACTTTACAGAAGTGTAAAAAAACTTACTCTGAAATATTTATGAAAAGCATCTTACAAGAGTTATAATAATAATATAAATGCTTCCACCCTTTCAAAGAAATTCATTGCCAAAACCTAAAATATAATCAAGGTTTTCACCCCATCAAAATTTATTTTAAGGACAACACACCTCTACATTGATCTAAATTCATACACATGTGTAACCTAGAAGATTTTGGTGTAGCCATTTCCCAGTAAAATTAGAACCATATCCCAGTTAAGGCATCCCATCATTTCTCTGTACTGAGAGCTTTAATTTTTGGATTTATTTTATTTGGGACTGCTAATGCAAATCAAAATTTCCTGACAGCAAGCACCCTTGTTTGTAGGGCCTCATGCACCTTGACAAGGCTGCTTCCCTTGACAGCCAAATGAGATACAGCAAACTTATCCCTCACCCCCACAGCCTGAGATGAGACTTGGCAAGGGAAGAATTTGCACTGTCTCAGTTTTTCTGTCTAAAAGTTGATTACACAGATAATTTTTTTATACAGCATTTCAAGCCTGAGAGCAGCCCTCTTCAAAAGGCTGCCATTCTTCTTAACTGCTTAGTGTAATTCTAAAGCCAAAAAGAGAGGTTGGTTTTCACTTGTATTTCCTGATGGTTTGATTTTGTTGGTGTTTTCCTGGGGTTTCTTTTTCTTTGCTTTGTTTTTTGTAAATGGCAATAAGAATACCTTGTGTATATGTGAACTGGGTTTGTGTGGCCAGGTTTTGGTAGCAGAATGGGTACAGGGGTGGCGTGTCTGGCATCCAGACAGGGTCAACCCACTACAATCTGAATATTTGCCTTTTCCAAGGCACACAGAAAGGATTTGGAGAGCAAGCTAAGCACCCAATTCTTTCAAGCACCACCCCTTCAAAGCCTGCAGCTGCCTTAGTCCAAATTTACAGCTGCATTTTCAAAAACTCATTTGACTGGGAAGCAAACATAACATTTGGTGACATATAAAGGATAAGTATTCCCAAAGATCTGCATGAAGCCAGCAGCAGGCCACTGGACCTGACTGCCATAACCAATGTGAACACACAAAAATCACCTGTTGTGGGTTTAACCCAGGTTACAGTGCATAGCTTTAATGTGTGTGGCTGCAAAACCAGAACAGACCCCAGAAATTGCTCCCCTTCTCCTACCCAGCATCTTTTTATATCCACAAAGATTTACATGTAAAGTAATTTTCAAGTCTACCCTGGTGTTTTTTTCCTGTGAGACGCCTTCTTGTGGTTTGTTTCCCATTGTAAGGCAATGAAATGGATAACATTATATTTTAATACTTTAATATACAACGTTTTATTGTTTAGTGAAATATTAATGAGTCCTCAATTCATCCTTATATAACAATTGTAGGTGTCTAGACTGCCTGCTTACTTCAAAACTGCAACACTGCATAAATTTAGGTTTTATGCTACTTTTCTAAATGCATCATTTTCTAATGGGACCTACTTGCCCCTGATAAATAAAAAAGATTTTATGGGTTATTTTCTTCACATAGCAGCACTCTGAGCACAGAGGTCTTTGAGCCCAAAGGCTTGCAGTGATTCAAAGGAGGATTTCAGGGTGCACAAAGATTAAACTGACTCCTGCAGTATCCCAGTAAATGTTATGTTACTCCTTTCACAAATAAGGATATTGCATTATACAAATGTCCTGGTTTGGAGGACAGGTGTCTGCTAAGAAAAAGCAGGAGTCTCTGTTTGAAATTGAGAATGTAAACTCCTTCCCTCCAAATTATTATAATTTTGAAAGTAAGGGGCTCTCAGGCAAAGATATGGGAATAGGAATAACAGTTTTTTACTAGGAAAATTAAAATAGAAATGCAGTATTACAAAGAACAATACCAACCCTGACAGTCAGAATACAGCCTGACACCCTGTCAGTCAGGGTGTTGGTAGCAGTCCCATTAAATGGTGGCTGCAGTCCCCCTGCAGTGACAGATGTGGTTCAGCTGAAGCAGTGCTCCTGTAGAAGGTGCAGTTTCCCTCTGAAGGTCCAGGGATGATGTGGAAAGGTCCGGTGTTCTTCTGGAATCCAGTGGAAAAAGCCTCCTCTGGTGTTCCAAATCTCAGTTTTTATCTAGGTAGGAAAGGCTCGGCTCCTCCCCCTGGCTGGAGCATCTCCCAATGGGATGATGTAATTTTATCACTCATACAGTGGGACTTAATGGCCTATTAGCAGATGATATCTTCCTGGAGGGAGGATGGGTTGTGGAAAAGATAAAGATGACTACCCCACCTGATTTTAAAAAAGGGCCCATTAGCAGAGAATATCTCCCACGGAGATAAGGATCACTGCCCCACCTGGTTTCAGCAGATGGTGATAGAATACAAACTTTTGGGCACGTCTTTACATTGTAACTTAGAACACCATCCTTACTCTGTATCACATTACTCTTCAGAAAATCCTTCTAAGGACAGATTTTAGGGCCTATCAGCCCCAGATGCTGAAGTTTATGAACTGCATTGCAGCAAATACAAATTTGGAAAACAATTGCTCATGTGGCTTTTTAAGAAGAATGTCCTTGCTTCCACTGTGACTGCTAGTTTATTTACTATATTTGCTATTCTGCATTTTACAATAGTTTTGTTGAGTGGTTTACCGGAGCAGGGCATTTAAAGTCGTGAGACAGATGCTCCAAATCATGATACTTTAAACTCAGGAGAGTTTAGAGGATGGTATGATTGGTTTTGATGGCTTTTTCCTGAGTTCCTCTGGTGTGGTCAGTTTGTAGGATGTGTAAAGAAAGAATATAAACGAATGGTTCCAGGTTTAAAAAATGTGCCTTTAAAAAATATCATTGAGACTTCCCAAGAAATCCTGAGTCGGGCTGCTCTTTTTCTGAGCTCTCCTCCTTGTCAATGACACTTTGCTTTGCATTCCCCATCAGCTGAAGATGAAGCAAGGGAGTTTTCCTTGTTTTGTGTGGTGCACCCCCAGGAGGCACTGAAGGTGTTTTGTGAGACCTGTGACACCCTGACCTGCCGCAGCTGCCTCCTGGCAGAGCACAAGGAGCACAGGTACCTCATCCCTCAGCAGCATTTCACTCCTTCCACCCATGCTCTCCATCTGGAGCTGCAGGCTGCTCTGAATTTAAAAGCCACAGCAAGCTCAGTTCAGCTGTCTCACCCACAAGTGATGTAACACACTGCTCTCACAGAAACCCTCCCTGCTCTCTCCTGTTCTCTCATGGACATGGAAAAGCAGGGGCTGAGCATTTCCCCTTCTCCCACAGGTTCAGGCACCTTGAGGAAGCTTTGCAAAACCAGAGAATTATCCTGGAGAATGTCATAACTAAGGTGGAGGAGAAAAAAAATGGGATTCAGGTTTCAGCTAAACAGATTGAAGACAGGTAATTGCTATGTTGGTTTTTTTTTTTTTCATGCAAGTAGGTGATAAAAATAATATTTTCACTAAATGTCAGGTAGCAGAATTAAATGCAGCTGCTATTTTTTTTTTCTTGGGGAGTAGAAAAGAATGGGAAGATTAAAAATATCAAATCCATGTTTAAGTGGTACTGACAAGTCATGGCATTGTAATACATGATTCCATACTCTTTGTAAGGCATGTGACAGCTGACTTCAGTTTTCATTGTATAATCTGTTTCTGAACTAGAATTTGACAATATTACAAATAAGAATAAAATTTAAGATACATTCTTTCTTCAAGAAACCTCACAAGGTGCAATTTCAGCCAAGATGAATATAAAAATGAAAATATTTAATTATTTGAACTGCATTTCAGCTACTGATTATGCATTTAGCAGCTGTTGGATCTCTCTTCTGCATTAATAAAACCATTTCAAGAGTACAAATCTATTTATGCTGTTTATAATCTAGTATAAACTGGAAGTTTTGGATATATTATGTATGTATTTGTTGAAAAAGAGCTAAAGACTATTCTTGTCATGATGTTTGAGAGAATCCATCAGCATTAGCGTGTCATATCCAGAGAGGGGTGGTCAGGGTTCAGAGAAGTGGGGGAGAACTGATGGGAAATGACACAACTTTCACTGCAGTTCTGTCAGTAGACAGATCAGTTCTTGTAGCAAATAGCTGCTGAGCAATTGGCATTATATTTGAATGTCAATGACACTTATATGTGAATAAATGACACACAGCTGGCTCATCCAGGGATATGTACCTCTTACCCATAGGTTGCTTGAAGTAAAACATCTGTACAAAAAGGTGGAAAACCAAATTAAAATGGCCAAGATGGTTCTGATGAATGAAATTGATAAACGAACAAATATCCTCCTTGAACAACTGGAAGTAAGTAAGGCTAGTTTATTTGATACCTTGGGAAATCAAACCAAATTAAATTTAATCCCAGTGCCAGTGGAAAGAATATAGACTGTGGGAGCTATTGTCCCATTCCTTATATTTTCAAATATTTAGGTTTTTTCTGCAAACTTCTATGTGGAATGAATGGCTGACAAAGATTTGGGGCAAAGTGGCAAAATGTTTCCTTATCAAAAGTTAACCCCAGTTTCTAATGCATTTACAGAGAATATGTGTGCACCTTTTGAGAAAACAAACCAGTTTCTGATTTTAGTGTTTAATTTGTAGGAGCCCACTAGCAGCACAATTAATACCCTGCTTCAGAAGTGATTCTTTGGTCTAATTTCTGTAACAGAACTTTTGAGTTTTCGCTCTTCAGTTTTTTTATGTCCAGTTGAAGTATATAAGATTTTATTTTGAAATGTGCTGAGTAGAAAAATTGCTGATCATAATTTCCAGACAAGTGGTCCAGGTGTGAATTTGATCCAACTTTTACAGATTTCTTGGGTTATGTTACTCTGTTAAACCAAGGCCAGAAGGATGCAGATTGTTTGCTCCTGGAGAAGTCATTGCTCTTCCTGAATTCAGACTTATCTTCTGGGTTGGATTTGCTTCCTTTCTGTGGTCAGTGGTTTAAAGAGACTATGAAGAGCAGTATTGCTGCAAATGTTGCATAATGCAGTGGCAATGATTGCATCTGCTATGTGTGTCTGAAGAATGACAGCCCTTTTCTCCTGGTTCGTGTTGTTAACAGAAGATCACCAGCGAGAGGAAGCAGAGGCTGGAGCAGCAGCTGCAAGATGTTGTGGTTTTAGGCAGACAGGTGGAGCACGTCCAGAACTTCATCAGCTGGGCTGTGTGCAGCAAAAAAACCATCCCATTCCTCTTCAGTAAGGAACTGGTAAGAGCAATGCTTGCTGTGCAGTCATTTTTTAAGGATTTGAGGTCGCTCAGATAGAATGTTTTTCATGCCCTTAGAATTGTGAGTAAAACCATTGTCCTTTGATGTGTCACCAGATTGTGTTTCAGATCCAGCGCTTGCTGGAGACAAACTGTAACACAGACACGGGCCCCCCTCTGAAGATCAGGTTCACTTGGGATCCCTCCTACTGGACTAAGCAGCTCTCCAATTTGGGTAAGAAAATTATAATAGGCAAATGCCCAAAGCTAGGCTAGACAGGTGTAGACAATGCAGTGGCTCCCCTTTTTTGTTTTAACATCCAGTTTTGAAACTCTTGCTATGTTCTGAAAAAAAGTGAGCGTGGCTGAACTTTTCTGCTTTTCTCTACATTTATATCCATTCACCAAGAGACCATTGAGATGTCTGCTGCTTTCACTCTCTTAGTGGCCAAATGAGCTGAGCAGGTTGAGACACTTGTAGTTGATAGGCACAAAGACGGCTTTGAGACACTGACTGTGCAATAATTACAGTTACCTATATAACAGATGTCCATACTGGGACTTTGTTTCCCAGATTTTCCAACTGCAATGGGTGTTTACTGCAAATTCAGCTCAGTGGGCTGATCACTGATATAAAAGACCAGTTCTCTTCCCATTTTAAGGTATTAAAACCTAAGAGGGGTAAAACACTATCAAAAGTGTTGCAGGGAGTAATCTCTTGATGAAAAGCATGCACAAGATTATTTCATAAATCATTTCTATTTCCAGCTTTTACGAGTTTCGCCTACATAGCATTAATCTCTTTTATTTTTGTCACTTGCCCCTTGGAAGCTGTCTTTTGTACCTGTGCTTACAGATGAGAAGATAAGCTCATACTTCAGTAAAAAAATGAAAGTGCAAGCCATATCCATCAGTTAAGATAAAATAAGGTCAATTTTTCAAAGTGTTTGATGGGTAATTTAACTGTGAGTTCGACTGACATCGGTGGGAGTTTGGTGTGAATTGAAATAACTGGATAAATATTGGAAAAATTGTCTTGAACGTATGTTGGCAGATTGTTTGGATAAGATATTTAAAATGTGAACGAAGGCCATTTCCTTGTATACAATTTTTAGTGAGTGAAATTTTCAAGACCGTAGGAGGGAGTAAACTTGCTGCTTTTTTCCCAGGGGGTTTCACAATGGAAGGTGGACACATTTCTCACCCAGATGTGCTACTCTGCGGGAGCATTCAAGGGCTGCAGCCCTCTCTGTTCCACGGGCACCCCTCGCCAGCCCCACAGCTGGAGAGCAGCCAGCCACTCCCGTTCGCACCGGCGCTCCAGTGCTCCGCACCGCTGTGCTGCTCCCACTGCCTCAGCATCCCTCACCCCGGCAAAGCCCAGCCTTCCTACCAGGACGTCCACCACCACAAGGGCTTCCACCAGCCTCCTGCCTTTCACCAGCAGCACTTCCCCCTGCAGTACAGCCTGCAGCAGCAGGACAGGGAGCCTCGGGGTGCCCCCCAGCCCGGGAAGGTGCCGCAGGCTGGGCTGGAGCCGCAGCCGCGCTCGGAGCCGGAGAGCGTGTCCGGGAGGCTGGGAAAGCCATTCCCGCCCCAGCAGCTGCACCAGGGCTGTGCTGCTGGGCCCCACGAGGCTCAGCAGGCTCACAGCATCCACCCCCAGGCTTCCCTGCAGCCAGCAGCTGCGGGAGTGCAGCTGGGCCACCTGCAGAAGGTGAAATCCAGCCATGCGCTGCAGCCGCCCCCGCAGGTGCCGCTGGCATCGCCCCAGCCCGGGCACGACGAGAGCACCCACAAACAAGTGATCCAGCAGAGCCTGGACATCATGCACCACCAGTTTGAGCTGGAGGAGATGAAGAAGGATCTGGAGCTTCTCCTGCAGGCCCAGGGACAGCCCAGCCTGCAGCTGAACCAAGCCAAGGCGCCCCAGCACGTTCAGCAGACTATAGTTGGTCAGATCAACTACATAGTGAGGCAGCCAGCCCCAGCACAGCAGCACGTCCCAGAGGAAGCACAGGTATGTTCTCTCAAAGTAATTTCCTACTGCGTTTAGTCAGTGTCAGTCCAGAAACTGGACACACCTTTGAGGTTTCGTGTATTTCTCTGAACTTTCTGTTGGTGTCTTGTCCGTATATGCAGCAGGGAGGTTTCATGCCTCGTGCAGATTGGGCCAAAATTTTCTGTAAAGTGCTGCATAACCACCCTGGATCCCAAAGATCTGAATCTCTCAATAGACAAGGTGAGCAGCAACATGGGAGAATAAAAGCACCATCACTCCTCCTATGTAAATACGTGACTGGAGGACTGCAGTAATCTCACTCTGCATTTAATCTCTTTTTTTCTGGAAACATTAAGCACTGAGTCCTTAAAAAGCATTAGATTCTGAATTATTATTGAAGAGAGTGAAGACAATTTTTTGGTCTGAGAGTTATTTCCCATTCTCTTGCTGCTGCATTGTGTCATTTAATATTATCATCATTATCCACACATGCTGTTGTGCTACAGTTTTGTCAGCAGGGCTAATCCCTTCCCTTTTCCTCTGTTAGTAAGAATCCCTCTTTTGAAAGGACAGTGCTTGGTGGTCAGCATCCAAACTACAAGGCAGATCAGCTGCAGAATAAAGTGGCTTGGAAATTTATTTAAAACAATGGAAAATTGTCTTGGACTTCCCATTGGGTAAATTCAGTGGAGCTGCCACCTTGAATAATTCTCAAAGTAGATTATCTGCAAGGGCAGACTGCAGGCTTTTGGTGTAGCTGTACATTACAGCAGCTTGATTGAGGTGTTTTTTGTGGTTTTTATTTTATTTTTTTTAAGAATTCATTACTATTTGAGAGAAATCTTTCTCCATTTATCTCTCTGCTTAGGGTTGCCTTGAACATCTCTGTTGTTTTAGTCTTTTTGGGCTAGTCATAATGCTGTGAGTTGATGTGAATTTGTTACCATTTTTCCTTCTGAGATGTTGAAAAGACAAATTCTCATTTGTGATTTGTAGATCTGTGAGGGCTCCACAGAAGCTGATGTCCAGAAGCCTGTCATTCCTCTGGACAAAAGTGACACTCCCTCCCTGCCACAATCACTAGATGAAGAAGCCAGTGTCAGGAGCCACTCCCCTGAGAGCACACTGCAGCAATTAACTTTCCATCCAGGGAGAAAGGTATAAAGAACTTCTTAAAAAAAATTTAAAGGGAAAACATGATTTGATAATATTCAATATGTGGCACTGGAGTTTGCAGTCAGGTGGAAAAAACTAAAATGCAGTAAGAGTCAGCCAAATGGCTTGTAAATTTTGGAAGACAGTCACAGCCTAACCTTGTGTGTGTCTCCCAGTAAGGTGCCAGGATGAGCAACTCTTCTGGAGGCTGATAGTGTTTAGGTCTGGCTGGCATGATTGTTAGGCATGAACTGGCAAATAAATAGAAACTCTATTTCTTCACTGCTTAAATTCTGTCTGGCTCCTATGCCTAGGGATTTAATTACTAGGACTTGCTAACTACCATACCAGAAGCAGTTAATTTGGAAAAAAATAAATAAAGCAGGAGTCAGAGCTGCTGATGAGATCAGGCCTGAGAAGCAGTCTTCAAAATAGTTACCCCAGAAACACCACCATTAATTACTTCTGAAGGTGGGGTGGCTTAAATTCTGTTATACTTCTCATTGTTATAAGCAGAAAGATCACAATTTCTGTACATCTAGAATATTTTAATACACCATAGAGCCAGGCTTTGGTCTTCCCACCTTCTGTGATGCTCTGACCATTGAAGAAGCAGCATGAACACAACCAGGACGGCCAATAGTTATCAGTAGACCCTTGCTGGCTCTGAATGTTCTGTGCTTTTGAAGAAGAGAAGCTGCCTTTTATTTCTCTGTACAATTTGTTTAAAACACTCCAAGCAACATATCATAGTCTGATTTTTCAAATCTGTTGCTTCACTACGTGACTCACTTTGTAGGAGAGTGTGTACCATGTAGGAGACTTTAATAAGTTTTTTTTTCTTGGAATTCGTCTATGTAATATTGTGGAAGTACTTGTCTTTCCTTTCTGTCCTCAAAAAGCAAGTTATTTTTCCTTCTTTTGTATGTGACTTTGTTGATGCAATGTATTTATGATGCAATACCCATCCAGAGAATTGTTGGAGATCCCTTTGGGAGTTGCAGAGTTACAGGCCTGGAAGCAGGGTGCAAATCAGATTTGAAAGCCACAAAGAAATCTGTTTTATGGGCCTGTAATGGAAGGTTATTCCCAACAGCTTAAGCAAGAAACATCAGAAAGAGGAAAGAAAATGGAAGCAGATGTGCAAGAGAGAGAGACTAGTGTAGTCTGATGGGAAAAGCAGGAGAGATAAAGGAGGAAGGGCTGATTTGTTGCTGGAGAAGTTGAGAAGGTGGCAAAAGGAGGATGCTTCTAGGGAAAAGAAAAAAGGATTTTTTTCTAATGGTGGTGAGAAGTGTATGCTCTTGTGCAGAAAGCATGGGAGTATCTGTTTTTATTGAGGAGCCTGGTACCTCTTCAAGAAGTGAGAATGTTTAACAGCTAGAGAACCCCATCTTTGCTTGTATTCATCTCTTCTAATGGGCTGTTTGGGATGAAGATATCTGGGTGGGATGGAGATACAGCTCTGGCAATGACAAATTAGAAATTATGAAGGGAAAAAGCACAGCAAGTAAACCCTTGAAATATATTCTTCATGAATGCTCATTAAAGACGTCTGAGTGCTTTTACTGACAATTGGATTAAATCTGAGTTTAAATGATAGATTGGTTCCTGTTTAAGAACAAGGGAATGTCTGTTCTTTCTCATCTGGTTCACCTGATCAAATGTTTTCACACTCATCTCCAGACAAAAATTTCTGCATAGATGTTTGTCCATGTGCCTATATTCAGAACATTTCATCTCTCTCAAGATCCTCTTGGAAGACATGGAAAAAGTAAATGTGGACACGTCTGAAATACTTGAAAAATATGGTAGAGAAAATAGATAAACCTGCTGCCTGAAGAAGACCTTTCTGTCTTGTGGAGAATAATTGCTGTTGGACTTCTTGGCCTTGTGCTGCATTTCTTCTGAACTCTGCCAGCCTTCAGCTGGGCACAGAATTCCCAGTGGAGTACATAATTCCCTGTCTGCTGAGATTCTTTCATTAAAGAGAAAGTAGTGTGCACCTGAATTAACTGTTTAGTGAAATGGTTGCCAAGATCTGTCCAAAAAATACAGAAATAAAAGCTTTCATTAGCTCAGTGGTTTCCTTCATTTTGGAGTGGGGCAAGGCTTGAGTGCTCATGTAATTAAACCTGTGTGCATTAATTCTGAAACATGTTTATGGCAAGAATTTGATATTATAGACTAACAACTGGATGAATTGTCTGCATACAGAATTATATTTATTTGTAAAGCAATATAGAGAAGATGCTCTTAATAGTTCATGATTTAATTAGTTTGGGATAGTTTTCATTTGTTTTGCTCATTTTGGAACGTTAATTGGTGGTATTTTGTCAGTCTTTCTGTCTTCCTGTATATTCCTCTGATTATTCTTTTTCCATGAATTAATGCTTTTGTGCAGAATAAATGTTTCTATACTTAGACCATTGATTCATATAAGTCAAGTGTTGCACTTTGTACAATTCTGTGCTTGATTAGCAACTTTTTAAGGATGCCACGCTAGGAATGAAAGCTTTCTGTTGATGTGGGAAATGGATATAGTTTTCTCTTCATATTCCTCTGTCAGAATACTTCACTGGCATAGCCAGGACCTCTGGTTTGGACTGTGGAGTTGTTCTGTCTCTGTCCCTGTCAAATACCCAACCTCTCCAGTAGGAATGCCAGTAAGACAGAGAACAATTTTCTGATTAACTTTTGTGTTACCTTCACTGCATTTCCAGGCAATTGTGCCAAACTCTAGCAAACAGATTTTACACAAGCTATGGAATTGCTAAGTTCCAGTGTAAAGGAATGAGCACTTAATTAGTTTACCACTTTTGTGGAAAGGGTTACCAACCTTCTGCAACGATATGATCTTGCTGCTTTTACACAGTATGATATCAAGTTATTAATTTGTGCACAGCACTAGAGAGGTCACCTATTCTGGAATAAAGGCAAGAATAATAAGATATTTTGAGCCTAATTGTGTTTTCAGGAGTACAGTCTCTGTTTTGTTTGCATGTACCTAATTGTCATTTCTGGCTGTGATGAGCAAGAGGTCTATAATGCATCTAGCATCTGAGGAAATGTCCTGATTACTGTACATCTAGAGCACAAATTTGTAATTTGAGCCTCAGACACCACTGCAGCAGACATTGGTGTTGATGCAGGGCCAGCTGGACATCTCTCCTCCTCACAGTCCATAAAGTGCACCCTCTTCCGTAGTTTGGAGCAAGACCCTTACCCCTGTTAGTTCATCTTCTGCTTCAAGTGAATCTCTGAATGTGTTGTGCACTGTATTTTAGTAAGTTATCACTGAACAGCTGCAGCTGATCCTATAAAAATATAGTCAACAGCAGATCCTTAGGGAAGGGCATCAGAAACAGACAATTGTAAACTGATGTAAACTCTCCCAGATTCTGAAAGCCAGCACTTCAAGGACTTTCTGACCAGACAATTGTACCCAGACAACTGTGGTTTAGAGCTCTTTATAGACCCCTTGTCTGTGAATTTGTCTAATTCACTATTTTGAGTCCATTTTAATACTAGTGTAGAATATTCCTCAGCATTCTACACCGAGTTTTGCATTGCATGAGAAGTTTGCTTACCTTAAGTCTCTTGCCTGATAGTTCAGTCAGATACCTTCTAGTTTATGTGTTGGGAATAATCACTCTGTAGTCACCCCATTCATAATATCTGTATTTTACAGGTATACATTGAATTTATTATTGGAAGTTTCTTTTTGGAGCTTAAAAGTGACTGCTTGTCTCTCTAGAATTGGGTTTTTCTTTCATGAAAGCCATTCTGTACTTTGGTCCTTCATGTGTTTGACCATTTCCTCCATACTTTGTGATTTTGATAAATAATTTTTGAGGCAGAGTGGCCAAGATTAGTAATGAAAGTGTAAACACGTGGAAATGTTGTGTAGTGCATTATATTTGTTGTATTCTTTTTGATTCAAAACAAGTTCCAGCTTCTTAGTTGAAGAGCTCTGTTTGTCTCAAGTACCATAGAGTACCTGAAATGGGGAAATCCTTGGAAATATTCCATTGTATCCAAGGTGCACTCTTCAGAGCACTCTGAGAGGTTTCTCTTTTATTCCAAGTTTATGCTGTGGTAGCATTTCATGAAAGACTAATGCAGTGAGAGTTCATGGTGGAACTTCTTTTTCTTTAAAAACACATGGATTTTGTGGGAAGGGGGCTGGAGGACAGAGTACAGATTTTATTTGATGATAGTATTGCACAGAGAATGTTGTGATTACTTAGTGACTGAAAGTAATAATAATTTAATATCCAACCCTAGAACTTCAGATTTGACCTTGGGACCAAAATAGATTTGTTGTTGCTATTTTTTTTCCCTTAATGACTATTAATCTTAGAGGAATTCTAGATGAAGGAAATAATAGCCTGGAATTTGGGGTACTATAAATTTCTGAAGTAACAGACCCTGTTACTTTTGTTACTCTTTATAGAATTGAACTGCTCACAGCACAAATGCCTTCATGCTTAATTCAATTAGGTACATTTCCCGGAATGTTAATTTTACAAAACCTTTTTCCTTTGACCTGAAAAAAGGAAGATAAATAAAACATGATGCTGCTTGCTCCATGCAATCTCTTCCTCCTTCCGCTTTAAGCCCCGCTCCAGTTTATTCAGACAAAATTGTTAAGGAAGATTTGGATTCTTTTTTTTCCTGGTGCAAGCAGAAAGGAAATCCTTTGGATTCTGTTCTGAAGCTGGGAATGGGAAGCATGTGCAGCCTGTGTTATCAGTGCTGCTGTGTTAAGCAACTGGATTGGAGTGGTACATTTGTTTAACCTTCCAGCATAATGAGCTGCCAGGGGGATTGCTCCACTTAATAGCAGCCGTTCATTACTCTGCAACCATTTGCAGCGTGGTGTTTCTCCCATTGCAAAGAGAATTGGTGCTCCCCACTTTTTAGCTTCCTCTGTCAGTGGCACTTAGTGTCAACAGCCCTGAGACTTTGCCAAAACAATCCTAACAAATCCTAGTCCCACTGTTTCAAGGTAAGAATTTGCTTCTCAGAATTCTTCTGTATTGGTGCTGCATGTTTGCACTGGACCTTTTTTGAATGCAACAGTGATCAAAGAAATATTTGAGCTGAGCCATATGTCTATTTTTTGTTCTCTGAAGGCACTTTGCATGTTCTTTTTTCTTAATTTTCACTACCATAGCTAAGAAAATTGTGGTAGGAGGCATTTTGGGGTGGTGATGCTGCTGCCATTCTATTCTGAGGATCATCAGACCAAAATTAATTATGAGACAATGAGAATTCCATTTATAGTGACACAGATGTAGTTCAATGTGCCAGACTGTACATTAAAATGTCAAAAAGTTCAAAATTAACCAACAGCTGAAGCCACCCTCTGCCCAAGAGCATAATTAATGCTTGTTGTTGTTCAAATGTTGCAATGTAAAAGCAATAGAGCTTTTATAAAACAGATAAATCCTTTAAAGGCATCCCATTTGCAAAAACTAGCTGAACTGTCAAGGGAAAAGAGAAATTTTTGCTAATGGCAAAAGAAATGATTATTTTAGGGAGTGAATTAATAGTCTATTAATGAGCCTTGTTCCCAGTGCATTGTTCACTTCACACTTGACAGCAGCTCCATGGATCAGGATGGAATGTGTCTGTTCTTAACTGTGAGTTTTAATATTTTGCACTGAAAGATCATAATGTTGCTTCATCATTAAAATAACCACAAAATTAACTTTTGCCCCAAGGGAAAGACAGATGGCAGTTTGATGGCCTCATTATTCTTTTTAACAAGAATGGGGTTTTACATTGGCTTATATAATCTAAAAAAATCTCTGAAGAAACTGATGCTAACTAGAAGAGTAAAAAGGACATAGCCACACCATGCAACTATATTTCACCTTTCTGAAAATTATAGCTATAACCAAATCTTACGTGTGTGTCTCCATATTTTTTTTTCCTTCAGTAGGAGTCATCCCAATGACTGCTCTCAGTAAGTAAGCTTGTCTCACTGGAGCAAGGAGTGATCCTACATTGCCTTAGGAGGGGGAACACTTCACCTGGGTTGCACACAGAGGGTCAGGTCTCACTATATGAGGTGATGGCACGTGCTTGTAAATGAGTCCAGGACGATGTGGGCAGTGATTGGGGGAACTGAATGGCCAGAAGGTCTCCAATTAATTTGGGAGCAAATTTGGGTGGTGTGCCTGCAATGTGTATGCCTCAGCATTCCCATTCCCAATGGAGTACAGCCCTAGGGTAGTTCCTATTGACTCAGAAATTTGTGGATGCTCCATACTTTGGAGAACCTGACTAAATAAATATTTAACTACCTCACAGGGGCTTAATTAATGCTCACAGTGGACTTTGAAATAAGGGGAGAAGGCAAGGGCTGATTATGGTTCATCTTCAGCTCAAGCATGAATTCTGCTTGTTTGTCTTAGATTTTGGGGGTGATATGGGAACAACTCACATGTTAATTTTGTCATCTGAAAAAAGGCTTGTGATGAAATGAGTGATGGAATGAAAAGGAAAACATGTACTTGGTAGGTCCCATTTGTCACTGCAGTTGCAGAAACCTGTCACCAGCAAATTGTGATTGCAAATAAACACTTTTGATCTCTGTGGACTTCAGGGTGTGTGGCCATGAGAAGTGGATTCCTTGCTGACCTACGGAGATAACTTTGGTTTGAAACCTCAGCATTTTTAGAAATGCTTTATCAGACAAGCATGGCAAATTTGGGCCTCCTCTGGTGAATTTCCTTGTTGGCTGTGTTCTAGATTTCAGCTCAAGGTGGGAAGAACTTGTGTGACTAGTTCCAGCTGCTCCCCAAAAGTTGTTACAGCTCAGACAGCTTAGATCCAGGGGTGTCCATTTGACTCGAGAGAGGGAGAATAGCCAATTCCCAACCCAGTGGGAGCCTTTAAACCCTGTTTAAAGCAGGCTCACTGCAGCTCTGTGTGGTGGAATGGCACAAACCTCCCCTGGCTCTGCAGAAGAGCTGACCTCTTTCTGTCTCAAATGCAGGCTCATTTTGTCTCATCGAACTAAGTGGTCACTCTTCAGGCAAAGCTCCCATTGTAGCATCTCTTGCAAATTGGCAGAGAGGAAATTAAGTTGCATCTCTTGTTAGGTGGAAATTTGTGTCTGAGGGCAGTGTTGCCTTGGCATGGAGTTGCTGTGCATTGCAAGCAGAGGAATCCAAGGCTGGCATGAGGCAGGATTTGCACACATCTGACAGCTCAGTCTAGGCTGCAGTCTTTAGCACTGTGGGGTTAAGGCGGGCACAAGTATCAAAATCCCAGAGTATAAATTAAGGAAAATACTAGTTAAATTTAGGAAGCGGGTCCTGTCTCAGATTCACTTCTGAATCACAGGCCTCTAGCAGAGAAGTAAGCACAACAGTAAATTTAAACTCTAATTCAGATGTCATGGACACATTTCTATTGTCTCAATTGATGTTGAAATGAGTGCTACCTACTATATAGAAGTCAAATGAAAAGGATAGAGTCAGTCAAATGTAATGGGTGAAATACCAGTGAACTATGGTGAAATCAAGGGAAAATTGTATATTCGAGTGACACAGATCTGTACACTTCCTAAAATTGCTTCTGTTTGCTAGAAGGATGCTAGAGGAGTCTTGTTTTCAATACAGTCCCACATTCCAGGCTGTGAGGCAGCTTGGGGAAGTCACCTAGATGAGTGGGTTGGCTTTGGTTTGTGTGACAGTGTCTCTGTGGGTTTGGTGTTAAACCAAAACTGTCATGAGACTGTAAAAAAATGCATATTGATAATTTGGTAAATATTTCCTTTCTTTGGAAACTGGACATGTTTCCTCTTTAGTACATGTAGGATATTTCTGCATTTAGTCCATGATATTTAAAGGGAAAATGCTTTAGGTTTTAATGGGACGGACTCACTGTCATAAAGTTTTCAGCATCATTAACGGGAGCAATAACTTCATGTACTTGTGTAAGTTGAATCTTATATCTTCTGAATCGTCTTTCTGAATGAAGTGATCTGATGGTTTAATAAAATGACAAAAATTCTGATTTGAATCTTTTTTCTTCTGGGAAAATTTAATGGAAAATAGTAGGGTTTATGTCAAAGATTAATTTGGTACAATGTTCTACATAGATTCCCCAATCATTGTAGGAGTTTAAAATCAGAATCCCTTGGATTGATCTAAGGAAGATAATTTTTTGTAAGCACCAGAAGGGTAACCCAGTTATGTCCTTTCCCAGTTTTCAGTTTTAATGGTGGAGAATCTAAAGCTTTTGGGAATAGTATAGGATTACAATAGATTCTTACAGCCCTTGTGACACAACTGTTTGATTATGCCAAACTGAAACCGTGCATCTCATCTATTATAGAAAGAACAGTAGCATTTTGCTGCTGAAAAGCTTATTAATATACTGAATATTTTTTTTGTTTTTGCTTTTCCCAGGGTTCAGCATCCTTAAGCCTTGTGGGCTTTCCAAACAGCACAGAAATGGAATTATCTCCAGTGAGGTTATCTGGCTCAGCCGACCCACAGGTGAAAGGTGCAGCCTCTGTGACACTTGGCCCGTCCCCAAATGCCCCCTGTGAGTGTGACACTGCACCAGAGCCCCTGCCCAGCTACAGCCTGGCACTGGGCAGGGCTCCCAGTGACCCTGGGGCTCCTGCTGGCCTCACACCAGGTGATGCACTCCAGGGAGGCACTAAATGCAAGGTAGGGATTGCTCAAACTCCTCTGCTCCACTTTCATTTGCAGCATGTTATTGTTGGTCAATCAGTCAAAATAAATTAATATTTCAATGAGTGAAGTCTTCCTTATCTGGTGTTTGAAGACTCATTATGAATGATTTTCTTTATGTGAAAACTAAGGAACTGATCATATAATTCTGCATTTCTTTCTCCCCTGCCCCTTGCAGCTAGAGAATGAAGGCCTTAGTGCTGTGGATTGTCTTCTAGAAAACAGCTTTGCTACTGCTGGGCAGGAGGTAGTTAATGAATTAACTCTTTCTATGCAAAAAGTGATGGAAGAACCTATTAATCTTTCAATCAAAAAGTCTCAGCATTGCACTTCTCCTTCTGAACTGCTCAGCAATACTTCTTTCCTGCCTGTGAATGCCAGAATGAGACAACCTAGAAGCAAGGAAGGTACCAGACTTTTAATTATTTCCTTTAGGTTTTGGGTTTTTTTTCTTTCTTAACACTGTGCATTGCAAGCATGGTAAAGCAGTATGCTTATTAACATACTTACATGTAAATGTACTTTTCCAGCAAGCTTCAAATGTTATCAGAGTACTTAATCCAGTGGAAAAGTGTGTTTGATCTCATTTGTGGAGGAAAAACATGGAAATGATATGCTTTGAATTTGTAACATTCCTCATCTGTGAAGCAGAAACGAGTGTGACTGTGTGAAGTACCTGGAGTATTAGTTCTCTTAGAAGCACTCCTGTTAATGAGACCTGCAGTTATGACTATTGAAGAGCTGGTTTGAAGAGTCCAAATTCAATTAAAAAAACCCACATTACTCCCAAAATGTAATGTGCCTTCTGCTAAGTCCTTCACATCACCAGCACACCAAATTTTTGTTAACACATTGCACAGCATGTGCCTTTGCTTGGCTCTGTCTGCTGTGGAACATTCCCTTCAGCCAAGACCAATTTCTTCAGCCCTAATGGAGAATTAGACTTTGCTTAACTCTTTTAATGGGCAAATTGCCAGCATCATGCTACTCTGTAAAGCCTCATTCCTACAAACTCTGAAAGTCAATGGGACTATTCATGCAAACAAGAGATTGCAGGATCAAGCTGTTATACCGTGACTCATGCCAATATTTGGCTGCGTTTCTCTATAAAGGATGAATTAATATTTCCCTCTCTGTGCTGTATTTTTATTCAGAGAATTCTAATTAGTACAAAGGAGGCCTGGCCCAGTGAGCCAAGGAAATGTATTTGTCTTCTCTTCTATGTCCTATGCCAAACTGTGGCAATTATGCCACAATCATTTGTGTGAGCTGTAAGGATCTGGCGCGCCCCTAAAAAGCTGTGCCCCAGTCAGGCTGAAGTGTCCAGCAATGCAGTGTCTGGTGTGGGGTGTGTGACACCACACACAGAGGCAGCCCCAGGGCTCAGGCTCTCACTGTCAGCAGTGGATGCCACAAATCTGATGGGTATGAAATGGTGTTTTGCTGTGCAAGAGGGTGGAAAGCCGTGAGTGTGGAATTCAGTGCTGCTCCCTTTTCACGAGGAAGGATCAGGAGTGAGCAATTCCCATCCTGTCAGCGTTTAAGGTGTGCAGTGAGGGGAGACCTGAGGAGCTACAGTCACCAGTGCACCATAAAACATGAATTCTGCTGCAAAGGCAGTGTTAACTCTGCTGGTGGCTCATGGTAGGACTTGCTGCCTTCAGCATTGCTGTGCTGCCAAGCCTCCCTCCTTCTGGGATATGTCTCCAGTGACTCATCCTTTTCTAATAGCAAACCTAAACATTTCAGCTTAGTTTAAAGCTAAATAATTCTTATCCTAGGCACACAGGATGTGGTAAAAATTGTACAAAGTATGATCATTTTCCCTCTTACAGCCACTTTTCTTTCTTATGACTTGCATAAACACCCTCCCCTCCTCTTCTCCTTCCTAGACTAAACAAATCTGATGGTTTCAGTCTATCTTCACGGGTCAGGGGTTTGATTTTTTCAAAACCACCTCATTCCTCTGTGCTATTTTGGGTTCTCTGCAATTAAGGAGTGCTGCCCATGGCCAAATGCAGTGCTCAGCTGAGCCCTCTGGGGTGCCATGCAGGATCTGGGTATCGGCTCCTTGTGTGTTACATTCCTGGCTGCTGGATCCCTGCAGGATGACATCCCTCTCTTCTGCAGCAGCAGCATTAGGTGATCGACTCCTGTGTAGAGAACAGCCCACTTTAACCCTTAGTTCCTTCCAAGAACATTTTCCTAGCCAGTTATTTCCCTTTGGGATTACATTCATCTGACCCTTCATGAGCATAGTACAGTTATCTCAATTCAGTCGTACTGATTTGATTTTTTTTTCTCTGATGTACTAAGGTCTATTTTTAATTGGAAACGTTCTCCACGCTGCAACCCCTCTAGTTTGGTGTTTCCCACAAGTTTTATAGGCACTGTTGTTTGATGGGCCCAGTTGCTGATGAAAAGGTTGGTTAATGTAGGAACCCAGCACCACTGGAACATCCTCTGCTTTGACAGTGTGCAATGAGAGCTGCTCCTTCAGCTTGTGTGTGCAGGCTCCCTTTAGTAATTCTGTCCATGGCAGGGCTACCCACCCTTCACCTGAGCAACAGTCACAAGTGAATGATGCCTTAGGTGTGACGTGAAATGCCCCTTTCCTGTTAGTCTTTGTTTTATTGTTTCTTGTGGCTGGAAAAAAGAGAGTACCTTAGAGGCACATTGCTTTCAAGCCATGGCTGAGGTATTGTTGATCTGAGCTACATTTTCTTTTAAAAATCATCTTTATCTGGCCCTCTCCCTCCTATCTCTAGATAACCATGATATTGTGTTTGTTTCTTGTTTGCACTGGCTATGTCAAACTAATTCCTAATGAAAGAAGGTGAGATTATGATTTTTTTTCAGTGGACTTGTATTTCTGAGTGCATCCACTGGGACATCCTGTCCCATCTCCCCAGAATTGTGTTATTACCTGTGTTTAATGTGAGTCAAAACTACAGCTATATGCTGATACAGCTACATAAAGCTACAGCTAAATGCTTATATAGCAGACAGTTTTGAATTCATGTGTTTATATGTTCCAGAGGCTGTAGGATAGAAAGGAATTATAGTGTAACTTTTGTCCTGTGGAGGCAGATGGGGCACAAAATTTTTTTCCTGTTTTCAAGTGACTGGAATTATCCAGAAGCTTCTTAGCATGGAGCTGGAGACCACAAAGATTTCCTGAGCCTTGGGGGTTCAGACTTCATTGAGTCTGTTTTTTCTCAAGTGAAGGCTGTATAGCAAAGAGGATTACTTACATTGTTCCATGTATATGGATGTATGTGATATGGCTGTGTACATATATAATTCCACAGGAATGAAACCATTTCCACAAAATATCTCATATATCCTCCTCATATTTAGAACAGAAGCTGTGGTTAAAAGTAGAAAAGAAAGACAAAGGCTCTGCAACAGAACAGAAAATAGCATGCACATTTTCTATACATATAGATGAAATTATTCCATAATTCACTTATAATATCATATTAAACACCAGTCAGAAGTACATGAATATTGAAGTACTTTCTACCCTAATCTGCCTGTGATATTATAAATATTTTATTCATTTTCTTATCTTCTGTTCCAGATTCCAATAACTGTGAAAAGGAACATTTTGAAATGGATATGAAAAGCAATCAGAATGTCAGGTAGCAGAGTCTTTTTTATTTTATACAAAAGCACGGGCTGTGAAATTTTATGCATGTATTTATAAAATTTGTCATACTTAATGATGATGGAGAACTTGAAAAGAATTCTAGATTCCTTATAGATAATAGTTCTGAAAGTTGTAAAGTGCCCTCAAACTTGAAAACAGCAATGGAAGTGAAGTGGTGAATTCGTGTATTTCTGTGTAATTTTCCAGAACGAATAAATACTTGCAAATTTATCTTGCTTGAATGATTAAAAAATGTTAAGCTCCAATGAAAGCTAAAATATATAATTTGAACAGGATTAACATCACCTTAACAATTTTATAAAATTGGATTTTCAGCCACTGCTGTGATAATATGGCAAAGTTGATGATGTTCTGTGTTTGTGTTGAAGCCAGCCATACTGAAAAGTATAAAATATTACTTTAATTTATATTTATAGAGTTAGTAATGTATTTACACATTTGATTAATTTAAAATGACTGCATTCACATTTCTTAAAGAATTGGTTTGTGGAAAAAATGTCAAGATTTCCAGCGTTTGGCCACCACAGCCACAGTAACAAAGGAAAAGGAACACAAACAACAAAAGGTGCATGAAACTGAGCGGGGAGGAGAATTTTGTGGAACTTGGATGAATTTAATCACGTGTCCTTTTGACTCTAGAGCTGCCCCCAAGGAGCAGAAGATCCCCTATGTGAGACTGGAACGTCTGAAGATATCTGCCTCGGAGATGGGGGAGCTGCCAGTGTTTAAACTCCAGCCCCAGCGCAACGAGCAGGAGGGAAATTTCCTCCTGGTAATTGAGTGTGGGACACGGTCCTCAAGCATGTCTATAAAGGTGAGTGGGATTGCCTCGAGTTGTACCTGCTTTCTTCCCTTCATCCCACTGGTCTGTAGGCACAGTTTCTGGAATATTGTACAGTAAAAAAGTCTGCTGGTTTGTTTGGCCCTCAGGTACTTCTGTAATGGGTTTGTGGTAAAGACAATACAGCTTTGAGCTTGCAGTGGAGCTCCCTGCATCTTCCATTTCGGAGAAATTTGTCTCTGTAGTGTTTTCAAATACTAAGGAACAACTTGGCTCACCTGTCTGGTTACAAATACAGCATAAATAGCTTAAAACTGGCCTGAATATACATTTGAGTGATAGGAACCAATCCTAGAGATCACAGTGTAACAGATTTTTAAGAGCTGTGTATTCTATTGCTTCAGCAGAATCTTGAGTGTGAACTTCTTTCCACAGAAGGAAACAGGAATTTCTAGTGGGAAAAAGACCTATACTATTTTTATGTTTGGGGGTTTTTTGGGGAATAGTGGTGGGTTTGAGCTGTTTATCATAAAATTTGCAAGTGAGATTGTAGCATATCCTATTTCTATCAGCTGTGGTGTAGAATCTGCACAGCTCTCTCACAGTGCTACTGCACTGTGCTACATGGAGGGCCTGACCTGACCAAGGTGACCTGGCCTTGGCAAATGCCAAGAGCATGGGGCTGCTGAACCTCAGTGCCCTCTCCAGCAGAGCTCACTGCAGAGAGGTACTTGGAAACACTTCCTGGAAAATTGTTGGTGGCTGTGCCTTCCACGTACAAGAAGTACTTGTTTACCTGCAGATAACCAATGATGCTTTATGCTGATGTGTGAAAATGATGGTTGTGTGACCCCAGATTTTTTTCCCTTCAAGATAAATAAAGATGGTCCAGTTGAAGGACAGAAGTCCAAAGAGGAGAACTCAGAGGACAGGAGATTTCTCATCTCCCAGGCTGCAGGACAGACACAATCTCCATCTGTTGATCAGAAGCTCAGCAATGGCATCTCCAGCATGAAAAAATCCCCAGGAACTCAGGAAGTCAGTCCGATTGAAAATGAGGATTTCTGTGCTGTGTGTCTTAATGGAGGGGAGCTGCTGTGCTGTGATCACTGCCCCAAGGTCTTCCATCTCTCCTGCCATGTTCCAGCCCTGCTCAGCTTTCCAGTGTGAGTATGGATGACATTTCACTACCACCTGTTCCTGCTCACTGCCTGGGGGCAGAAACATCCTCAGGGATTGATGTTTCAGCCTTGTACAAGGGCTGCAG
>JAOTQP010000251.1:10820478-10852536 GCA_026413545.1 Cichladusa arquata
CCACCTGTTCCTGCTCACTGCCTGGGGGCAGAAACATCCTCAGGGATTGATGTTTCAGCCTTGTACAAGGGCTGCAGCTCTCAATTGCCTTTTTGGATACTTTTTTCGTCCTACTACGGAAGACAATAGGAGCTAGATGAATTATGGAAAAGAACTGTTTCCTGCCACTGTGCCCTTTCTGCAGTTAACTGACCACTGCAAAGGAGGTGGCAGATCTGAACTTGAACTTTTATATGACTCACTGGAGAAAAATAAAATCCTAACTCTCAAGTAACAGCTGGAGTGTAGGTATCAGCTTCTCTTGGCAAAATAGAGACTAGCACAAGGGAAGGGCAATCAGTGAGTTTTTATTCAGTTTGTTAGCAAATTTTATGGGAAATGTAGGATTATCAGGGATTTTGTGGAAATATTTCAGTCACTGCTTTCCCTAAGATAAGTTCTCTTGTCACAGATATATTGTATGCAATGAACCAGAAATAGATACACATCCACATACCAAACTTAAAAGTGAGACTGAGTAATGTGCATTACTGTGGTGTGCAATTCTGAATTCTGCTACAAATCATTACCAAGTGGAACCAAAGTCTACTTCATTTGAGCCATGCTCAAATAATTGTCTCAGCTGAGAAAAATATTAAAAAAAAAAAAAAGGTATTAATTTGGAGATTCTGGTTTCTCCTTTCTGTTCAAAAACCAGGGCTTTTCAGCTCTTGGCTTTTCATTCTTTTCTCTAATAGTGGAGTTATTATTACCTTCTAGTTTCAAAACAATGTGAAAACCAAGCTTTCCTGTTAGAATAAGCTTTCTAGGCAAAGTTAAACTCTAATGAAATAAATTAATTCCCTTAACTAAAGTTCTATACTCATAATTCTTGAATATATCTTCATCAGTAGTTATTTAGACCCTGATGTTGTAGAAGTTGCATCACTGCCTTCATGTAATTCTTCAAGAGGTTTCTGAAAATGCATCTGCTAGCATGGACACACATGCCCTTGCAAGATTGTATCTGTTTAGTCTGGGGACCTGTGTATTATCACACCTTTTCTGATAATGCTGACTTCTTAGATAAGTATGTCAATTATCATATCAGTTGATAATAAATATCTCAGTTGTCAAAAGGGACTGGGCTTGTCTTATGAGCCAATTGCTGCCTGGTTTTCCTTAGTGTTTTTTTCAAAGCAGCACTTGAATTAGTGCAGGTGCATGCACTGCTGGTAGATGATTTCAAACATAATTTTGTAGTTTTCTTTTCCTTTGTGACAGGGAAAGAGCTGTGAATAGAATCTGAAATTATTATACTTCCAACTGGATTCAAATCCAATGAAGAATATCTAGCACAATGGACTTCAGCTTGCCTGCAATCATAATGCTAGCTAAGGATGAGGCTTTCCAAAGAGTGCTTTCTGAGATTTGCTGATTGACAAGGTTGTGGGAAAAATTCCCCACGAGTATTTTGGTTTCTTGTTTTGCAGGGGGGAATGGGTGTGCTCTCTTTGCCGTAACCCAGTGAAGCCAGAGGTGGAGTATGACTGTGAAAACACACGCTACAGCCAGAGCTACAATGCACAGCATGGCCTTGGGGACTGTGACCAGAAGGTGGGAATCATTACATACTGCACTATTTAGAGCAGGCCACGTGATCTCAGCATGAGGCTTTGGTTTTTCATGAGAGAGGTGATGGTTTTCACTTGGCTGCTACACAGTAGTAAATACAGCAAAAGCATTGTTATTATTTGGTTATATCATTCTCTTCTTTCTGGACATTGCTGTTCAGTTTAAAAATGTTATGGAAAAATGAAGCAGGCAGAATTCTTTTCTACTTCAAACAGGGAAGTCACACCCCCAGAGCAGAGCTTCCATGAGTCAGTTTTGCCTGGTTTGTGACATTGAATCTTTTTCCTTTAAACTTGGCACCTTCTCAGACATCTACTTGGGCCAGTGCAATGACATTTCTGTGATGAAGACACTATTTGACTTTCAGTTGGACTGAAATCATCATACAGTATTCTTCTAATGCCCCATTAGTTCCCTTGAAGATATTTAGACTCTTAACTCAGCCTAGAGGAAAGATTATCACTTTACATACCTACCACTAGTTTTCTCTACCAAGTATTCCATTACATAACCACCTTTTCTTAAAGTCCATGGTATTTGGAAGGCAAAAATTCAAAATAGATGTTGTGTGTATATTGGTAATAACTGGACAGAGAGGAGGAGTCCACACAACTGAGTACAGATGCTGAGCTGGCCCTTTTTCTACTGGATTTGGTACAACTGGGCAAAAATTGTTGGGATTTGGGTCTCAAACAGTGAAGTCCTATTTAGAAAATTAAGTTGATTAAAAATTCCATTGTTTGTGAGAAAATATGGCTTATAATATTTATGTAGTGCATTTTTTTCCACTAATGAATCAGCCAAACACATAAGTGTTTTACAAGTTAATGGTGATTAAAGGGAATAGTTTTCATACAGTGCTATCAACTTACATGGGTTGCATGAATGGGTATGAGCAGTGGGAAACATTGCCCATTTAACTCTTTCCACATTGCTGCTACCATTCTTTCAGTCGAGAGCCAAGGAATAGATTTGGAGCACACAAAGTAAATAATGATAGTGACTAATTCCCAAGAATTTCCAGGAAAGTGTTTATTTTCTTTCATTTCTTGACTATCCTTATTTTCCAAGGTATAACAATGTTATGAGGCAAAATATCCCCCTGACTAGAGTGAAGTGTGCCATTTTGCATCAGAAATGGACAGTCTATATGAGAATTCTCTTTCTGTTAGTACGATTGATTAACTAAGGGCAAGAATGAAATTCCCCTGTTCTGAATTAAAATGCGTTTCAATTTTGGCTTCCCCAGAAGTGTGAAAAGCTGGTGCTTTCCCTGTTCTGCAGCAGTATGAGCCTCCCATTCCATGAACCTGTCAGTCCCCTGGTAAGTACTGCATGTGCAAGGGTCAGAGGGAATCCAGAAAACCTCAGAAGTTTCTCCTTTCTTCTTGAAAGATATTCATGAGGGTTTTTTCTGAGCAGTGTTGCTTCCTAGGGAAGAGTGAGTGTTTGCCTCCTCCAAGTGCCTTGAAGGTGTCAGGCCAGAGGCAGGGAAATGTTTGCCCAGTGTTCAGGCCATGTTTGAGTGGCAATTTAAGAAGCTGGTAGAATGGCAAAGGTGTATGAGGGGTTCCAGTGATTAAAAAAGTTGATTTGCCATGTACATGGAAGAATGTTGTACTGTCATAAGAGAGGTCTGCTCTAGAAGCAACCCTGAACTCCCTCTTTTCTTGTGCTGGGCTCAAGGAGGGTAAATGTGACTGTGTGCAGGGGAAGATGTAGAGATATCTGCTTCAGCCATGTACTCCACATTTGGATTATTGGATTATGGATTATTACTCTCTGCTTTAAAGAAGATGGAGGCTCACACTATTGTAACAATAGAGCACCATGTGCTAAAAGTTGACGGGGGGAAAAAGAAAGGTTTTATGTGAAGAAGTAGTTCAAATAATAATATAAAACCCATTCCACCTAATGAAGCTTGCAATGAATTTACTGATCAAATTACCTAACAAGCAGGCTTAGACCCAGAAAGATTTAAGGAATGGGATATCCTGGTAGCTGATGCCCATTGAAAATAACTTTTCTTGAACTTTTGTAAGAGTGCACAGTATCCGTTTTTGAGAGTCTTGACAGACTACTTCCCACATTAACTGAAAGTATCACAGCACATTCTTGTTGTAATTTTTGGGAAAAATGTCAGCTAATTATCAATGTTACGTATATTATTGATCATGGTTAAATATGGTTATCTGGGGATAAACTTTATAAACTGCAAGCAGCAGAGTACTCCCTGAAGTGTGCTATTTTTAGGATCAATCTTGCCAACAAATGTGTTTTAATCAAATCAAAAAGCACCCAGGAAGATGATGTACAAGTGTAGGCAGTAAAATATTAGAGCTCTCTACCCTCATGCAAGCACTCCTCTGCAATGACTTCTGTCCAAAATTGCATAGAAGTCACTGGAGAGGAAATGTTTTAATTAAAGATGTCACATACCTGCCTTTTTTTCTTATTGCAGGCTAGGCATTATTATCAGATCATCAAAAGGCCAATGGATTTGTCCACCATACGAAGGAAGCTGCAAAAGAAGGACAAGTCCCACTATTCTGCACCTGAGGAACTTGTGACTGACGTGCGTCTCATGTTTTGGAACTGTGCAAAGTTCAATTATGTACGTTTCTAATATGTATGGGAGGGGGAAGACAAAGCAGGAGCTGGCTCTTTCAGTAGGGCCACTGCTGGGTCCATGGAAATCAGATATAGGATTGGGATAAACAGAAGTGTTAATCAGTTTTATTCTTTGGAAATTATGTTAGGGTTTTTTTTTTTTTAATGTCATGAACAAAGTTTATATGAAGTTATATACATAGCTGAGAACTTGAGATACATATGGATTTAAAATTAAAGAGGGACATCTTCACAGATAGTTCTTTGGAATGTTGCTGTGTTTGCTGTGGGAAGCCAGTCACAGCCAGCGAAATACCTAGGGAAAATAAAATGCACAGAAATTGCTAAGCAGTGATGACTGCTGTTCTTTCTAGCTCATTGCATATCTCTACTTCTTAGAGGTGCACAAATGTGTTCCTTAGCAGCAGCATCTGGTTTTTACTTACACTGGAAATGCAGAGGGAATAAGGGGCTGTAGAAAGTGTGCAGAGGCTAATGGAGATGTAGCAGACAGAGCCAAGGAGAGATGTTGGGGGGGTTATTTATCTGGATTTGATCCTAGATGATTCCTCTGTGTGGGAGCACTGAATGGTTATTCATTCCCTTACAGCCAGACTCCGAGGTTGCCGAGGCTGGACGATGCCTGGACGAGTTCTTTGAGGACAAACTGAAAGAGATTTATCCAGACAGGCATTTCCCTTTGATGCAGCAGGATGACTCTGATCCTGAAGACGTGGAGAGCCAGACCAGCCAAGTGCCATGCCAGGATTTCCAGTGGCCGTCGTACGGGCAGGAGTGCGTGCAGCCCAAAAGGAAACGGCGCCACGCTGTAAGACTGCAAAAGCAAAAGCATTTGGTTGCTAAGTGGCCTCCCTGCTAACTCTGTTTGCAGCTACTGAGGGGAAGTTTTGGCAGGGCTGTCTGGGAAAACTGTCAAGCTTCTATCATGGATGTGTGATCAGTTCTACAATTTCGTGTCACGGTCCCTTGAGTGGAATAAAGTGTCAGATGTGTGTAAATGTGGGAGCAGGAGCAAATGAAGCCTCTCAGGCTGCACGGTTATCTTCCTGGCAGAAAGCTCTCTCAAGGTTTGTAAAAAGACTAAGCCCTTTAGCTATTCATTGTCTGTTTCCTTTGTACACAGGAAAGTGAAAAAACTAAAAGAATGATGTTTCAGCCAGCTAACAGCCTTCCTCAGGTATGACCTCCCCAAGATATGAGATTTGAGGAATCCAGCAGCATGACTGGCAGAGTTAAGGTGTGTGGGAGGAAAACAAAGCGCTCGGGTGGTTTATTTAAACTCTCCTATTCTGCTGACCATATGCCTTATTTCTAGATCTTGTGCATAGACAACAGATCCAAAATGTTTAAATCTGTCAATATTCCATCTGTTAAATCACATGTATGTTTCACAGTGTCTACACTGAATTACTAATGTCTTGGTCATAGGTAATGATAAATAATAATAAAAATAACATACTAATTATACCTCATACTTCAGTACCGTTTCATGATCTGTTCAGTGTGACATCTCTATTTTATAGAGCCCAGGTAACCATGTAATAATGTTGCAACCTCAGTGTGAATGTTGGCCGTGCTTTGTGACGAATACAACATGTAGCCATTAAAGCTGTAATCCTGTTGTCTTATTCAATGATTTTTCTGGGAGTTTGGCTGCTCCAAGGCCTGTGAGATAGGGTGTAATGTGATTATCTGATTAGCTGTTTCTTTTGAGGCACACATTTTCATTAAATCAGGGAAGAACAAGTGCTAATAGTGCTAATACAAGGGCTCTGTGAGAGCTGGGTACTCTGTTTGCAAGGCATCATTCTCCTGGAATCTAATTCATGCTCGGTAAAGCAGTGTGGGATTTTGTACCTCTCAAAGGCAGCATTTTTATACAACCAAGGCAGTTGTTTTTCTATAAGGCAGATATTAGAATTCAGCAAATTAACTATGGAGTGAATTGCATGGTTATAGAAGTGCCTATAAAATAACGTCATTTATTTCTGATTTTCTTTTTGCTTATTACCTGTAGTTGTGATTGCCAGCAGTACTAGAAGATTATAATAATGCTATATATGTAGAAGCTTAAGCAGAAAGGCTAAGATTCTTTTTTTTTTTTTTTTCCTACATTTCACAATGTATAGGCAGAGCACAACCAAGAGCAGATTTAGAGTTCACCTGAACAGAGGTTACATGTCACTTTAAAGTCTGAAGGGTGGGATGAGTAACAGGACATCACCCCTGAGCAAAGAGTGATAGTTTGCAAGCTGCTTCCCACTCCTTCCAGCAGCAGCTGAGCCACATCTCTGCATGGCCAGTGCTTTCTTCATGTGTGTGAAGGGCCTCTTTCTCCTTAGAGTTCTGCCCAGCAAAATAATCCAGGCTGGGGCCCAGCTCTGAGACAGGAGGTTGTTGCAGACCTCAAACACAATTAAAGTTCATTTAAATTAGGTTCCTGTAAATAAAGATGATATTTTCAGCATAGTTTATATGGGCTATTTTGTCTGGTAACCATGTATGTTATTTTAGATAACACTTTAAAGTAAAGGTTTATATATGACATAATAAGAAGAATGTTATATTCTACTATCTGTGTGATTTACTGTTTGCCCATAACTTGATAGTGTGCTAATATTTTATTTTCTTTGAAGAAATGAAAATCAGGATATTAGAAACCGACTGGCAAACTCTGAGATGAAGGGACAGCCTTTACATTTTCTAAATGTGAATTCATATATGTTTGCTTCCTGTCAAATTCCTCAAAACAGCGAGAGTCTTGGCACAGGGCAATGAGTGCAGATTTGTCACTGAATTAATCACCCTTATCTGTGCTACATATATAACTTTTTTCAGTTCCTTCACCAAAGACCTATCTTCTACCATTAATAATGCAAAAATGATATGCTTTTTAGATTTCATCTAGGGACAGTGGTAGAAATGTGAGAGATTTTGGATGCCTTCCTCTTTCCCTGGAAGAACAGAGTCAACAAGATTCTCCTTCTGTTTCTTAAAGGCTGTAAGGTTAACTGTAGCATTACTTTTGGAGAACACCTGTTTAAATAAAATTTATCCAGGTATATTATGCTTTTATTAAAAATATAAGTTTTCCAGTTTGTCATCATAAACAAAACACCTTTTGTGTGTGCTGGCAGGACTGAATGACCTGAGCACTCTTAAGGCCAACTGAGATTCTGATCTAAGACTAGTAACTATTGAAAAAAACCCTTATATGTTTTAACTTTATGTCATGTTGGTAAGCAGAACAAAAACTGAAGTCCTATGTATGACTTCATGCATTTTCAAACATGAATCAATAGGTCAGCAAATTCATAATACAGTGCAGGTTATAAGAACAATGTATTTTTCCTGCATGTAGTGGGTTACATGCATAAAGGGAAAATCCTTTCTGTGTTTAAGCAGTTGGAAAAGAGATTAATTGCAGTTTCATAATAGGTCTGTCAAAGAAGAAATGACAGCTACAGATTTGGCTTTCATTCCCCCCCAGACAATTTCAAAGATCTGCTTGTTCCAGTGTCGTGACAGGAGAATGGCATCACAGTTAACACAAACAGGTGTTTGACCACACAGATTAACCAATGACTGCATGTTTATATGTGTAGTGTGCATTGCTGAACAATAAAACATGTGAAATGCCTTTCTGCACATCAATCTGAAATTTTTGCTCTCAGTCTGCTTTCAATTCATGTATGGATGGTATAATATAATTTAACAATCATTAGCAAAGTTGCTCATAACTTCTGATAGCAAAACAGAGCAGTTATGAGAGCAGCTATGCTAACACAGTAGACAGCTTGCTGTTTTTGCTAATATTTTCAATACCAAGTAGATTTTTTGCCTTTTTGTTTTTCAGTTGCTCTAAGTTATTGAGAAACAAACATGACAAGAACAAGCAGCAAAAATGTTAGTTTCAATGTCTGCACACATAAAGTGCCAAGAAACATGCTACTTATTAGTGAGAGGAAAAACATATTGTAGTGTATTAATCTGGAGGAATCAGAAGAGATATTCTAAAACTGAAAATGCCAAAAATTGGAATAATTTACAAAAAAAAAAAAAAAGAACAAAAATCCTCTATTGGCAAGAAGTCAAGCAGACGCTGCAAGTGTTTTTATATTATTATTGGTTCCTCTCTGTTTGATTTATGGGAAAATAAAGTTATCAGCATCAACTGTCTGACCTGGGGGCCCTATTGGCTTGAGGGATAAGGAATCCTTCTCTCAGGGTTACAGCTGAGCTGATCTTCAGACATAATTAGGAGATAATTTATAATTAGAGGTAACTTTTTAATTTTATAAATAGGAAAATGTAGAAAACCTTCTGGGCTCACAATTCCTTCAGCTGTTAAATACAGGCAATAAACTCTATTATAGACAGAAAAGCTGAATACCAGCTAGGCTTCTCTGATTTTGTTTAGCTATCAAATGAGACATTCTGGGGGAAATAAAGATAGGCAGTAGTCATGGGCTGAGGAGGATGAATATCTTTTGAAACTGTATTTATAGACCAGGAGCAAGAGGTAAGGGAAGTGGTTTTTTGAGAAATGCTACCCCATTGTCTGTTCTTGTCTGTTAGTAAATGTTTGTGGAAGTAGATTTTAGTGTGTTTTTATGTGTGTTCTCATTTAGCATTTAGAGTAAAGAGACTTTTATAGGAGCTTCTATTAGGATATGTAAAAGTAGGAAGAGAGTATTTAGATAGCTTTTTTTTTTTTTTTTTTTGGGAAAAGTGCTATTGTGGGAATATTACTGTGGAGATGAGAAATTGCAATGTTCAAATTTGTTGTCACATATCCAGGTCTAGTTTTTCCCTTTTCATTCCACGTGTTTGAAAAGAGGTTTTTGAAAGATAATTTTCAGATGACTTCTTCCTGTTTAGGGTGGAATTTGTAACAGACTCCTTGTAAATTTTCAAATCAGAGCTGATGTTTCGATTTAAAATTCAACTTCAATTTAAAATTTAAATTCACTTTAAAATGGTGAGATTCGTACATTGCAGAATTAGCCCATTGCCAGGACTTGTGCTGACTGCCCACACCAGGATGAGCATTTCTCCAGCACCCTGACAGGGCTTCAGATGTTGAACTCTGCTTATAGAAACTCATGGAACTTAATCTGGTTTTATACTGGGCCTAGCAAATGTCAGCGTTTAGAGATCGTTAAAAAGCATCCAAGTTGTGATATCTTCAGATAATGACAGTAAAAAAAGATAGATTGTTGTGCCAGGATATTTTATGCAGTTATTCCTGGATTGTATGGTAATTTATAAGTTAGTTTTCATTCTGTAAATAATCACATTTTGGCTATTTACTACACTTTTAATGTTTCTTGCAACAGCATTAAAACAGGCCTAGATTCAAGTCAAGGGAAGAGTTTATGCACATGTCTATACCACACTGTGTAGCCTGTGGTGCACAGTGCAACTCTTCTGAATTTACAGCCCACTGGGCCAGGCTAAGCAGTTCTTTCCTGTGGCAGAACAGCAAATGGAAAACACCCTTAATTTCTAATACTGAAGGTATTAATAGAATGAGATGATCACTATAGAACCAGCAGACTATGCAAGTGTTCTGTATATCACAGAAATTAAACCAAAACCTCATAGGATATTGTATTCCATGGTATAAATAAAGGAACAATATAGAGCTTAGATAAAGTGAAAATCAATTCAAAATTAATCTTTAAATCCTACCCAAACTCTGTCCTGTATCTTACACATAATTTTGAATCCCTCAGGCATCTGCAGTGCAGTATATTATTAACATATACAGGTGGGCTTTGGCTTATGGAAAATAACATCAAAGAATTCAATGCTTTAAGCAAACACTGGACACCCCTCTGGTTTTTTTCCCTGTGGCCTCTGAGGGCTTTAGAAACATTGGTTAACTGGCTTTCATCCATGTTTGTGATGTACTTATAAATATTTCCCACTTATAACTGTGGAAAACAGCAGGACAAGCTAATGGAATGAGTGAGCAGCGGAGAAGGAAATTGAATATAGCCCTCAGACCTGGTTGCAGGATTATCAGGGAGCAGTGTTAAATGAAAGCATGGCGAGACATCTCAGGTTTGGGACACTAAAGCCTTTCATTATGGAAGAGGGGATTTGGCTCTGACAGCATGCTGCAAATGATGCTTGAGCTTAGCACCTCCAGTCCTGGAGCAGCGTCAGGAATCACACAGGGCTTGTTTTACCTACAGGGCAGTTCTGCTCAGTGCGGGGGAATGGGACAATGCTCAGTCACTGCTGCAAACTCACCAGTGCCTTACAGCTCCAGAGCAGCTGCAGGAGCCTGGGCAATGCAGACACTACAGCCATAACCCCTGGCTGAGCCAGGTTATCTCGGGGATCATACAAACAGCATGGATTTTCTCCAGAGAATGAACCGTGAAGTAATATCCCTTACTATTCAGGAAAGCAGAGAGTCTTAATCTTTATTTTTGATCTTTTAAATACCACAATGCTCTCTGCACTCTTAACTGGAATGAGCCTGCTGGACAAGGAGCTCACAAAGATGACCTTTTGAGGTGACAGTCTCACTTCTTAGCTCTTGCATCATGTTCAAAGCTCTTCCCACTGTGCCGTGCTGTGTTGCATCATGCCAGCCTGAGCCTGGTGCCATGGGGCCGGGAATCCCTGGGGGCAGGAGAGGCAGCCTGGGCTGCACACGTGCTGGAGAGGTGGGAACACCCTGGGGGCATGCAGCCCCTCAGCTGGGAACAGTGTGCTGCAGCACACCCTTCATCTGCTATCTCGATGACTCATATTGTGAAAGGATATTTAATGGAATGGGAATATGCAATTTCTTCCTTTCGCTGGTTCTAATTAGGGCATACTGTAAATATGAGTATATTTATAGCCACAGAACTCAACCTTTTACTCCGCTCCTGAGAAATCCACAGAATTAGTCTGATTCTGTGTTTATTGGCTTTTACTGCTCCCAAATAATGCACAATTTACAAATAGATTTACATTGGTTGCCTCACCTCTTCCTGGATGTCAGTGCTACAATGCCCTTCTCATTTTGAGTCAAGTTCTCCATTATTAATTCAGCAGTTTGTAATTAAATGATTAACTAATCATTTTTTTTTCCTCTTGAGTGCCTGTGTGGATGCATTGAAGACTGATTGATTTAACTTGGGTCACTCAGAGCCTAACCCTATAAAGTGTGAGAAACACAGAAGAGGAGGCTCTCTGAGAAGGGAGTAGGAGGACTTGGGACTTTTAGCCTTGTGGATGTTTTCTTGAAAAAAAAAAAAAGTGGTTCTTGAACTAGGAATCCAAAAATTACACAGAAATTTGTGTTATTGCTTTACCTGCCAAAACTGAGGTTCAGATTTTAAAATGTATGTGGACAGCATTAGCTGTGTTCTCCTCTTTTTTATTTTTTTTTTAAATTGTTTTTTACACTGTTTCATCATATGGGAAGAAATTGAGAATTCTTTTAATGGAATTGAAGGTGAGTAAACACCTATGGCAATGCTGGGGATGAGGTGAAGGGTGGCACTGCAGTCCTGCTGCTGGTTTTCTCAGGGAAGTACTGTTTATAACTTTCCTCACCAACCTGAGCAAAGGTGTTTCTGCAGCTCCTACGAAAAGATAAAATGCTTACATAGACGTAAAGGGGTGGAAGATGGAGATTTTTATTTCTCGCTCAGTTGTATTTTGCAATTGAATGGGTATTTTCTCACGTTCCTGGGGAGCATTTAGGTGCCAGAGGCGGTGGTACAGCCTGAATGGGTCGGTAAAATTTAATGAAGCAGCAAAGCTCAGCTTTTCCTAATATTTCCTATACAACGACACAGCCCCTGGGAACAGGAGATTGATTGCCTCAGGGTAAAGCAGGTGGAGGCTCGGTACTGGGCTGGCTGCAGAGCATCAGCACTGCTGGCACTTCCAAAGCAAGGCAGCTGGCTCCCTCTGCTGCTTCCAGCACGATCCCAGTCGTTTAAAGCAGGGAGAATTTGCCTCCTCCAAGTCCTGCGGGTTCCAGTATCGTTGCACCTCCTGGTTTTAATATGGTCTCCTTCCACAGGAAGGAGCTGCACGTTCCCCCTTAGCTTAAAATCTGTGCAAACACATTAATCTTTACAAACATTAATGTATGTATTTATAACCGAGAATCAAACTGTAATGTGGCAGCTGAGTGTAAGCATTTTAGGTAAGACCTCCATAAAACCATAATTACACCCATCTGTTTCCCTTAAGTACACAGCAGAAAACAGTCAGCACTTACTTATATCTCTTGATAGCTCTCTCTCAATCTGGTGTTATGGGGAAACAGGGAAGTTAATTTTCTCCTTTATTTTCTTTCTTGAAAAAGATACTGCTTAAATTCAAATTTGTGAGAAAAGCAAGCTGAAGGTGTTTGTCAAAGGAGGTTGATTTGTAGATGGAGAGTTTCAAAGCAACAGTTTTTCTCAAGTCTCTCTAACCCTTATGCAACAATTATAGAAAAGACAGAACAGGCACATTTCTAATAAAGTTGTGCCCATATAAATAGATATTAATGATAAAAAACTCCCACATACTATTTCTTAAAAATATGAGCAGTTTTATCAAAACTTTTGGATATGAAAAGTGCTTGGCAAATAGCTGTAAAGTGAATTTTCATTGAGAAGATTCATAAATGAGCCTTGCCCTTTATGGCCTGGCTGTTCTGGGATTATTTGACCAGATGAGCCTCACCTGGGGTGAACTGGTGAACACCTCAGTGGAAGACGGGTGTGAGAAGTCAATTTTCGCTGTGTCAGGGCTGAGATGAACTGACTCTGATACATTTTAGATAGCAAAAAAAGAGAGAATAACTGATTTGAGACATTATTGGGAAGGGAAAAAAAATAGACTACGGGAAGCTGTCAGCTTGTAGGGCTTTTACCACTTATTGATAACCTTTTGGGGACCTTATAGAGTTAGGATATTTGATGGTGCACACTTTAAAATATGATCACTTACTTTTGCCGACCTGGGTACAACCAAGTTCCTTAAAGGTAAGCTCCTCATTTCTTGTGAAAAGTCCTCGTGCACTTGGAAGTGTCTCTGGGCTCTCAATGACTTTTGGGCTCATTTGAAGGAACTTGAGACCGTCCACAGCCCAAGGATCGTGGGACACTCCAGCTGGGAGCGGGATGAGCGTGGGGACGGGGAGGTGCAGCCGCTCGACAGGGGATGATGTGACCAGGGAGGGTCCGGTAACCTGGCAATGCCCGGGGCGGGCTCGGCTCGTCCCGAGCGCGTCCCCGGGGCGGGCTCGGCTCGTCCCGAGCGCGTCCCGGGGCAGGTTCCGCTCGTCCCGAGCGCGTCCCGGGCAGGCTCCGCTCATCCCGAGCGCGTCCCGGGGCAGGTTCCGCTCATCCCGAGCGCGTCCCGGGGCAGGCTCCGCTCATCCCGAGCGCGTCCCGGGCAGGTTCCGCTCAGCCCGGCTTCCACCTCCATCCGGCCGGTCCCGCGGCACCGGTAGATGGAGCTCCAGGATCCCGATTGCTGATTGAATCGGAATCAGCAGTGGAATCGCTGTCGAAGGGGCAGACGACGCCTCGGTGTTTCCCTGAGGTGCTCCCGTTTGCCCTCTGCTGTGCCGATGAACTTGAGAAATGAATTCGAGCGCAGCGCTTCTCAGGAGCTGAGGAGTCAGGTTAGCTAAAAAAAACTCCTTAAGCGTTTCACAGAATGACCCAAGGGTGTGTTTGGGAGGGACCTTAAAGATCACCGAGTTTCCATGCCTCTGGCAGGGGTAGGGACACTTTCCACCAGACCAGGCTGCTCAGGGCCCCATCCAGCCTGGCCTTGAACACAAAAGGATGGGGCAGCCACAGCTTCTCTGGGCAACCTGTGCCAGAGCCTCAGCACCCCCAGAGGTAAGGATTTGCTCCTGATATCCAATCTAAACCTACTCTCAGTTTAAAGTCATCCCCCCTTGTCCTGCCACTGTGTGCTCATGTAATCAGGTCTTCTCTGTCTCTCTGGTAGCTCCCTTTGGGTATGAGTGGTCACCCTGGAGCTTCTTCTTCTCCAGGCTGAACAAACACAACTCTCTCAGCCTTTCCTCACAGGAGAGGTTCTCCATTCCTCAGATAAACGTGATGGTCTCCTCTTGCTCCAACAGCTCCATGTCCCTGCAGTGCTGGGGAGCCAGAGCTGGTGCAGCTCTGAAGGTGGGGTGTCACCAGAGCAGAGGGGCAGAATCCCCTCCCTCCCCTGCTGCCCACGGGGCTCTGGATGCAGCCCAGAACAGGGTTGGGTTTCTGGGCTGACAGCTCACTCTGCTGGACCATGTCAGGTCTTTCATCCACCATTTATTGCTGGGTGTCTCTGCCTGATCCACGCTTCCCAAATTTCACCTGCTGACAGTGACACTGCAGCTATTAATATCAAATTATCACTGCCAGGGGCAATGAAATATACTGGCACTTACTAAGCCTGTTCTGCATATTGTGGCCATCTAAGTAAAAGCTTCTGTGCATCCATATTTAGGCTCTTACTAGAATCACACGACTGTATGATAAAATACATAATTTTCCACCTCAGGGAATTTGTTTCCTCAGGTGTTGCTGGGGCAGGGTGGCTGATGGCACTTTATCTGCTGTGTATTTCATGCCAGACCTACCCAAAACAGAAATAAATCTCTTTAGGCCCAAAGGAGAGAAGCAGGTGTACTCACACATCACAGGATAAATATTTAGATAAATGCCAACGATATCTAAAGCCCTATCTAAAGCTTTCCCATGGACTTTTGGTTAGTACACACTTATGCTGGATTCTGTTCAAAGCACAGCTAAGTAGCACAGAGCAGTCAGAACTTTCTAAATTCCCCTTGCAGATAAAGAAGTTTAGATGTCACATGTCAAATCTAATCTGACCTCAGGGGTTTCAGCCTAGCTTTAACAGGCATTTCTCACCCTTGAGAAAATGCCTGGCTTTTGAAACAATCCCTCCTTTCAAGAACTTTGGCTTAATATTGTGGGCATGAAGGTCAAAATTGTCTTGTGCTGACTGACAGGAGCACAGCAGCTTTCACAGTGGTTCCTTTCTTCATGTTTGGCTTTTGCTTGTGCTTAACATTTTGAACTAGAATACGAAGAGAATGAGAAAGTATCATTTTCTGTGTGAGGTTTTGATGTGTTTTGTCTTTTAGCCTCACTGTTTTTATTGTATTGTCATAATACTGAATTCTTACTCTCCTATTAACTGATGTCCTTTATTTGACAGGACTGTTTGCTTTTGTTGGTCTTAAGTTTCTGGCAAGGTACACAGATAATTTTGACTTGAACCTTTCAGTGGAAGTATACAGAGACAATTCAGTGTGTCTCCTCTGTGCAGGCTACCAATGGAATAAACAAAGAATGGACCTGTGCAAGCCAGGTCAGCTCAACCCAGACAAAATGAAGGTAAATTACAGCACAGGCAGGCTGGGAGCAACCACCAGAAGGGCTGGAAAAGGTTATATTGAAATGATTCTAATTCTCAGATCTGAATAGAGGTTGTAAAAGAAGCCTGCAAATTGTACTTGTGCAATTGAGTCTCAGAGGCAGCTGGCCAGCAGACAGCTGGGGCAAATTTCCCTGGGAGCAGCTCTGCTTGGGTTAGATTGCACGTGCTTGTCATCACCCACCCTGTATGAGGTGCTCCCACTCCTGCCCTGGGTGGCTGTCAGGGCTGTGTGAGCTGGCTCCTGGCCTGCCTTCCTGGGCTGGGACAGCATGCCAGGAATAATGCACTTGTTTGGCAGCTCTGGATTGGAACATGAATCTGCAATGTGGGGGTCTTGGAGGAGCCCGTGTTGCTCTTGATTCACAAGCCACAGTGGTCAAACAAGCAATTTTTTTTGATGTAGCTGGCATGTTATGTGTGACCTCTTCTACTGGAAGTGGCCTTTTCTCAGAGGTACCTGAGTCACTCGCTGTCACCTCAGGCTACACTTGCTGTGATGTATTTTTTTTCTCAGACTGAAACTGAAGTAATTTAGAAAGGATGCCTGGAAGGACAAGAGAGAGATGGCTTAAGTAGTAGGGCTCTTCCCAAACTCTCAGGGATAGCAAATGTTGAGGAACTGAAGTATACTTATAACCCATTCCTTTTTTTCTTTTTCTTTTTTTTTTCTCCTAAATTGCCTTTTTGCCTGAAAGGCATTGCTTTTTATTAAATAAGCCTCTTCCAAAGCTCTCTTAGCATTGGTACTTGTGGTCATAAGCTAGGAACAGAATTGGAGGTGCTGTGCCTGAGTCACAGTAAAATTGTAAATGGGGACTCCTCCCTGAAGCTCACTACGTGCAAGGAAAAAGTCAATACCCCTAAAGAAATGAGAGCACAAGTGGTCAAATTTTAGGGGGAATGCCATGAAATAGTATGCAAAACAGGGAAAACCCCACTTTCTCCCTAAATCACCACAGGAGCCACCTGCTTTCATGTTATTCCAGGGCTGACATACATCCTCATGTCATCTAGGAATTTTGTAATCTTTCTTCAGGAAAAAAAATAATGTCAACTATGCTGGCATACAAGGAATGCATAATAATCTACCTGGAGGAATGCATATATGTTTTACCTGAGTCTCTAAAAGCTCACTTCCTAAATGAGTGAATATCTGAGATCTAACAGTAATTTTTAGCAAGGTGACCTATGTGTTTGAATTGTACTGGTTTCAAAGTCATGTGTAATATGTGGATATCAAGAGCTGGGTAGAATGTCTTTAAGCCTGGCTTTTAAAACTCCTCTTTTTTTAGGACTAATTCCTTCTGAAGCAAACCTGGGGAATCAATAGTGGGTCTGGTAGGAGATGCCAAGCTCTTAAAAACACAGTGGGAGAGGCCACTGGGGTGAGCCACTTCCAGTCAGCATGAACTAAGTGCCCTGAGGTAACAGAGGGAGATTGCAGCACCTTCAGATTCCTTTTTTATAATGTATAATGAGCAGAATAAAAGCACTTTTTAAAAATAGAACCTTTTAATTTTTTTTTTTTACTGAAAAATCAAATATATTTCAATCAGGTACTTAAGGCATTGGTACCTATGAAAGAAAAATGACATTACTTTTGGCATGCAAAGAATATTGGAAGATTTAGAAAAGAAAATGGATAGTTATTGCATGGAGGTAACTTTTGGTGTGCTGATCCCCAGAGGTGCTGCCCCTTGGGCTGGGAACTGGCTGCAGGCACAAGCATTGGTGTGATGTTTGCTGCCTCTCCAGTGGTGATTAACTTTGGAAAAATAAACTGAATCAGTAATTAGTTCAAGTACTTTGTATGTCATGTTCCTAATGAATGTTATAATTTAAGAATAGCACATTTATTAGAAACACCTGTATTACGAGTATTGTTTGGGTTTTTTCCTGAAAATTAACTTATCTAGGTCTTAGTAATTCCAATGCCAGGGATTAAGGTCTCTGCTACAGGCAGCCCATGCAGTAGATCCTACTGTCCCACTTCTCCCACAGAATTTTGTGAATAAACAGGATGTACAAATACATGGTAATGGATTCACCTGCAGGAGGTGTCCTGTGTGCAGGGACAGCCTTGTTCCTCCAGTCCTCATGAACCATGGGCAGATTCCCTGGATGATTCTGAATTTATTTGCATGCCAAAGGTGATTTATGGGTTGAAGTGTTTGTTTTAAATGAGTTAAAAAGTAGAGAGTTAATCTACCTTACAGTTTATAAATTGTAAGTATCTAGGTTTTTCTGGGGTACCAGATGAAGATTTTGGTGTTCTCTCATATTTAACAATGTGTCTGTTTTCATTATGAACTGAATTTGCAATAAAGTACAGGATTTAATTTTGATAAAATTATTATAGGGTAATGTACATTGCTAACTTTTTCTGTTTTCCCATAATAATCCAGTTTATCCAGATATACAGAGAAGGCCATCTAAGAGTTACTTGACTGAAGTACAGCATGTTAGCAATGTGAAATGCCACCTTTTTAAAGCAAGACATAAACAAATCTTTTAACTTTACTGCTACTTCCCCCCTCTTTCCCAATAATGTGGCTATGACCTGATTGTGTTGCAGTACAAACATTCAGATTCCTTGATCAAACCTTCTCCATAATTGTGCAGACTTTGATCCTATAAAGCCCTTGCATTCTTCACACAGAAGCTTTGTTTTGTTTTGTATTATTCCTTTAAAGATGGAAATAATGGTTTGCAGCCAGTTTATTTTGATATTCTGAAACCAGTAAACAGTGTCCATGTCAGGGCTAAGGCACAAGGGTTGGCTGCAGAGTCTGGCTCTGTTGCAGAGCTGTTCTGGGGTGAAGATATGTGCTTAGTGTTCCAGATCTCTGATATTATTCATCATTCTAGAGAAAAAAAAAGAGTCAGTTAATGAGAATCAAAAATTTTTGAATTATGTAACATTATATCATGCAGAAGACATGCAGTGAGAAGGTAGGGTTGCATCTGAGTGTTTTCCAGCATTGAAAATGTGGCAGAAACATTGTTCCTCAAAAGTATTGTGCTCTTCCTGAAATGCATTATTTCCCAGAAATAGGGGAGATGTGGGGATTTGGGTTGGTGTGATGGGGATTTTAACTCACCATCTGCCTCCCTAGACCCTAATAGCCTTTCATTTATTTCATATTCACTAGGGCATAGAAAATGCTCAAGGTGTTTAAAATATTACGTGGTTTTAAAAGTACTGGATAAAAGAAATTATAATTATTAAGTATAGAGGGAATTACAGTGAAAAGTTTTTGAGTGTTTTCCAGGAGGATGCACAAGCTCAGACTTGCCTGATCTATTTCCACCTATGTCCTTTCCCAGTCTCTTTTTCTGAGCCATTTGGGAAGCTTCCTTATCTGCACATTGCTCTGTAAGGGGTAGCTGTGCCATCTGCATATTATTGTGAATTAGAGGATCCATCCATCTACTATCTTTGATGAGTATGGCTTTCCTGCAGGACTTTGTTAAATTGTGTAAATTTAATTTTCATATCCCTTCTGGAATATTGAACAAAACTAATTTTATGACTGTAGGGTTTGAAAGCAGAAGGGGCAGTAAGTTAATATAATTAATCATTGTGTCATTGCTGCAGAATAATGGACTAATTCTCTTCCTAATTTCCAGTTACTTATCATTTGAAATCTCTCAGGGAAAACAATGTGTAGAAAGAACAAGGAGCAACCAATTAATGTAAGTGTTTTGTTTCATCATCTTAAGCAACTGTAACAGAACTGAGGAAACTCTGGTTGTGATTTATTACTTGCAGTTTTTGAGTTTTTGTATACAGTTAGATATTTGCCTGAACTGCTTCATATGGGAAAAGTAATGAATTTTCCCATATTGACATATTTTTGTGCATCAAATTTGCATTTTTTAAAAACAGTTAAGTACACAGAATAATTAGCTTGAGTTAAAATGAGCAAAACAAGCCATCTAAAACTCTTTGTTAGAAATTTTAGATTTTTTTTTATTCCACCACTGAAAAATTAAATGCCTCCAAAATTATAAAAAATCAGCTGTGGTCTGCCAGCAGGTCCTAATTTAGGCCTCTTAAATGAAATGCTTATGTTTTACTTACAGGACAGTTTCAAATGTTTATTTTACAGCTGATCATTTCAAATGTATTTACTGCATGTCACTCATTATGGTGTGGGTCTGTGGGTTCTACTAAATCTTTGCAGGTTCAGGTTTAGACTGGCACAACAGAGATGACCAATATCTCTGATATCCCCCACTGGGTTTGGAATCTGGATGGTTTTAGAGAGAATACCAAGAAGGTGAAAGAGAACAAAAAGGAATGAAGCATTCAGAAATACTGGATCAGAGACAGAGCTAAGGGAGGAGCTGGGGAAAAAAGGCATCACAGAAATGACAGTGTGGGGCCCATAAAGATGCAGCTGAATGCCAGATGAGGTGAGGGAAAGGCAGAGTGGGGGTGGAGGAGGGAATGGGAAGTTTTGGCATGTGTAAGACAGGCTCCATGGGATGGGTAGGACAGGAAGTGAATAGAAGAGGAAGATAATTTGGTGGCTTCTGTTGCTGTATAGAGTTCAGCATCATTTCTGGCAGCAAACTGGAAAGCATTTAAAGGCTGAGCTTTCAACTAGAAATTCTCATTAAGTAGAGGCCCAGTGACATTGTCTGAAGGTTAAAGCAAAAACACCAAACAAGGCAGCATTTTCCCCACAGTTTTTTATGTAAGTACAGCTAATTGAACTGAACTTGGAGGAAATACTAACCTAAACCTTTTTATTTTCTTTCCTTGAACAGGAATTCACCGTGGACTCTGTTCTAGTTTGAAGTTTTACTAATTTGGAACAACTTTAGTCACTGCTGAACCCAAATGAGAATCAAACTGAATAACTAACATATTTGACTGTCAAAGTAGATGTAAAAATCCAGGATCAGTTTGTGGCAATACTATTTTCTGCATTTTTTGTTTTGATCCCACTATTAATTATCCTGCTCAGATTCCTTCCAGGCTCCTGCTTTGAATCAGGTGGTGCTATAGCTTGTAGAAGACCTTCTGGTGGGATGAGTTGGAGAGAATTCATGTTGGGGTTTAGACTCTATGTGAATAGCATTGATCAGAGTCCTCTATTTTTGATATTGCTTGATGAGTGCTTCCATCCTCACAATGAGCTTCAGGCAGGGTGCAGAGGAATTAGCTATCTGCACTAGGGAGAATAGTTCTCCATGTTGTGCTGTGCTGCCAAGCCAGCTGTCCTCACTGCCTAATTGTCAGAGGAGCACTGCTGTGACAAGTCACTTGGAAAAAACAGGTATTGTGTGGGTTTTCATCTAGAACTGACATCAGGTGTTTTTAAGAAAAAAGGCTGGGAGGTTCATACAGAAATTGCCACGTAAGAGTTCATGCCAGTTATGTTGTTAGCAAACTTAAATGCTGCACATGCAAGCTTTTGGAGTTTGATTTTTGTTCTCCTCAGTCTGAAGAACATAGTGCCAAGCACCCATTTTTTATTTTAAGAATAGTCTCAAAGACTTGATTGTTCTTTGATCCTAATGTTGTGCTGAAGGTAGTTCAAAGTTATAAAGAGTTATGTATGCTGTGTCTTAATGAAATGCTTGTCTGAAATTGTACTGATAGCCTGCTGTGAAAAAATCAATTTGCCATCAGCAACTGAATGTACTTGATGCTCAATTTAGTTCACCCAACTATTTCACGTTTGTTCCCTGTAGTAAAACAAAAGGGTCCTGAGAATTAATTACAGTGTTAGCATCTGCTCGTGGCAGCTTTGCTGATATACTTGGTGGAATAAGATACTTAAGGAGGGAGGGAGATGGAGTGTAAAGTTTTTCCCACTGCCATTTCTTATGCTAATATCTTTTAAAGGACAGGCTCCTCTGGTGTTTCCTGTACTTTTTCTTTCTGCATTAGAGCACTCAGTTGTGTTTAAAACTAGCAAATACTAATTGCTTCCAGATAATTTATGTCACTTTTTCATGGTTTATATTTCCATAACTGTTGCTGGCTGCACAGTGGAGTACTGTCTATTTGAACATTAGTAATAACATTTCTAAGCTTAAAGTAAACTCCAAACATTTTGGGGGATTTGTAGATGAATGAGAAGCTGCTGAAATTGCAGGTTCCTGAGATTCCCAATGTCAAATCTTGTATTAGTGTAATTCCAACCTGCTGTGCCAAGCACACTGTGGAGTAGCCTTGAATGCTGGACAAGAATACTTTTGTCTAGTGCAAAGTCATTTCTGACACTTTGACCTTTTTTAGCATTGAAAGTTGTCAATGTGCTCACATGCCAACCTAAACCGAGGTTTTATTGTGCTGAACATTGTAACTGAGCTGCAACACAAGCACACAAAATATCAGCAACTTTAGGATTTTAATATTTGATAATTTTGTATTTTAGTGCATATTCAATTAAATAAATCTTGGTTATTGGTCTAGGAGAAGGATCATGTCCTGTACTTTTTGCCTGGGCTGTTTATTTTTTTTTTCTGAACCATCCCGGGGTTATAAATTATTTTTCTTGGAACGCCTGAGAAAACATGATCTCTCAAATCCAAGAGATTTTCACTATTTGCAAGTTGTCTGTAAGTTCTGTCATGTTGGATTTGAATTTGTATTTTGGAGAGGACCACCATAGATTTCTGTGAGAGTGCTTGAAATTTAATCTTGTCATGCTTGTGAAGCCTGTAATGGTGATAGAGTTCTCCTGTTTGCATTGGAGAACAATTTAACTTCAAATATTTCACCTAAATTTGGTGAAGTAAGACCAGGTTCATTTAAATCTTCTATCCATTAGGTTGCCATGTACCAAATGCTTTTAACTTCTCAACTTACAAGATTGTTGAAGCAGTGCCTGACACTGATGAGGTGCAGTGGTAATTAATACTGAAGCTAAAAGAAAGTATTAATTTAATAAATATTTAATTTATATAGTTGTTATAAAACTGCAGTAACATAGTGTGAAATTTAATATGCACACCTGCATATCTTGTTCCTTCTATCCTCTAAAATTTTAACTGAGGGGTTCAAAGAGTCTTTCCTTGCTCCCCATTGCCTCAGCAATGGAAGAGCATTTCTGTATTTTGCAGATATGCCTTATTAGAACATCACATGGCATGAAATTTAAACTCTTTGCATGTAGAACAGTTTTTGAAAGAGCTTTTTCTGCTCTTCCAGAGTAAACACATCCTCAAAAGAATTACTTTTGTATCTACTTAGCAAGGCCATCCTAATCAGGAAAAAGTCATATTTCTTTATAAAAATAAGGTGGTTATTTATTAAAAGTGCTGCTGCCAATGTTTGTGATCTCTTTAGCCATGAGCTGATACTCATGGCTAAATGAATTGAAAACTAGTGGTTTTTTTATGATTCTTGGATATAGTTCTTATCAAGGTATATGTTTCATGTGTTGTTTGGCAATATTGAGGGGACAGAAAAGAATAAACCTGTTCTGTCATTCTATAATTTTTATACTACATAGCAATTGTTACCTTGAAAATACATTATACATATTTACATAAGGTATAAGACTTCCAAACCAATTTTTTCTGTGTTAGCTTTGGTCCACAAGGAGTGCAGAATCTTCTGATCTCCTTTTCTTGCATGAGTTGTCAAAAAGAAGTGGGTTTTTTTGAATACTTGAACAAAACAGAAATGGGAATTCGTATGTGCTTTCAATTTGATAGGAAGGGAAACAATTTATTTTTTTTCTTTTTGTGTGGGAAAAGTATTCCTGAGAGCCTAATATTTAATACAGCTGAGGGGGAAACTATAGGTTTTGTACACTGCTTAATTTCTCTAGACACTGAAATGTCTTCACCTGGAGAAGCAGCCTATTTTTGTGTCTAGCATTTTTCATTAGAGGTACTAATTAGCAGTTGCTAACAAATGCTGCTGTTATGCATTAATACTCAGAAGTGCATCCAGGATGGATGGATCCACATTGGATCCATCTCTGAAACTGGGGACACCTGCTCTCAGAGCTCTGGGCAAGATACCAAGTGCAGAAATGGTGTTGAAACAGTGTGTATGGCTTATTTAATGTGGTTTAAAATAGATTGTTTCGTGGATTTTTTCAAAGAAAACATCCTTTGTGGAGTTGTCTGCACTGTTTGGAATTGGACTTGATGATTCAGATTGTGCCAGGTAGAAGCTCTAATGGAGGGGTGAGGGAACTATTGAACTTACCCTTTGGTGTCAGTAAAATATAGAATATTTTGTTGCACTCCTATTTAACATAGATCAGTTTTCAAGCAAGACCATGGCCCTGATTAACTCCTTACTACACTTGTTTATCTCTGTGGCAAAAAGACTTTTCCTTCAGCTTTAAAGGGTTTTTTTTTGCTTATCTTTCCTTGATTTGTGGTAGCTACATACACCTCAGTGCAACTCTCGCCTTCTTTTATGGTAGCAGAAGGGTTTCAAGTCCATCTTAAAATACTTCAGGGGTTGAACTCGTGTGTAGTTAGCAAAAATAAATTCAATAAGGTCCTTCTTTCAAATAACCCCCTGTCTGTTGACCATGGTTGGACGTATGGGGCAAATGCACACATAACAAAACTTTGCTTTCTTCTGTTCTCATTTTAGTTCAGCTCATAAATTTGCCAGATACTGATTTTTTTCCCCTAAATTTTCCAAAAATAATCAATTATGAAATCAAACTGAAGTTATTTATGAGGTTAGAGCACAGCTGCTAATTTTTTCATGCTCCTGTACCGGCCAGAAAACCAACCAAATGGACTTTTTACTTGTGGGATGTTTTTATTTTGCTGTTTCCTTGTTTGTTGGATGTTCTGCACAGAAACAATGTTTTCATCTGCTTTCTTACCCAAGGAAGAAAAGTCTTGTTTTGAACTTGTCTAATTTCTCACATTTTTAGCATGTAGGTACAGAAGGTTTACAGGGTTGGATTTTTTAGATGATTTATCTTTTCATACATTGTCTGCAAACCAGAAGTTTAGAGGGAAGGTAGGGAATTATATTAAAACAAGTCTTTAATAAGCCATTACAACAGGTACATATATTTTATTGGAGGCTATTCCATTTCCACAGCCCAATGCCTACTAAGATAAATATTTATGTAAGAGAGTGGTTTTTACCTGCATATCTTATTTCACTTATATTAGTTGTTTTTTGTTTTTTTTTAACTGTGGAAACCACATCATATTCTTTATACAGCAGTCTGTGCCAAAATTCTGCAATAGCTTGTGCTGTAACTGAAAAATTTCTAGGGGTCTTCCAGTTGAAGAAGTTTGGAACAAGTGCATTAAATTTGATGGCAGGAAACCTTTAAGGAGGAATATAGACAGTTGTATTGGAGGGGAAAAGTAAAGTAACAGTAAGAGTAAAGTAACTTTTACTCTTGACATGTCTCTTCAGTAAATAACTATCTTACAACAGTATGCATAATTCACATGCCCCTGTTTGTATTCTTAAATTTTGAGAGATTCCTGCACTTTACAACTGTTCAAACTGCATGTTGATGGCAGTAAAAATGAATTATGTTTAATTTAGTACCACTGAGTTTTCATTTTCAAGGAATATCTTAAGTAAAATGCATAAATGTGATACACTCTGGAAGATCCTAGGAACAGTTTTCCATATCCTTTCCCCCCTTTCCTTTGAGAGCCAATCATTGAGATTATAGATGTTATTTTGAGATTTTTTGCATAAAGTAGATAGCTGAGCATGTGTTTGTGTGCACTCAACCATGTGTGCTCCTGGGAACATTTTATTTAATGTAAAAGAGAAATTGGTACCTTCCCAGCTTATGACAACAAAGTATGGAATTAGGGAATATAGACATTTGATTGTGGCAGAAAACCAAACACCAAAGAACAGCACTGAAAACAAGGCAGCAGGGTTAACATAACTTTTAGGGAGAAAGGTGTGTTTTGCTGCTTACCTTTTCCTTCTACTTCATGTAATTACCTCATTTGTGACTTTGCATTAAAATCTGCCTTACTGTCACGTGAAAACTAGTTTTTAATTAGTGCTACCTTCAGTGCATTTTCAGAGACCCGGTGAAATCTGTAATTACTTGCAATTTTATAATTAATTTTAAAAACATAATGGCATAGCTGTTTACCTATGCAATCTATGTACTGGTATGTAACTTCATGCAGCATAGAATGCTTTTTTTTTTTTTTTTTTGGCAGGCCCATGTTTAGCTGATGCTTGTTTTAATTTTTTAATGATTCCGTGATTAATGATAAATCTTAGCTTTTAAAATTGAAATTTTTGTGTGTAAGTTCTGAGTGAATTAACTGTTTTGCTTGGTATCAGACAGGGTTAAGGCTGGCTTTGCATGTTTAAGCTAGCTTTATACACATTATAGAGTTTTCATTATGAAAGCTTTAATACTGAGAATACCAAGTATCAGTACACAAAATACCAAGAGATTTTTCTGCAGTCATGTCTAAAGCACTTTCTCTTTTATATTTACTATGGGAGAAGTGTTGAACTGAATGCCATGACTCACAGATTGATCCCCATCTCAATGATAAAATCAGTAAACATTTGATGTGGAAGGAAGAAATATTGATGATTTCCAAATTTAAATTCTAACAAGTCTTTGTACAGTGGCCTTCACTTTTCATCTGAGGTCACAGCACCTTTTACAAAGGATAAGTTGATCCTCTCTAGGCTAATAAAAAAGGAAATGTAGAATAAAGATGCCACCTTGTGGGTGAACTAAATGATGCAGTAGATGATTCAAAATGTTTAACAAATAGATTCCATGCATTTGTGAGTGGCTGCTGAAAATTGAGTTTGTATTTTCTTAAACATTTAGAATTATTTTTGGAGTTTACATTCATGAGTTTTTAACGAATTGTCTAAGTAACTACAGTTGGACCATTCTGGAGTGGGTGTTAAATGACTGCTAAAAATCTTGCTCATAATCACCCCGTAATTTTGGCATCAAATTCAATGCGTTGTTCCTAATGTATTAAAACACAATTTTAATGCTATCATCCTAGCCTGACTGAGTGACAAAAAACCAAACAAAAAAGTGAGGATTTTGCAGATATTCCCTGTATGCAAACAGAATGGGGGTGCATTCAGGTTCCTGTGCTGGAATTCTCAATATATACTAAGATTAAGACATTACACGTGTTAATTTGTCATTCTTAACTGCATGTAATGGATTTCTTGCAGCATTCAATGAAATATCAGGTGTCTACGGACCTTGGTGCCACGGTTTTGAATCATCTTTGCCTTGGGGAGGTTTATATAGAATGCTCTGGATTTTTAGGACTTTATTTCAGTGGTTTTTGACTTGTTCAGTGGCAATGGCCTCTTACAGCTGCTCTGTGTGGGGAAGACAATTGAGAGAAATGCTACTAATACCTCTATTCTTGTATAGATTTTTAGAGATTCATTCACTTTGGATTTTGGAAAAAAATTCATTTTTGCTGTGCACCCCAGGTTTCTTGCATAAGAATCTTACAAACTCCTCAGGGTCACTTAAGCCTGTTTGTGACATTGTGAATCTTTGATGTGACTCTGGTGTGAAGAGCACTTTCTGCTTTATTTAAGGTACTATGAGCAACATTGTGTTCCTATGGCTGTGGATTTATTTCTGCCTGGTTTGTCTGCAGGTTTCAGGGGGATTGTTAATGTAATCAATGTAAATACCTTGGCAGGATTCTTCTTTTCCATGAAATTTGGTTCATATTAGGCAAAGGCAACTCCTGTCCTTTCCCCTTTTTATGGACAATTGGATTAATGCAGGTGGGGGCTCTGCTGTGCAGCTGAGCAAGTCATCACTGGCAATTAATTTCTCCACATATGGCATCTCAGATTATTTTATAAAGGTGTAGTTTTACTACTAGCCAAGGGATTGAGACAGACTTTTCATTTGGCAGCTGGAATGGTAGAGGAATTCCGATGCAGGTCACAGCTCTGAAAGCTCTGCTGTCTCAGGGCTCTCCTGGGGGCTGATACTACTGTGGTGGCTTTTCTAGGCTGATGTTGACCACAAGAGGTCAGGTATTTAAAGAAAAAAAATATTACAGCACACTGTAAAATATTCCTAGCCTGAAGATGTTTTAGGCTGTTCTGTGTTATGCTCTGAGTTATCTGCCTTGGGCAGCCTTAGGGAATAATCAGTGATATCAGAATCATCCAAGAAGTCAAGCAATAAGTGCCAGATGAAGATTATTTTTTGTGTATTTATGTGTATTTTTGTGCACACCTTTTAAGCATGCCAAGCTTTAATAACCCATGCCCCATTATTTCAGTGGTGTTTATGTATATTTAAACACTAGTGCAAGAAATTAACATTGTGTTTGCTGGTTCAAAATCTATTACTGCAGCTGTCTATTCCTAATGTTCTGTAAGAGTGCTTTTGATTTGAATGATTTTTCTCTTCTATGGCAGCTGAGTATTCTGAACTTAATGCTTTGTGCACTGCTCAGATATTACAGGGTATACAAAATATACCATGAAATTCACTCAAACATTTAAAACTTATGTCTAGCAGAGACAGATTTGAGATTACTGAGGTTTCTGGTTGAAGTACTCCAAGCAGAAATCCATACTCCATTAGGTTCTGAAACATTTTGTGACCTTAATTTTCCAGGTATTTTGCCCTTCAAATTGAAGACAGTATTTTAATACTATTTAAGTCTCCTGAAGAGCCTTGTAATATGATAGGCTTAAGTTGTGAAACATTTGAACAAAATGAAGGATAAAAAAGTAATTTAGGATTTTGTATTTTTTTAAATGTATAGCAACATAAAGGTATTCATCAAATAACACATTGAAATAGGCAATAAAAATTGCATCTTTTCAGTGCATTTTTCAGTGAAATTATGTGTACATGCAATCAACTGTATTTCTTGTATTAAGGTCTTTCTTTGCATTTGACTTTTTTAGGCAGAGGCATTTCCGGTGATTTGAACCTAGGGATTTGTCTTTTATCTTGTGGTGTACTTCACATAAAATTTTACCTGTAGAGCAGATGTAGGATCACATCTCAGGAGATGAAAGAGAATTTCAGAGCTAAACTTACTTTGTGGGGAAAAAAATAAAAAGAATTAGCTTTAAAAAATCTTACAGGAAAATTTAGGGGAAACATTTATGTTTTCCTATTAATAAACACAATGTTTTCTTTCAGCAATATTAAATACAAGAAAATGAAAATTATCAGCAGCTGGTGGTAATCCCAGCTCCATGAGATGTTAGAACTGGACTTAATAAATGACAGCAATGGCTTCTGGTATTTTATCCCCTTTAACATAATCCTTGAGTACTCCCATGGCTATGCAGTATGACAGAGGCAAAATACACCAATGCCAAAAACCTGGAAAAATGGAAGAATGTGTAATTGAACTATAAGGGCACTTATTCTGGATGTGAAATTATTTATATTAATATTACATTTGTATATTTTATAAGAGTATATCTTAGTTTACCCTAAGTTTTGGTGGTTTGGGGTTTCTTTTTGCTGTAAAAATTGTGTTTTATTCATATACACCAAAAAAGTTAATGGCATGGTTTTCTGTAACTGCATACAGTTATATACTGTAACAACTTAGTGTAGGTTGTCTTACCTAATGATTTTAATTAATTTGCTGATAAGCCCAAAATATTATTGAATGGAACATCCTTTTGACAGGCCTGTGTGCTGATAGCTGCCTAACAGATTATATGAATGCCACGATGTCAAAGGGGATGGCCTGGGATGTGGGTGCCAGCACTGAGACATTTTTCAGTCAACTTGAGGCTGGGCATTCTAGGTACTGAGCACAGGAAGGAATGCAAAACATAACCCAGCAGGCAGCCATTAATTGCATTTTGCTTGTCTGAGCTGCTGTTTGCCTGCTCTAGGCTGCCAAACACCGAGCTTTCCCCACGTGTTTCACTAGCTGTTTCCCAGTCCTGGGGGTTTGCTGAATATTTGGGATCTTTCTCTGAGAGCTGCAAGTGCAGTGGTCAGTGGTGGCTACTGAATTGGGTCTTAGTGAAGTCAGAATAAATTCCTTTTGCTGAGAAGAATGCCAGTTCTGGTTTTTAAGCGTCGCAGGCTGCCTTGGCACTCGGTGAGTGTGAACATTCACCCTGCATTTCTGCCAAGCTAGGAGTAGGACAACTGTGAGTGCAGAAAGACAGCCAGGAATCTTGAATCAGAGCTGTGAAAAATGATGTCCCCTTTAGTCTGTGCTCGTGAATTTTATTTTGCCAAAACCTGCAAACTTGACCTCTGATTTGCTAAATTTTGCTAACTAGCAACTGCAAACAATCTAAAAAAGGCTGTTTCAAAATTATTCAAGATCGTATATTTGTTGATTTTTTTTTTTTTTTTGGTTCATCTAGAAAGCTGTGAAGTTTTCTGTCTACTTTACTAAGAGTAATTAGCCCAGCACTCTGAAATGCACAGAGTGAAGGGAGAAAGTTAGGAAGATTGCAGAAAGTAAAATGCCATTAGAATATGAACAGGTTAAAAACTTATAAAAATTTCCAATGTTGGTGGGGTTAAACAAAGATCTTTGTCAGATTTCTAGAAGTGCTGAATATACACCATAACACATCCACTTATTATTTAGGATTTTTGTGAGCCATAGTTTTTGTAATCCCATTAGTCTTCATTGAGAGAACAAGCTTCAGTCTGATGCTGGAAGGATGAAGCTGTTTTTATATCTTACTCTCACTGAGAACTAAATAAACTTGTGGCCACTGTTTCTGCCATTTGCAGAATCTCTTCACAGTGTTATGCCACTTGTAATTGTAATCTTGTAATCTCTATGGTTCTGCATGGCAAACACATTCTGGCATTCTTAAATGAAATTGAACTTTCCTGTTCTTCACATTCCAGTCACAGATAAAAAAGTTTTATCTCATAAAATACTAGGCAAGAATGTTTCTATCTACCATTTTTACAAGAGAAGAACAAAACTAAGTTTTATCTTTGAAAAAACAACATGATCTTGTCCTCTTAATTGAAAGAAGAGATCCTTTGCCTGTGAAAATTAAATCCTCCACAGTTTGTAGTTGCTTTTCAAACTCCTCAGCCTGACAGTGAAATCGTGTAATCTGATAATAGCATGCCTGAGGCTTATTGTGATTTTTTGGGCAGTGGTATTAGCAGATGCTGTGCTCTGTTGATTTTAGTCACTTAGGGTTTGATCCTGATCCCACTGACCTGAGAGTAAATGTAGTGTGACTACACTGACTTCACTGGAATTACCATAAATGTTTCAGGGTAACTGAAATCCACATTTATTTAATCACACTTGTAGTTCTGCTGTGCGCTTTTCAGAAGTCATTAAAGAAAGAAAGGTATGGGTGACTTTCCGCATCTCTTTGTGACATCTTTCTTAACTCAAAGAGTGTTTGTTGCTGACCAGTTGTTAGAATTTCTGTGTATCTGTCTGTTTGTACTGATGACTCAAGGTCTTTGTGCTAAATGCATGCGCTGGTTGACTTTCCCTTGTCTTACAGCCAGTTTGAGTTGCTTTAAGATTCCTGTGCCTTGTCACTAGAATTTCTCTTTATTCATGAACCCTCTCACTGACTTTATAGTCAGTTTGAGGTTGATATGAATATATTTGAGTGTCTGTGGTTGGATGGAGTAATTTGACATGTTCTAGAGGTGGAAAGCGGTTGGTGTTGGTAAGTGGCCATAAATAAAAACTAGTGAAATGTAGGATCTAATCCTGCAGTCATTTTTCCCCCTCTGATCTGTCAATGGGAGATCTGTCTTTATAACAGGGACTAAGGTGTCAGGATTGTACAGAATAGAAATTGTAGCTTGTTCACAGCAGATTTTATAGCACAGATGTCTTCAGTGACACAGACGTGAATGTTTCCTATTCAGTGAAGGCTTTTTCTTAACTCTGGAGGCTTTTCAGACTGGCAAACCAAACTCTCCACAGCAGACCCTTCAATTTTTTCTTATAGTATAATAAGACTGGTTAATTTGATGCTGAGCCTCATGTGCTTTTTTCATCCTTCATTTTACTGACCAAAAAAAAAAAATCAATGGGAACCCTGTGCCTCTTTGTTTCTTGTGGTTCTCAAAATCTTCCATTTCAGTATTTTAAAACTCCAATTAAAAGATGCAAATGGATTAAGGTGTGAGAGATATCTGTGTTAATAACTACTGACTGCTACTCATAACTGGTGATCAAGTAGTCACCAGTGTCTGTAATCTCTGATAATAAACTGGTTCACTGTATCTTTTATGCATCCTCAGTGTAATTTAGGGACATCTCAGAAAAGTTAAACAAAATCAAGATGAAAAAAAAGGAGGAGAAGGAAAATGGTTTTTGAGCTGGTTTGTTGTTTTTTTTCCTGTTACAAGGGGAGCTGTTTGGTGCATGTGTAAGCAGGATTTGAGCTGTTTCCAGGGCTGTAGTGCTGCACAGAACATACCTGGCTCT
>JAOTQP010000251.1:10858817-10946898 GCA_026413545.1 Cichladusa arquata
GTTTTATTTACCAGTAGTATTTACACAGTGACTATCCACTCACTTTGTCTCCTAGAGAGCACCTGTGAAATTTCTGTAAATCAGTAGGAAAATGTGTGGAAGGCAGCTGGGAAACTGGGAAGGCACTAGAAAATTTTCTAGGAAGCACTCAGTAAATTCCTGAAAGATGGGACAGATTTCCTAGAAAACAGAGAGTGATTTTCCAAAAAACACATGGGGGAAAATATCTTCAGAGAAAGGGGAAATTTCCTGAAAAAACAAAGTTTTATGACCTAGAAAATGGAAGGTAGAAAAAGGAGGAGAGCAGCCCAAGTGAATACTTTCAACAAGGCACTTTAAAATTTCTAGGAAGTTGGCTGTAGATTCCCCAAAAGCACACAAGGAAATCTTATAAAGCCAAGGGGGAATTCCCAGAAATCTTGTGCAAAATTACGGACATGGGGGAACTTGTGAAAAGTGAGGAAGATGTGGAAAATTTCCCAGAAAGCTGAGGATATTCCTTGAAAGCAGCGGAATGCACTCCTGCAAACAATGAGGTAAATCTTATGATTTGGGGTGTGGATGGGTACTCCTAGAAAGCAGAAGGAGAATTTTCCAGAAATCATGTGGGAATTTGATGGAAAACAGGGAGGAATTCCAGACAATGACAGGTGGCGGCTCATGATACTTTTCGAAGTGAAGCAGAAAACTTGTACCAAACTCTTCAAGTTGCTGATCCTAAGTCTTACAGCAAACATACATGAAGATTGAAAATATTGAGTAGAAAATACTTTTGTATCAAATATTTAAATTGTTATTTCAAATATTATTTCAAATATTTTTGCTGGAAAAATCAGATTGCTTCTCTGATAGTGAAAATGTCTTTTGAACATGATTGCAAGGTTTACATTAGTTTATATTAATGGATAATCAATATTTTAGGATTTTTAAATAGTTGCAGTACTTTTTATGATTATTTGTTTTTTAATGAACTTTATCCATTTGGAAGGAAACTAGAAGGTGGCAGCCTTGGGATGATAACTGAAGTGAAAGACAAGACCACTGTCAAAAAATAAGCCATTTAAAAAACTTCAGGAAACGAGTAAATACCTTGCAGATGTGTCATATTCTTTAAATTATTCCTAGCTTTCTTATTATCTGATGATTCTCCTCTTCCAATATCTGTTTGAGCACCAAGATAAGTCATATTTGATCTAGAATTTCTCTTTCCAGTTACGGAGTTGTTTATTCTCATTTTTCAGATAGTCCTTTGTGTCTCCCTGTGGCAGCAACCTGAAGCAGCATATGTTTTGAAAATACTCAAGCTCTTCTGTCAAACTTTAATTCAGGGCTCTTATTCTTTCATGAAAGAATAATTGAGAATATACTTACATATTAGATTGCAAAGGAACCAAATCCTTTCAAAAGATGAATGCAATTGAAGTGTTTCTTGTTTAAGTATTTATTTGAGTTTTTACCAATAAAGGTAAAAATAAGGAACTAAAAAAGTGCTCAATTCACAAATCAGTATGAATACCACAGTGCCAATTTTTGCCTAAAGTTTTGTGGCTGAGCTGACAGATAAGATTTCAGGACTTTATAATGGCAGCATGCATTATAAATGCTGCAGTAGGATATGTAAAATAATATTTACTGTTAGATGCACATGTAGGATTTTTTTGGGGGGATATTAAATTGTTTGGAAGTCTCATTTGATTGAAGTATTACAGTTTTAATTCCTAGTTGCTGAAAAGTTGCATTTTACTTTTTTTCAAGGGTTGGTAATCAGGTTTTCTAAAAACCATTTTTAATGCATTAAATGGAAGAGGCTGTAAGGTAAATCCATACTTAGCCCTTGATTTGAAATCATTGTATTTTTTTTTGTACATTTTAAAAATGCATATATTTTGAAAGATTGATGGTTTTTTGTAGTAAACACAATATTGACAATATTTGTGGCTGGGCAATTGTCTTTTGCCTTCTGTCCATAAAACACTAAGTGCATTGGGGTTCTAGGCCATCACTACAGCTGGTGCATTGCAATTAATTATATATTGTTATTGCATTAGAAGAAACTATACTAAGAGAGAACAAAATCATTACATTCTCCCTTTTATTAATATTAGCAGACATATCTTGTAATGGAGCTGTGTGAGGATGGAGAACTTAAAAAAATGCTTTGTGGTAAAGGTCATTTTACAGAAAATGAGACAGGACACATCATTCAAAGCCTTGCTTCAGCAATAGCGTGTCTGCACAAAAACTATAATTACATTCCTCTGTTTCTCCCCTATGTTCATTGATTTTGAGAGTTCATACATTTACAAACAGTTACTGATTGATATTTTATCTCTTATTTATTTCATAGGATAAAAATATTCCAGTAAATAAAAAGTAAAATACACGACATGAATGTTTTTTAAGATCTTTATTTTTCTTACAGGTGCAATATGTACTGACATTTTCTTTTAATTCTCTTCCTGCACCAGCTATGGCAATAACTGTGTTGTTATTTCTTAGTTTACATCTGTTTTGCATTATAACTTTAACTTAGTTCAGTTGATACATATACAGTGTATTACAGGAGGTATAAAATCAGAAGTGGATTGTTCCTGATACTTCCTAACAGCATATGTTACATTTAGGGTTCAGTAAAATCAGCATTTTCATCCACCATGCAGAACCATTGCAATTCTGCACAGTCCACAACAGATTAACCTATCCAGCCAAAAAATTTAGATTTTGTACATAGTGCAGGACTTGGAATTCTTGGTGTTTTTTGCAAAGAAATTAATTATTAACCTATTTGTTACAACACAGTGCTTTTAGGAACCCTTCCTTTGCCTCTTTTCCCAGAGAGATATATGGCATTATGGAGTGGTGCCTATTGTAAGGCCTTGTTTCTTCTGGGCCCTCATGAAAAGGGCAAAACCCCTTGACTGGTTTGGTATATAAAAATGAATTTCAGGTATGAAAATATTTGTTAATATTTGTTAATTTGTTAAATAGACAATTTGTTAATTTGTTAAATAGGCAAATTTGTTAAATAGACGAGATACACTCTACATTTTTTGTTAGATGATGTCAGATGATCTGATTTTAAAAGACCAAACCATTATGCACTTTTTCGTTTCTTATCAGATTGTGGTGAGGAATGAGATTTCAAATCTCAAGTTCTTATATGACTCCCTGAAAGAAATGAGGAAGATGGTTTTTGTTAGGCTGCCACTAGTTTAGAGTAAAATGCACGGGAACCACTCATAGGAATTAATCAAAATATTTTAAAATGTTTCTGTCAGAATATGTTCACTGTAACTGATAACATTTTATTTCTTACTCTCTCTTGGCAGGTATTGTTTGCAGAGACCTAAAACTGGAAAGCATTTTAGTTAAAAGCAGCGACATCAATGAAATAAATGAAGTGAAATTAAACATAAAGGTAAGACAACTGCTGCAGTTTGGCTTCAAGAATCATTTTTAATATCCAGATATTATTGGGAGACCTGACTTCAATACCTATTAATAGATTTTGAAATGGGTTACTAAATTGTGCTATTAGGGAAAAAAATATTTTGGAAGATAAGAGCCACTGTTGAAAATAATATTATTTTTTTAATGGTAAGTACATTTCTTGGTCAATTTAAAAAAAAAATCCTTAAAGTAACCATACCTCCTTCATCCAGATCTACATTTGCATAGTCCCAAGCCATTAGTTACAGGAAGCCAGCAGATGCTGTGAGATGTAATTAATATTTAAATTAGGAATGCTTTCAATTTAAAGTAAATCTGTTAGTAATTCAGAAAAAAACCTATTTACAGGGTATCTTGATTGAAATGCAAGCATATTGTAGGATTCTTTTGATATTAATAAGTATTTGCTACCTAAACACAATGTTCCATATGCTTACATATTCTTTTGTATTGAAGAAAACAGTCTTTGATGCTTTGTAAATGATGTATTAATTGTGCACCACTAATTTGCTATTTTAGTAGTAGCTCCTGTTAAAAGGTAGGCATCATCATGTACAACTGAATTGTTGGAATTTACTATCTGGGATGGAAAACTCTAGGCTGAGAAGCATTTTAGACACTGAAGTGGACAACTGAGTCATTTATAGTGGATAAATCCAGACTGCAAAACTCTGTTTTCTGTTTCTTAGACTTGTGCATCTTTATACAATCTCGTGCGCATTTTAAGGAACATCCTTGTGGATTTCTCTGTACCCTTCAGTTTGGGGCAGTGTGTGCCTTTCTTCCTGAAAATACCAGAGGTAGGTAAGACTTTGATAAATTTTCTGTGTTTTCCACAGGTTTTCCATCCTTTCATTCAACTCACCACTTCCATCAATAGAAACCACCACGGGCAGCTGCTCTTTTTTCATGGCCTTGCTTTATGTACCCCTTTGGAACAGCAACCAGCACACTCTGTCCTCTCTCCTGCAAGGTGCAAACATTTTTTCTATGTTCCATCCTGTGAATGAGGTCAGATCTTTCATCACTTTCCTTGTTCCTCTCATTTTAGAGGAGAATAACTCCTGAATGACTTCAGTGGGAGAAGTTGAAAACACAGAACCAAGCCCCAAAGCTGGTGTGGCCAGCAGCAATTAAAGTGGCTACAGGAAAGGAGAGATCCATCACACAGTGTGAGGTAAAAAAAAAACAGCTAAAAACAACATTTAAGTACTCCAGACTTTCAGGCTTGAGGCAGATAACATTACATGTCAGGCTAAGGTTCTCACCCTCCTATTTTTGGCTGTGAGAAAGTCTTCCTGGATCTTTATGATTTTCTGGTTTTAGGCAGGATATGCAGATGGAATTATGGGACAAATCCAGATGTGGCTGGTGGAAGAGGTTCTTCCGTATGGCACACAAGTAACATGGCCCAGGTGCATACTGGCATGGGGCTGAGATGAAATTTTGTTAATATGTATAGAAGGACCTTCTTTTTCAAGCCACCTCTCAGCATCAGGACATTCCTTCCTGAACTCACAGATACTGATATCTTCAGATGTATGTACTGTCTCACAGACTTTGATATGAAAAGTGTGAAATATAAAAGTATGCTGAAGAATTTGACTTCTCCATGTATTGCACTTGAATAAGACTTTACATACAGGATAAAACCCCATCTTGTTTAAAAAAAAAAGTCAGCATTTTTTCCCACCCTTTGAAATGTCCTCTCCATGGACAGTTGATGAGTTGTACCTTTCTGGTAAGACTTCTTTTAACTCTGTATGACTCTGGTGGCAACCTCTCTGGTGACATAGCGCTGATTTTTAACTTCTGATGTGCTGCAGAAAAATATGAGAATCTCCAGCAAAACAGTGGGAATAAATAATAAGCAATCCTTTTTTTTAGGCGATTTCCATCTCAAGAATGTGCCTACCCCAGTGTATGTGACTTCTTAATACTTGATGTTGAAATGGAAGGTGAAAAACCCCCAACACCACAAAAGCAGATAATTATGATGTAGCCTGCCCAAAGGACAGGGCTTTTCCCTTGTCTATTTAGGCAATGAAAACTTTGCATTCCATTACACAAAGATTTGTAACCTTTTCTGATTTATACCACATGCTTCACTCTATTATCCAACATAGCATACTTTTTTTTTTTAAATTCTGTGGAGTCTGTTTCTCAATAGTTTATAGCAGCAGATTTCACAGCTTGCTCATAACAAACTGAAGCAAAATGAAATAATTTTTGGGGGAAGATAATTAGTCCTTCCAACATTCTGATTTATTAAATACTAGTAGCATTAAATACTCTTGAAATCAGGGAGTTGTACAGGATAAAATTTCTTTCCAATTTACCAATCATGACAGAAACATAGAGTCTCATCACTGCAAGGGGTCTTGAGTTTGATTTATTCCTCTGTCCAAAGGAAGAAGCAGCTGTACTGAGGTCATTTCTGATGAGTATTTGTGCAAAGTGTACTTAAAGACCTCCAGTAATGGAGACCCCATCATCTTCCAGGCACTCTGTTCTGATGCTTCATTATCCTCCCAGAAATTTCTCCTGCTGTCTGCCCCGAACCTTCAGTTTGACAATCAGCTTAAACTTATACCTGCAGGCCGTGATCTAATCACTTCTTTCATTATAAAGTTTCTGTTAACTCACCTGCAGCCACATAATTGCTCCAGCCAGCCTGAGGGAGGTGGTGGAACCCTGTGCGTGGGAAAAGGAAAAGGGTGGAACTGCAGTTCACATTTTCAGACTATTATTTCCTCCCCTATCCAGCACAGATATGAAGAACACGTAGGCACCTCCTTTTTTGTCAGCAATCTGTTATTTCACTTCTCTCTTGGCCTCTTGCTCTTTAAAGAGGACAGACAACTACAAAACATGCCTTGACACAGCCTCCCACCTGGGCAACAAACAAGTTGCAAATGTTTTCTTAGAAGCATTTTTTTATGGAGCTGTGAATTGCTTCGGTGATATTTTAATGTATTAAATTATTACATTAAAGACAATACTTTGGATTACAAACTAATTTAAGGAAAACAGTATGAAAATCCTTACTGAAAGAGAGGTGTGTCACATTTTATGTTCCTCTTGTAACCCCAAAGCCTGTCAGCCTGTCCTGCATGTAGATTTGTTCCTGACCGGTGCATAATATCTGCTACTCACCTCTTTGTTTTCTTCAAGGTGCCTATTAATTTCAGTCTTTTCCTGGGAGTTAAAATTATTGGGATACTTCTACAATTCTTTAATGCCAGATTTTTTACTCTCTTACAGATAGATACCATGATTGCCTTTTTCAGTTTTCAAGTATTTCATCTGCCTTCCACTAATGGTTCTTGAAGAGCTAATAGCTCTGAAAAGTCTTGTCACTTATAAAGTACTCCAGAATGAATTTTATCGGTTACAGCTGATTTTAAAATTTCCAGCTCAAGTGCTTGCTGACCTTTCTCTTCCCTGTAAAAGACTGAGGTCTTGCCCCTTTGTCATTGATATTGATTGGACTATCCACTGCTTACACTTGACATTTTGGTTAAAATTGATGCAAGAAGACATTAAATACATTTGCCTTCTGAGCATCATCAATCAGTTGCGTTCTTGCTTGAATACAACACCGATGTCTTTATTCACTGTCTTCCCACCACTCATGTTCTTATAGATTATTTCATTTTGAGTTACATCACTTGCTAGTTGCTCCTCATTTTTTCTTTCTGATTTTGCCCCTCTATGCTTATGTTTTGCTTTTGGTCTTGTTTCCATTTTTTTTTTTTGTATCCTCCCTTGTTCTGTGTGTGGCTAATGGAAATTCAGAATTTAATCATACTGGTTTAGTAATAAAGAAAAGATATAAAAGTCATATCAGCTTCCTGAGTTGGTAATTTTATTTTGTGTAGGATATGTATTAAAGGATATAAATGTTTATAATGTTTTCTTAGTATGTTAATAGCATGAATTACTGATAGTTTAAAATTTTAATAAAATGATTGATTAAAAATGAGTCTCAATGTCAGGATTGGCCAGTTTGACAATATTAATGGTTAGAATTTCCTTTAAAATTTTATTTACCAGTTGTGGTATTATCAAGCTATTAAGTTAACCATTTCAAGATCCTTGTCATAATAATTAGATATTTAAAGCTTGGTGCCTACCTAAGACATAAAAAAATCTGAGATCACAGTTTAACAGGCTTTTTTGGTTTGGTGGGACAACACCAAATAAAATATTCACTGTCATTTTCCCCTTCGAAGGTTTTTATACTTTGTTCCTTGCTGGGACTAAGTATGTCACCTCCTCTGATTCTGGAATTAAAAACCATAGACCTTGCTGTGAACTCAGCCACATCTCCCATGATGCAGCAGATAAAATCTCACTGAGATGGTCCCAAACCAGCATCTTCCTGCCTTCTGACTGAAATAATATAAAGTGAGCAGGGAATAGGTTCTAATTTGTGAATTTTAATCTAGGAAAATTTTTATTTGAGAGTATTTTGGCACAGATTTTTTTCATCATCTGATGTGTTCAAGCAACAATGTGTTTGTTTCTATGTGCTACGCTTATGTCTGGTCAAAACCAAGTTTGTGTGATGCCTTGCAGTACTTTAGTCAGTGTGTTATGAATGTTGCTTACCGTGGAGAAGAAGAGTACTAAGTTTAATCACACAGCTAATGTCACAATGTCACCACCCCCTTAACAGCTAAATGATAAAAGTGAGGACACATCAGCATGAATTGTTAAGGCCTGTGCATTATTCATTTAAACATCTGCTGTTGGTTCCTCTTTACATATGGGAATAAATTATACCACATCAGCACATTCTTCATGCTTTGTCTTTAAGCATTTAAAAGTTTTTTTTTTTCTATTATTAATACTATTTTTTCTGCTTGGTTGGCAGCCCATGAAGTTATCAGTGCCTGTGACTACAGCCAACATTTGGAGCACAGGTGTCATTATGTACATGCTGTAAGTAGCTTGTAAAAGTAATATAAAATGTACAGACCCATTTATAATACAAGTACTTACAATTTTGCACTGAAATAAAAAATAAGTCTGTGTGCTAAAACTTCACAAAAGAGTGAGCTTTTATAATTACTTGTGTGCAAACAATTAAAACTTCTATGCAAAATGAAGTGAAAGATACAGTTTAGCATTAAAAATTGAGTATTTGATTTATGGACCACTAAATAGTCTGAAAATAACAGAATATTGCAGTGAAACACCATAAAATCAAACTGAGAGTTCAGACCTCTCTTTTTCATTGTTGTCTGGATCTACAAATGAGGACTGAGAAGTTGATTTGCAGATTGTTGGTCCAATTCTGACATGGATCACACAAACTGTGCAATCAGGGTAAAATAAAGGCTTTTCTTCTCCACCTCTGACTGTGGTGACTCTGTAACTGAGATGTTCCAGGGCTGCCAGGTCATCCTGTACAGGTAAACTGTATGTCTTGGAAGTTTGTTAGTTTGCTGGTAGAAGAGGAAGAAATGAAACTTTACCTTTGTAAGACTACACAGATATTTATATTGAAGTCTTTCATCACTTAGAACATTTATCTTAGCTATAAAGTAATTATTCCTCTCTGAAAAATCTTAACCCACCTATGCTAGCTGAAAAATATGAAAAGGTACCCCAGTCATTGAAAATTAATTGTACTAAAAGATGTAAATTACTGTGCATATGATGCAACTAAAATGTCACTTTCTTTTCAGGGGTGTTTTTCTGTCATAATGCATTTCCATGGTTTTTTTCTCCCCACTATGTGTTTTTCTTCTCCAAGTTGCCACCAGATAATGCTTTAATGCCAATGTTTTAGAGCACAACCATTATTTCATTGGTTATTATTTCTGTTCTGTGATTGTTTTGCTTCTGTTGCATACCTAAGACTTCATACATGGACCTGTGGATACAGACACAGTTTCACAACCTTCTCTTTTCTGGATTTTCTTAGTTTGATTTTTCTTTTCACTTATTTTGGTTCCTCAGCTTATTTTCTGTACAATTAGCTCACTTATCTTCTTGTGTCAGCACAACAAGTGCTCATAGCTTTATTGCCTTTATTTTTATTCATTTTTCTACTTCTAAAATCCATGTGTAAAATTTATGCTGATACAGATTGAGTTTTATTGTTGTACTTCATGATATTAATGTCTGCATCATAGTAGTAGGATTTGTACAACATAGTAGAATATATTGTAAAATGTTTGGTAGAACTGGAGTGGCTCGACTGGCTAATAAGAACCCAGAGCTGTGCCTGCAATCAGCACAATTCACAGCTCAGAACTTGTAAAATTCAGAGCAGTGAACTGTGTTGATTGCAGCTGGAGCTTAGAACTTCTGACCTTCTTCCTTAATTAGCAATATAAATATTTCTTAAAATTAGCATTTTGTAATCACAACAGTGTCAGAACAAAGTAGCATTAATTCACCCCTTGTTGTGTTGACTACCCAAGAATGAAAACACGGTGTATGAATTAATAGAATGCAATTCACACTCCTTTTTATTGCTTAATTTGGAAACAGTAATACAAAAGCCATAAGATCATCTTTTGATTTTAATTCTGCTTTTGCAAATTGCTTTTCTTCCCACCCTGAATAATATCTCGTGCTCCTGGTGCTCCTCTAATGGGCTTAAGGATACTGTTAGAGGCATTATTGCTACCAGCACTGCTTTGACCCTTCCTGGCTCCAGCTAATGCTTCCCTGCTAAATTCCTGGCTGCCCTGACCATGCAGATGGCTTATTCCATGTTGGTGCCAGGGCTGTTATTGTCACCAAAAACTGCCTGCACCTAGATGGGGGACACAAGCCCCAGGGTGACTCTAGAACTCTGTCAATGCAGAGTTTCCTCTGCACGGTGGGGCAAGCCCAGCCTGGTGGATTTTTATCTGCAATTTAAAGAGTTCTCTACACTTCCCATTTCATTTCTATCTTAACACATACTAATAGAAGCATCCACAATAGTACCCAGCAAAGAGAAAATCCATCACAATACAAAAGTGTGCCAGCACCTTGAAGGATTAGAGCAGCAAGAGTCCTGCTGCCTGTCATGCTCTGAGTGTGGCCCGTGTGCTGCTGTCTAACAGGAAAGGGTCAGGGCATTCTTTTTCCTGGGCAATCTGCACTATTGGATTTCTTCCTCATTCTTCCTGGTATGCTCTGGCCCCCGCAGTAGTTCTCAAAAACCTTTGTGCAGCTGAAGAAGCCTGGGATGCCTAATAAATTACTTCCTGCATTACAGCAATAGGAAACCTATTAAGAAGGTGTGGTAATTCTTGCTCCTTTCTAAAGGCACAGAAAATTTCTTCACAGATTTTCGAGGTGCCTTGTGATATGTTTCACCTACTTAACTTGATTTCTTCAGCTGAAGTTATCTGTTGTCTGTCACTGCCTTAGTCTGGAGAGAATTTAGTCCTATCTGTGCATAGCAGAATAATGGGCATTGTCACCAGCCAATACTTAGGGTATCATGTCCTGAAATGAATGCATTCTGCCCCTTTTCTGTTCCTCAGATTGAGTTCCATGTGGATTTAAGTCCTGAGGGAGACTGGGAAGGAGAACTGGAGGATAAAAGAAAACAGCAATTTTTGTTAAAGACATTTTGAGATTAAAAGTTTTGGGGGAAATGCACCAAAAAATTTAATTTTATGTTTTACCTTAAAAATTAAAACCATGTGAATGAAACAACACAGTATTTTGCTTTGATATAAAGTGACAAACATCCTTCACCAGGATGTGACAACTACATTTTTCAGTACGTACTTCTGTGTTTTGGGAATAGAACTAAAAAAAAAAAAATTATTTGTTGAAAATAATTTATTTGCTGAAGTTAGCTGCCTTTTTTTGTTGCTTGTTTGTTTGTTTTAAATAGTCACCAAAAGGACTATTAGTTTCTCACAAGTATTTGCTATGTAATTCTTGCAAGTCAGTTGTGCATGACTAGTATGATGTAAAATCCATTAGGAATTTAATCTTTGTTAGTTTTGATTGAAAACACAGACCCCATGATATGGTTTTCCATTCTGTGTGATTAGTAATACACAGATCAATACTTACTTTCAAAGTATATTCTCTAATAATCATTTAGAGTTGATGTTTCTGGCTAATAGTCCTGTTGGTACATAGTCACAGAAACTGAGTACCAAGTGTCTGATATTGAAACTTCTTTTTTTATAGGAATACATTTGTTCTTAGTTCAATATATATTTCATTTTTTTAATTTGTTTCCACATCGTTAAGAATACAGTCAGTGTAAAGGAAGCAGACGACACAGATTAAATTGAATATACAGATACCACATTTATTCAAATATTTTGCTCAAAATAATAACAGAAAATAGACACAGGACAAGAATTCAGCTGAGATATATTTTTATGAACATATGTACTCTTAATTAGAACACTTATGGGTAGGTCTTCACATTTTTCTGACATTTCTTTTTTATTATCCTATTTCTATTGATAAATAACTTTGGATGAGGCCAAACAAAGCAACAGTCCCACTACATAGGTAAAGGAGATACATTTAAATAGCAGAACAAAGAGTGAAGAATTGAAAATGATGCTTTGTTTCTCCCAGTAGTTTTTGCTTTTGTTTTGTTTTGTTCTGAAAAATATGTCTTTTGGAGCAGTAGAAAGATATTCCAGATTTCTGTAATTTTCTATGAACCAGAGTTGCTTTGATTTACTCTTACTCTATGAAGTATAGCACCCAAGTCTGAGAATTGAACACATTTCATAGATTTTAAGAATTTAGGGCTGACTTCTGAGCATCAGTAGAGTTGACTTTAGGGATACAAGCACTTACTATGTATGACTAATCTGACTTACATAAAAAATCTACAGAATAAAAGCCTACAGAATAAAATTATCTAGTAATTCTTATAATGCATCCATGACTTTTGTTTGAACTAAACCCTGGAAAGACAGCTGATGGGGACTCCAATGCCAAAATTGAGAGTGGTCTGTTTGGTGTTGTGGGTGTTGTTTCAGTTCTTGTGACTGCTGTTAACCCACTAGTCTAAAAACACTGGCCCATAAACTTCTGTTGGTTCTTATCACTGCAATGTAGTGGTTGTTGGTACAGAATTGTTGAATTGTTTGATGGAAGATATTGCTTGGACATGGAATCAAAAGAAATGATAAGTACACAGGGTTTGCAGTAGACATTATTTCTGAGACAGAAACACTGCACACAGTGGTAGCAAGTTATCCAAGGGATTTGGGTGGGTGAATTAGGGAGTAGCAAAATACTCTGTGTGTTCAGTTTAATATTTCCTTGCTGATACTTCAGCTGTTTCTTGGTAAACCTTTGGCTACTGCTTAAAAATCCATATCATATCAATTACCTTTACCTCTGTGGATACCTAGTGACAAAGATTAAATCCCCTCTTAACCTCATAATCTTTTCCCTTTAAATCTCTCTGAGAGATGCATTTTTAGAACTTGAGTCACTTTTGTAGAGGTCTCCGAAGTTTTCCCAGTCCAGCCAACTTTTTGATTTCTGAGTGATCCCATAAGCCACAGTTTTTACCTTACCTGTGAAAAAGAGTAGGTATTCATTCACTGACCCTAATTTTCTTGTACCTTTTATAGCAAGCTTGGAAGAAAAGCTCTTGAACTAATAAGAAGGGAATACCTCTGCTTTGAAAAATTTGGTCTAGGAAACAGTTACCAAGGCTGGTAAGTACACAATGCTCTCACAGAATAAATGTTGACTACATTGCAATGAATTCCAGCATTACAATAGTTGTGATATTTTTCTTAGCTTTTAATTAGTACCTGTTTTCTGAAAAACAAAATTGATGATAAAAATAAATTTACATAAATGATATTGTGAACTGATTTCATAGCACTGTAAGAAGATGATCTCTGCTGTATTAAAACACTCGGCTGAAAATGTGTCTTTTTGTTAGTAGAACTGAGAGGTTTAAAGTTGTGGTGTTTGCTCCTAGAAGAATAAGTTTTGAAACTACTTCTGAAAGTTGATGCTGTTCACCAAATCACAGCTAATTAATTACTTGATAACCAGTGGGTAGCTGAATTTTGAAGAGATGCAATTTCTTTCCCTTGTATTCCTCTCACTTTTATGGTATGAAAAGTTACTGTACTGCCTCAGTGGAACCCTGTACGTTGGAAAATTTTTTTAAAAAGCAGTCTAAGCAACTTAACACTTGTTAGGGGTCCGATCCAAAGCTCCCAAATACATTAGCATGTTTTGCTTATATCCCATGGATTTCTGATAAACCTTTTCACTAAGTTCACCTCTTTACACTGTATTCCTTGCCCAAACCAACTTCACCTGGTATCCCATAGGTTTTGGCATAATATGGAAGTATGGGTTTGGGTCAGGTTTGATTAGTTCAATGATAAAACTTTTTTTCTTTTCTATTAAAAAAAAAAGGGAAGAACTTGGAGCTACAGGGCCATCCTGAAGGCAAGTGAAATGTAGTGTTGGAAGGGAACCTGAGAATTCTCAGCCTGCTGGCTGGGCTGCAGATCCTCTCACTGTGAGAATACTGAACTTTCAGCTGTCTCATGGAACACTTCTGCTGTTTTGTAGTTGAAATTAAAGGAGAGGGAATGGACATAGGTGCTACTTAAAGATAACCCATGATAGCAAACCCTAACTTCTTCCCTGTCTGGCTTCTGTACCATTTAGAAACAGAAATGCCTGTGAATCACTGCAAAATATCCTGGTATGTGGGAGCATAAATAGCTCTTTCTATTGAAGACGATCACTGGTTTTGCCTCACACCTTCCTCTACAAAAGAACCATTCTGGGCTAGCCTGCAGCTTTCTTCCTTCTGCTAATTGAGTAGAGCTGAACAGGAAGGTTTTTTTCCCCAAGGTTTCATTGCATTCTTGTGTGGGGGAGAATAGCCACAACCAAATGTGTTACTCTACAATGGCCTGGAAATCCATGAGGCAATTTTCATCCAGCTCTGCCCTGCCATACTATAAGTGCCACACTGTCTTTGCTTCATGAAAATGAAGACATGGAAAACTGCCACCCATGTGATTTCATGACTTTTCACCATGTATATTCATGGAGCTTGAGACTGATTTCCATATGAACATCATTGCATGTAACAAGACCTTCCTATACTTCTCCTATACTATTCCTATTCCTTCTCTCCATGCTACACAGTATTTCAGACACAGCAGATTTTAATTTGCAATATTCTTTTATGAGGTAGGTAGCAGACTATCTTATCTACAAAATACCTACAAATGCAACCCTGCATTAGTTGGTTTCCATTTGCACTTCCACAGTAAACATGCAACAACTTTAAGCATTAGTTTCAATGCAGAACTATATTTTAAATTTTTTTCATCAAGTTTGAATGGTTTCTCAATGTTGAGAGATGGTCATCATAGGCTGATGACAGAATTCCCTCATGCCAGGGAATGTACTCTGGGGTCTATAGCCATCCTTGGGTCAGAACTCATCAGAAATGAGTTCTGGAAATACACTGAAGCTGTTTGCACCTCCAGCTTATCTACTTTTAACAGTTTTATCTGCTTCCTTAAGGGAAAATTTTCTGGGTGAGACAGTGCTTCAGGCAGTGATTTTGGTTTCACACTTCAGCCTTTCCTGTAGGTGATCAGCCAGGATTGTCTATCACCAACCCTTTGTGCCTCCCACCAGGCACCAAAACAGACAATCATGTTTTAACCCCAACTGGCCCCAATTCACCCCTATAAAAATTTACTCCTCAGCTTCAGTGGGCAGACAGTGGAGGAGGGTCTTCTCCTCTTCCATGCCTTCTGCATTCCATCTGCATGTTCCATCCAAAGCCCCCAGTTGCTTTATTGGCATTCTCCTATGATGCTTCTGGTTTTCACATATATTACATATTTTTTTTTTTCATAATGTTTTTTTCCATTTCTAGTAAAAACTCTAGGTTTTTAGAGGAGCATAAAAATAAGAAATGGGGACTCCAAATGACACTCAAAGTGAAGTCTCACTATGCCAAATTCTTAAAGAATGCTCCTAAATTACCCTAAAAATGACCTGGTTTTAGAGCTGTGGAACACCTGTGGCTCCCTCCTTACTTCAGCAGGAGTTGCAGATACTCATGGAAAATCAGGACACCAGTTTCTACTTCATGCTTGTGCCTTCACAGCCTCTGTGATTTTACAATAGCCAGATGGGGAATGTGAAAGTGCATTATCATGTAGAGAATTCTGTGTGTAAAAAAATTAACCCCTTGGAGCCATGTGACACATGAGCTTCTGCATAGGAGAAAAATGCATTTGGCACCACAGTCTCCCACCAGGAAATCTCTACCACCTGTACCAAAAATTTATGAAGTCACAAGTCATTCTCTATGATTTAAACTGGCATTTCAAACATAGGTGCAGCAATTTTATATTCCAGAACAATACTTTAACAATAAAATTTTTAATCTAAAAGTTACAGTGTTCTTACAGCCAAACAACTGACCTCAAGCTCAATTCAAGTTAGTGGATACCCCTGGAGGTTTCTGTGTTGTCAGTTTGAGTCCATATAGAGTTTTGGCCGGGGGCTATGCAAAGGGTTGATGATTAACTATTTACCAGAACTACTAATTAATGCAGTCCTGTTACTAGTTTTGATTATTCTGATCTCTGTACCAGTTAAAACTTTCCCAGTTTGTTTAACTTTTTACATCTGCTGGAAAGTAAGAGCCATAGAGATGACAGGATAGCAAATATTTTTAAGTTTCTAAGAAACACAAAGACTGTATTACCACGATATGGTATTTCTGCATTATCTGCACAGAACATTACATATCCAATGAGTATAATATTTGTGAAACATGGAGTAAATCTAGTTCTGCAATAAATATATTTATGGATACATATACTTTGCTTTGATTTTATAATTTCCAATTACTTTAAGCTACATTTTAAAAATAATCTACATTCCATTTCCTACCTATATATTTTATGGATTGTGATATATTTCAACTATAAGAATATTCTACCTCATTTTCTTCCCTTCTCACCCTGAGAATTTGATATTTCCTTAGCTCTGTTTTAATGGAAGTTGATTTCTTTTCAGAGAGTGGGGTGGTTTAGTTTTTTTTTTTTCTTCTCCTGTGTTGATTTTTATTTCTCTCAGATGAACTTTTGAGCACATTGGTTGTGAGCTCTGATTTAGAATTCTGTACTATTGCTGTGATTTTATATGTGATTATACTTGACTGAAGAAGAAAAGCAAGACACTAAAATATAAAATTTACGTGTACAGCACGTGAGATTTCTTGTTTCTTTTCAGATTGACTTTTACAAGGAAGCCAAATGCCTAAAGCTCAAATCCTTTTGTGTCTGAATTGCAGCTCCAGTTCAGCAAAATGCTTGTGTATCTGTTCTGCAAATTATTTAAGCACATTTCCAAAAGCATGTGAGGACTTGAAAAATGTGCCTCAAAGACGTGCTGAGATCCCTAAGGATGCCTAACAGTTCTGAGAAGAAATCTGCTTAGAGCTCTCACTTCCCCATCTTCAATTTTCTCAGCTCTCTGAATTTGGATCTTTTTGTGCACCTGCACCTCTATACCCTGGCAGTTCTGGGCACTTTGGAGCAGAGTCAATTTATTTGTTTTAATTCCATAGTTACATTGGGCTTGTTTTTAGACTCTAAGACTTCTGTAAGCATCAAGACTTTGTCTCTCTCAACTTTCCAATAGTATCAGAGGTATTTTTACTATTTTCAGGTATCTTATTCTTCCATTTGCTGTGTATTATAACTAATTTGAAGGTTTTTCTGTTTACCTCTACAACATTTTAATTCTTTCAGTGGAATGATTAATGTATTCTCAATGTCCAATTATCATAAATCAAGGATTTCCCAGTTCTGTTTCCTGTCCTTGGCGTTAGCTGAATTTTTTTCCCCCTGAACTGATAACTGAATTATTGTCCCATAAGATGTCTACTTAAAATATTCCAGACCAATGCATTGAACAGTTCTTCCAAATGATCACTTCAACCAGTCCTTCCCCTTGGTGTTTTAAAATTGGTGTATAAGTCAGTGAGATAAACAGAATATGGGTGCTCATCAGGCTTCAACCTTTGTATGTTACATGTGTTCATGGAGAAAATGCTTTATTGCATTCTCCAAGAGCAGCTGGTTATCTTGCATTTGTGTCTTGAATCCTGCTAAAGTTTGCTTACTAAAAATTGAGTAGAAAAAAAAAGGTGAAATTTTAAAAAAAAGAAACATCAACAACATAATCTGTCAATTAGTGACCCCCAAGCCTGTTATCTGCAGTTGGCACCAGGTGCTGATGAATTAAACCCAACAGGTGTTCAAATGAGCCAGCACAGATAATTAGCTTAAATGGTCCCATTTTCTTAAAAACTGTCATGAAATAAACCCCCTCTTCTCTTTTATGGGGTATACAATTATCTGGCACTTTGTAAGGCCTAGCTCTTTTTAAAAAGGGCCTGATCTCAGCCTCTGATTTTGTGGGTGCAATTCACTGCACGCTGCACATTTAACTACATAATTGTTCATGCAAAGGAGGTAGTTAAAATGTGTGTCATCAGTTATGCCCACAGTTGTCATAATTGCAGATGTAAATCGGCTTGTGCAGCAAATGAGGCTGTTTTGCACAATCCAAACCCACCTTTCTAATGGCTGTGAGTGTTTATGTCTTGGCCATTTGCTACATAAGCGACTTTGCTCTCTGTTTCAAACAAAAGAAATGCTTTCTAAATACCAGTCCTCATGTAACAGAAAACAAATAGCTTAAAATGAGAATTGTCACTTTAATGAGATAGATGAAAAAGCTTTAGAAACTGTCTCATCTGTGACCTCCTTCCTCTGCTGGATCCACTGTGTGACCTCAGAAAAAGAAATATATTTCCTGCATTGCAGCTTACTAGTCTGTACAGTCTAAATAAACTACCTAGTGACTATATATCATTAATTAATATTAGAAGAAGATATCCCTGCTGTTAGTGAAGTGCTCAAAGAGTGCCAGAATATTAATATTAGTGTCAAATATTAACTCTGAAAAATAAGTAACAAGACAACTCTAGTTTTCAGAGTTGTGTATAAACTTTGCATATAGCGTGTGCTTGTCTTTCTCTCTAAACTTTCAGTTATGTAATTGCCAGCTTTACTGAATAGCCAAGGTAATAAAACCAAAGTGATTTTCACTCATTCAGTGTGATCTGAGAGGAGAGATGCCTGGTTAGTTTAAAAAGAATTATTCCTTCAGTATCCATAGATTGTTGCCCTACCCATTATGGATTAGTCTTGATAAAATGGGAGTGCTGGCTAGGCACATTTATTTGCTCAGTAACCTAAAGAAACATGGGTAGGTATGGACACAGGTAGAAGCAGGGATAGTGAAAAATCTTGGTCATTTTCTGACTCTTTGGATTTTCTTTTTATTTTTACAGAAAAAGCTAAAATTCCTTTCCCAAAAGCACTGAAAAGTACTCTTTCTCAGAAATGGTTCCTGAGGTAGTAGAGATGGTGATGTCTCTTTTAAGGAGGAAGTCATATCAAAATAGAAAACAACTCTAGTAGGTAAGAAATTACTTATGGGTTGACATCATCTATGTCAGTGCTCTCTCTGACAATGATGACAGGAAATCCTATTTGGGGAGAATATTCAAGCCTGGCTATTTCCTCCCATGTAGCACCAAGCCTGGATACTTCCTTTTATTTAGTACCCCAGTATTCAGAATGATCCTTAAGGTTGTGAGAAGATGCATTCCAACATAATCCTGCTAGCATTCATCATGGCCCTGTTGTCAATGAATATCCCTGATTCCTTTTTGAATACACTGATGCCATCTGCCTCTGCAGCTGCCCGTGGCTGTAAGATCCAGAAATGCACTATTTAATGACTAAATAAATATTTTTGTCTTTTCTGTTTTAAAATGATCTCCTAGTCTATTCATCAGATGGCCCTTATTTCTAGCAGTACAGGATGTGGCAAAAAACTCACATTCACTGCAAAGCAAAATCTCAGTTATATCCTTCCTCAGTCACCTTCTCACCAAACTGGTGACTCCAAGATTGCTTTCCTTACTGGTGACTCTAACTGCCAGTTGGATCATCCTGAGCACCAGGAAGTCCTGCTTTGGGTTACTTTTCCCTAAGTGTACAATTTTATTTTTCCTTGTCTTGTTTGAACCAGTATTTTCATTGGAGGTGACCAGGGTGTTTAGAAACTTGAGTTTCTAACTGTGTATTTAGGAGTGGGATTTCCAGCTTTAAAAATGTCAGACTACTTTCCTTGTTAGTATTGAATATTATTTGAGTTCACAGGAGTATTCAGAGAATGACATATTTGAAAGTCAAGAAATAGTCATTGTACTGAGGAAAAAGTCTTACCTTCTCAGCAGGTATAAATCATTATGATGATTATTACTCAAAGCACTGATTCTTATCAATTAAAGATCTGTACCAAGGAATATTCAGCTGTTTTGCTAGCCTTTGTCTTGTTCTCTGAAGGGACAAATCTAATGGCAAAATGTTGAACTTCATCCCATGAGGGTCACTGATCCTGGCTTGGTTGAATTTTGGCCACAAAAGAGGCCAGAGATATAAAGGAATGGATTTTTTCTGAGACATTAAGATACAAGTCTTCACCTCTTGTTTTTATAATATGAAGATACTATTTTCTATTGTGTTTGAATATTATTTTGAGGTAATATGTGTCATTTTGATTAAGAAGCCTAGTTAGTAAAGATTAAAATCAAGAAAAAGGTCATTTACATTTGTTAAAGCAAAAAAATTTTGCCTCAAAGATTGGATTTAAAATTTAAAGACAAGAAGCTTGTCTCTGTGTACTGTAGGAGAGATTTAAAGTTATCTGTTATAATTCTTTTATTTCTGCATGATCTTGGTTTTGCATATTTTATGATATATATATTAGAGTAGAATTACATTAGAATATTATTTTGTAATTGTCCTCTGTTATGGTACTTCGTCCATATCTCTATTCTTCCCACCTGTTTAGTGTATTTATAATGTTGTAGTCTTTATTTTTTTTTAATTGCACTCCCCTGAAGGTAGCTCAGTATCTCTTGTTTAAAATTCAGAGCAGAATCAAAATTTCCAAGAAAAGAAGGGAGAATTTTACCTGTTCTTGGTGTCCTCCACCCAGACACTGGGAAATAAAAGCCTCCTGAAGTCTGCTGTCTGACTCACAGTCAGAAATCATAGGACATCCATCGACTTTGAACAACTCAAGAGTAAACAACTATTAATTGTGCCAAAATGAGCAAACTATATAAAGATGGACAAATATATCCTGAAGTGTTTTGTCTCTTTACTTCCCTGAACCCTTTAATCAGAAAGCTTTAGTTTTCCATTAGCACTGAAGGAAATCTTACAGCAGTGTGAACTCCTAACCTGTAAGAGGACATCCACTGATTGTATTTTTGTCAGAGTACAAATTATGGAATTGTCTAAAATGTATGTAATTTATTTGTTCTATACTAATAGACACCCTGCCAGGTAGGCAATTTTCTTTCACAAATCCATTTTGTTGTGTTTTACTTGCTTTTACTTTCTTTACTTTTGTTACAAACATTGGGGGTGGGGGGACCTCTGTGTGATGAAGCCAGAATCTGCAATAAGGATTCCTGATAACTGCATGCTTCACACTCAGAGAATATTCCAGGAAATTGCTTATAAATTTAACACAAGTGCTTCAGTCCATGGAATTTGTTACTGCTATTTTAGGTTGCTTTCAATTGCTTATTTTTGAGCAGAACTTATATTAAACTGCACAAATAAGAGGTGTTCTTTAAAGCACAATAGAATTCTGGTTCTCGCTACAGAAATTCTGGTGTGTTGATTAAACTCCAAATAAAACAGGTGTTAGAGTAATGGCCTTTACAAGTTAATTAATCTTCATTTTCAAAGCGTGAGCTACCATTTGGCTTAGGTTTATTATACATAAGTGTAAATTACAATGTGATTTACTGTTCTAAAGAAAAAGCCACTCTCTAAGGACAGGTCTTGCCAGTTAACTGGCATTGTAGCACATGTGTGAGCAAATTGTGCACACTTTTGGTTGAAAACATTTCCTTAAATATATGGACAATCTGATTTATTGCTTATTCAAGAAATTTTGCTGGGAATATCAGTTTGAGGAAATAACACCTATTTAAATACCTTATAATCTTCAAAATGATATTGAAATTCCTCTTGCAGTCATTACATCCTTGATTTTATTTACGTGAGAAGTATTTCTGCTTCAGGGACAAAATCTTTACTCTACATATGTGAACACTTGGAGAGATTTTATTTACAGTAAACTGAGAAAGAGCTTTTTGACAGCATATAATATTGAAAGGGTAAAATATCCCTCTCATTCTCACTGTAGAATACAGCTATATGTATAATCAGACACCTTTTGGGAGGGTTGATCTAGTTTCTGTTTTTCAGATCAGAACAAAGTCAAGCCTGTTGAGGAGAAAAAAGGTATGTTCTACAAAATGCAGTGAGTCTAAGCCACAGATTTCTATATTTTTCTGACAGAATTCAGTTAGATTTTCACTTTAAGCAGAAAGTTGTCCTTTTTTTTCCTCTTTTTGTTGTGCACCCACTCAGTAGCAGAGTCAACTTCACCTATGAGTTCTAATAGTCACCCTGTTTTTATTTGATGTGCTTCCAGCCTTTTACAAAGTCCCACCTGCTTTCTGGTCCTCACGACATCGAGATGGTAGGTCACAGTGTGGCCTGGATAACTATCTTCTCAGCTGGCAGGTGACACTGCTCATTCCTTTCATTTAGTGAGAGTCACTCAGACGGCACTCTGGACCCATCATTACCACAGTGGCTGCATCCTCAGCCCACCCTGTGGCAGTCCTACCCCATCACTGCTCTTGCACAGCAGTAATCTTGGGGCACAGTGCTGCCCAGTGCTGGTATTCTGTTGTCAAGTGCACTTTTTTGGAAGAGAGATGAAATTTTCAGAATCCCAGCAGGCAAAGAAGGAATGAGGAATTGTGATATAGGTTGGAAGTGTCTCGAAGGCAGCATTGCCAGGATGGGAACAGCTGGGAGGTGCTAAATGGTTGAGCTTGTGCAGAACTGCAGAAGAGGAGAACATCATCTTCCCAAGTGCTTGAGAAGAAACTTTCATTCTGTCAGTGACTCCTAGCACTAAACCTCTTCTTAAACAAAGCAGAGGTCTTACAGTAAGCTCCATGTATTTTTCCTTTTTCTTCCTTATCCCCTTTTTTCCCTTTATCCTCTTTTTTCACTCCTTTTCAATACCTTCGTTTCCTCAGTTGATTTTTTTTTTCATTTGTCAAAAGATTTCTTTTTTTCTTTCACAAATCCCTTTCTTGTTTCTCCTTTTGATGTGGCTTTTCTCTGTGTTTCCCTTTCAACACTCAGAGCTTATTTTAGTCTCTTCTCTGTATTTGTTACATGGAGGAGTGATATTGAAAAATTAAAAGTAGATTGTATGGGATTTTCTTATTTCTCTTTATCCTCTAGAGGCCTGTTTCTCTTCCCTGCTATTTCTATGAAGTTTACCATTCCCAAATGCTTCCTTCCTTTTCTTTCAAATCATTTTGCTCATCTTTTGCTCTCTTGCTCTGTCCTTCAACTTCCCCTTCACTTATTATTGCTTGATATTTAATTTCTCAGGCAGGGTGAGTCTTTCCGGAAGCATTCTGGATAAATACTCCAATCTGTACCCCAGCTCTGCTGACAAACACTAACTTCCCAACTGCATCTATGCTGGCTTTTTGCTCCATTTTTTCCCTATTTCTCCCCCAGCAGCAGCAGCAGCAGCAAGGTTGGCAGTATTAAGTGCTACAGCCCCATTATAACCACAGCCTTGTAAAACCCATTAAAGATCAGGTCTGTATGACATTGTAATTCTAATAGCAGTCACTGGCAGCCTATCTCTGCTTGTTCTCCTATTATTACAACCACCAGTAGAGCTGTTCTACTGGGAAATTTCAAGTGTAGACAAAGCTTTAATCAACAGTAATCTGATCCTTTAAAAATGCAACACCAATTCATTTATTTCTCGTTTCACATATGAAATTTTAATAGGTACAATCACCCTTAAGGATGTTTCAAATATTAACATTATGCACAATTACAAAACAGAATCTTTTTTCTGTATGAAACTATCAGCATCTTTGAACCAAGTAAGTAGTTTTCTGTGCAGACATCAAGTTTACTATCAATCAGAAGCTTATTAACAGCTGTGTTAGTCCTAATTAAGTGCAAAGCAATGGCAGACTTTTTAATTAAGTCTTATTTTCCTAAGAGGAGTCTGATGGGGTTTTTTTTCTCTTTCTCTTCCCCACCTCCATCCTTATTTACTGTGTAAAGTCAGCTTTAAAAATACCTGCGACACAAGATGGGGCCATTGACATGAGGCCAAGGCACCAGGAAATATTTCCTTTACAGAATGGCTGTGTTGTGATTATACTGACCATATTTTATTCCTCTGATTTTGTAAAATGATTCTGATTTTTTTTTTAAACTTTTCTGCAGTGTTTTTAATTTTGTTTTCTTTTTTAGTTCTCCACTTGTCTGAAATGTATTTCCTGCATCCTCAGTTTCAACAGAAGTAGAAATTAATTTTAGTGTGTAAATGCACATGAGAGAAAGTGGAAATGACATCATATACACCAAAAAGGTTCTTGTGGCCTGACTGGACCTCTGTGTAGTACAATGTAGTAAATGCTCAGCTGTTACAAGAAAGAATTGGCCTCACAGGTAAACTGAAATTTAGAAGTCTCTACAAGTGTTTGATTTTCTTAGTCCTGAGCAGTGCCCAGGGGTGCACAAGTGAAGGAGGGAGAGAAGTGCCCTGAAAACTCTTAATCTGCACTTTCTACCCAGCACTATTTAAGGTGGAGTACTTCTGTAACCACAAATGATGTCTGGATTGTTACTTTGCTAAGGGGATAAGCAGTGTGTACATGTAAGAGGGCAGAGTAACCTCTCACAGACACATCAAGGGCTCCTGTGAAATGCTGACAATTTTACACGGGGTGAGGATCTGTCCTCTACAGCTTAAAGACAGGGTGGATCACCACATGAGATGAATTTCAGGGTTTACTTCTCAAACCAACCCCTGAGCTCCTGGGTTTGCTCTTGCATATTTTAGGCAACCGATTGTTTTCCTTTGGACAATGTGTTCAGCAGGAAAAACTTAACATGTTCCTGTAGAAAAGTGTTTCAATGGGCAAGGAGGGAAAGATCAAGGCCAACAAGCTGAAAAGGAACTGGAGCCTAAAAGCCATTAAACCTCAGAGTGTTGCCTAGCTAGGCTTAACACTATGGGCTGTGAGGAGCAGGAATTGTCATTTTCTAAGGGTTTGCAGAGCACTTGTTGCAATCTGATCTGGCTTGAGCCTAAGGCACTGATGTAATGTAAGCACTGAGGTCGGTAAAATCGTAGTAAGTCGTGGTGGCTTTAAAATGCTCTGGCTCAATTATGGCAGTAAATCCAAGTCTAGATGTAGCAGCTCTTCATTTATGGGCACACAAGTATGCCATAATTGTCTGTAATAAAGCATGATGGAAATGAAAATGGCAACATTTTACCTTCTGCTTTGTGGAGCAAACCAGTGATTTTTTTTTTTTAATCCATACCTATTGTGTGGTTTCTGTGCTGTTTCCAACACAGGTTCTGGATTTGTATATTTAGAAGTTTCTGTTCAGTAATCAATACCTGGTACGTTCTGGTTCATTACAGCTGCAGGGGTTAATGAATGACTATTGTTTATACATTGTCTGATGTTAAAGCTTAATCCATATTTGAGTCTGATGCCAGCTTTGTTTCCAGGAAGAAGGAACTGAGATAATGGCTAGGCATATTTTAAAAGAGAACAGGGTTTTTATAATGGTTATGGATCATTTTTATACTTTGGTTATCTTGAGTACATTGGACCTTTATGCTTCAGGATTGCCCAAGTCTGATTACTTTTTTCCTCTTGCTTTAATAAAAAGCAGAATAAGCTCATGAATTTCTTCCACTTCTTTTTCCCTGTCTCTCATCCCCTTACATAAGGTTTATATTAATATAAGAAATACTAATGTCCTCTGAAGAATAAAATTTAAAAATGCCATTTTACTTCTTTTGATTGCAATAGCAATGTTAAGGTGGGAGCTTTGACATCCAAGCAGGATTCCCTAGGGTCCTCTGGACAAGGCAGCTTCTTGTAACCAAACTTGCATTGGCAGCTTGTTGGGGGGCTGGTTTCTCCTTTCCACTTCTTGGAAAGGGTTGTCAGACTTGGAATGGACTGCCCAGGAGGTGATGGAGTCCCTGGAGGTGTTCAAGGAACCACTGGATGTGGCACTCAGTGCTGTGGTCAAATTGACATGGAGGTGTTTGGTCATAGCTTGGACTCGATGATCTCAGAGGCCTTTCCCAACATAAAAAAAATCCATGTTTCTGTCACGGAGACCTTGGAAATTACTTCTTAAAAACAGATGGTACTGTAAGATTCCTGAAGCTCCTGCCAGTTTTCCATGCAAAATATCTGCTTTCCAAAGGTGGAAGTTTGTTTTTCTAACTCCTACACTGCCAAGAGCTCAACTTCACTTACCTTGTACCACTCTCCTATGTTTAGTGAAGATTTTTTAACTGTTGGAATTTCTTTGCTTTTCTGTCCAAGTTAAACATATTAAGGAGCACTATAAATGACACATTGTTTATTTGATTAACTACTGTTTTCTGGCAAATTTTGAATTAATCTTTAACAAAAATATGTGATAAAGGTGAATTTATCTTTCATAAAGAAGTAATGTGAAGTAGTGCATCATAGGTTTTCATGATTATGCTTACAATTTTCAAGAAAAATAGAAAAGTATTGTGCAAGCATTACAATATCCAAATCAGAGGCGGCAAATAAAAGATGTTGCTTTAAAAAAAAATGATAAAATTACTCTGTTTCCATAAGTAGGTAGTTTGCTAGTTATCTATAAAGATACAAGAATAGGGCGGCCATAAGTGTGACTGTTGAAGACTAAATTAGGGAGTTGTTGGAGGCTTCTTAGCATTAACTAGGAAATATTTTGGCGTAGATGGCACATTAATGCCTGCTGTCAAAGAAAGGGAGACTGGGGGGTGAAAGAGAAGAAAATGGAACCAGCAGCACAAGGGTGACTGCCATTACAGGTCTCTGATAAAGAAAGGAGACTGCACCTGTCTGGAATGAGGAAAGCCAGCAAGAGCATCTTTGAAAGAGATAAAAGGACTCTCTTCCCCTTTTCCCCCTTTATTTATTCAGTGAACTTCAGCCCTTGCAGAAAGCACCTGGCTGACAGCTCTGTACCTTGTAGTCCTTGGTGTATTCCCAGCAGGGTGTACACTGCAGACATCTCCAGCAGCAGGTTCCCTTTGCTCTCCTGATGGGAGATGTGGGCTATGCTTTTATTTCCAAGGTGTGTCCCATCATGGGCCTGTCTGCCCACCTCTGCAGCGGGGAGGGCACAGGCTGGGGGTCTGCAGGGCCTGGAGACTGGGCTCAAACAAGGCAGCTCCTGCTGTTAGTGCCCCGGCCATCATCCCCACCCTCTGCTGGATGTTGCCACCCCTGAGGCAGCGATGTCTAATCCACTCATGAATCAATTATTGAACTGTCGCATTTTTCAGCCTGGCCTATTAAATTAAACTGACATCAGTCTCATCTCACAAAGACATTAGATAGTGATGAATTTCAGGTACTGTTAACCTGGTTTTGAATTGGCCTGCTAGAGACAGACAGATTCATTTTACATTCGAGCTGCCAGAACCACTGTCATGTCCTATCTTGCTGTTGTGGCTTTTTGATCAATGGCCTTCCTTGCAAACTCCTAAGAAGGAGCAATTTTATAAAAAGAAAGAGAGCATAAGAAAGCCAAAAAGGTCAAAACCTGGATTTATTTTTTCTGACTTTAGTAGCACTGTGAGGAACAGGGTGCACATGTAAACAGTGAGATTGGCTGGCTGGTTAAAAAAGCTTCACTGAAAGAGTCATGGAATGGATAAGGCTGGAGTGGATGTTAAAGATCATCCAGTTCTTCCTGCCATGGGTAGGGACACCTTTCACTAAACCAGGATGCTCAAAGGCCCATCCAACCTGGCTTGGAGCTCCTTCAGGGCTGGGTCATCCACAACTTCTCCGTGCCACTGCCTCAGCACCCTCACAGAAAGAAAAAGCCCAATACTACCAACACAGATTTAAAAGGCACTGCGTGGAATTAATGCAGTCCAAGTTACGGGAGTTTACATCCTTGGAAAAATGGAAAAGAAATATTCCATACTGCCAACAGCATTGCTTTATACCTGCAGTACACCCACTGTGGATAGGTCCTGCTTGCTCTGTGCTCTACTTCATCCACTGGGTGCACCTCGTAAGCAAAATGTGGAAACTTTTTTTGCTTTGGCCTGCTAAAATGTGGAAGGTCCTCAGCCTGCTCTGAGCTGAACCTGCATCTCTTTGGCTTTGTCTGTACTCATTCCCTTCTTGGATTCTGCTTTTATTGGTAACTGAAATAGAACAAAAAAGGTGTTCACTGCTCTGGCGGTTTATTTTCTTTTCTCTCCCCAGGACTTAGGGGGAATTGATGAGGGTCTGTGTGCTTCCTTTTGACTCCTCAAGACAAGATGGAGCCACTGGAGACCTGTTGCCCAGGAAGGCAGCCTGTGGGTTTGCAGAAAGGAATGCTGACCTGTGCTGGTGCCCTGTAAAGCCTGTGCTTCTGAGTGCCCATCTCTTAAAAGTGCTTGTCTTTTTCACTGTGGGGAAAAAAAAAATCAACAAGGAAACGCCGGCAGATATTTCCTGCCTGCTGGAGCTGCGGATTCATTACTATTAATAGAAGCCTTAATTGACTATTTGAGAGCAGCTATAAAAATTGATTAGGTGCATATGAGGAAATAAACATGGGTCAGTCTGTAGCGGCACAATGATATGAATTTGATGACCTATTAGGACACTTTTGTGTCTAGCAAAGGACTTTTTTAATAAACATTAAACACTTCGCCCAAATTCTGCCCTCTAGCATTTCTCCCAGTCTAATGAATGTATAATGAAAGCAAATATTTGGTATAGCAAAAGAATCCTACTTTTTAAAATCTCATTCCTGTACATTTTTAAGAGGTTAGGTTACTTGACATGTAAAGCATCTATGAATTTTAAGTGAGGCCAGATTAGTAAGGCTCTGTAGCTGGTCTTTCATCTTAATGTGACCAAGAATGTCCTCTAGCTCACTCTATTTACTAAGAAATTAAAAAATAGCAAATTGCACTTCATTGCAGGCCATATGTCCATTCCTCTCCTGGGCTCTGCTCTACAGCAATGTTAATTGACTTGCCCAAACCCTCTTCTCCTGACTTGTGACCACTGCTGATGAAACAATCAACAATGCTCCTGAGCAGAATAGGGAATGAAAAAGCAACGCAAAACACTGAACCACATTAAGAATAAATTCATTTCTGCAAAAGGATGATAAAAATTTAATACTGACGTATAACCTGGGCTTTCAAAAGTAAAATCTTGTTTTAAGCTCACTTAAAAAGCGGGAGTTTCACCATGGCCTGAAAGTTGGAGACTTTTAAAAGGCACTTTACACTGAGAAAACAAAAACAATAATATACAAATTATTGACTGTTACATATTTATTTCTGGTTTAGTAGACTTTGATTAAGGCACACAAAATGTAAAAAAGCTGCAAGGGCTGTGGAATAAAGACTGTATTTTCTTCTGCTGGGCAAATAATTTGATCAATCTGTACGTGGAAGATAAATTGGGTTAAACTACATCGAACAAAAGTAAAAAGGACTATAAACTTGTAGTGTATTAATGAGCATGCTTTTTGCCTTTTCACCTGGATCTTCAGAGAACGTCCATTAGATCACAAGCTTTGTCTTTTAAGGCAATACATAATATTGAGATGAGGATGCATTACTCCATGCCCACAGCACAGCACTGTGGAGTGTTACAGGACACACCTGAGTGCAGGACCCAGCTGAAGCTGGTTTTGCCCACAGCCTGTGGCAGGTGCTGGCTATTGCCCTGGGCTCCTTGCCCGGCCCATAAAGAGGCGTTAGTGAGTTTCTGCCCTTTTTGGGCAGTCAAGTCTTTGTTTTCAGACCTTCTGGGCTAAGGGCTAAGGAGGGCTGTGGGAAGAAGAGATGAAGAGCCCAGGAGATGGGCCAGAGCCTGGCAGGAGCCCGGGCTGCAGCCCTGTGCTTTCCTGCTTGGCTTTAACTCTGCCCCTGCCCACTCGCTGTCCCCAGCATCTGCAGAGTGCTCAGTCCCCTACCAGCCAGGAAAGATCAACCACAAGAACTTTTGTCACTGCTCCTTCAAGTGCTCACCTTGAGGGTGTCTGTGGGGCTCTTTCTCAGTGTCCTCCATCCAAACTGAATGCAGAATGTGGGATTTTCCAGTTTCTCTGCAAGTTGATGCAAGCAACTGCTCACTCGTTGCCCATACCAAACGTTTTTTCTTTTTAAAAAATTTTTAAAGTTGTGTTAGATAACATGATCAGGTCAGAAATCCCTCTGCTTTCCTTCTTGCACTTTTTTTTTTTTTAAACACCTAAAATAGTAGGTCTTGTAGAGAAAGGACTTCAAATACGAAAACTGAAAAGACTGAGAAATAAAAAAGCAAATAAAATGTAAACTTCATTATCATTAATAGCCTGATCACTTTCTCTAGCAGTTTTGTAATTTTTTTTACTCCTCGAAGCTGGCAGTGCACAAAAATGGAACGTGACTACGGCAGGCTTATTACAGATTTCCTTTATAATGTTATTTGGTTAGTAGCTATGACGTTAGAATTTTAATTTTAATTGCCCTTTTTTTCCTAAGCACGGTCAATCTATCTTTTTACTATGACAAGTTATTTTAAACTACTTAGTATTCAGAATATTTGCAGTTGCAACGAACAAGTTCATTTAAACACCAAATCAATCAGTATTTTCACTAGAGAGAAATTTTTAAGTACCAATTAAGAATGAAAAAGTGATCTACATTCTCTAATACAATATTAATGTCCTGAGAGGAGTGATCCCAACTGCATGCGAAAAAAATGCAGCTGTGCATATGCTTCTTTTAAGAAAGAGTTTTTTTTCTGTCACTTAGAATAATTTAATGAATAAAAAGTGGTTCTTTTACTGCTGCTAATGAACGGAAATCCCATCAAATTGCAAGGCATCAACACAAGGACATTACTCTTAAACTGAAAGTGCCGTAGATTATCCCAGTGATAATGGGGGCCACGAGCACTTTGTGGGATGGATGGACTGTTCTGGTGGTGCTGTGCTGGAGTTACCTTTCAGCAGTGCATAGATCACAGTTAAGAGTTATGCTAGGTGCCTCATTCTGTTATTCTCTGTTGAAATACCAACCTATCTGGTCATAATGAGACCGTTTAAAGTAACATAATTAGGGAGGGAAATCACGTCCTTTAGGCTGATCAGGGTGTGCACTGATCTGCTGATGGAGTAACTCATACCACACTCATCCATCATTGATGGATCAATTGGGCATGGAGTGGAGGGAAGGATACTGGCCTGGCTCTGTGTTCCAGTGCCCACGTTCTCCTCTGGTACCTGCAGTTTGGGTTTTTGTGTGCCTTGCAGCACGGGGAGCAGCACATGAAAAAGCCTTGGGGGAAGGGGACCTGAGTTTTTAACAGGAACCAGCCTGGGGTGGAGGTACCCTGTTTAGGTGGGATTAGATTGCATGGAAAAAGGATTTTACAGGCCTCCAACAACTGGAGGGCAGTTCAGGAGACCTAAAAAAGGAGGAACCGGTGTTTTAACCACAAGAGGTTTTATCACCTTCACTTAGATAGTTTTGTTTCAGCTTAACGCCCACTTGGCTCTTTAGAGTCGATGTGCCAGGAACGCTGCTGAACAATAAGGTGACAACCTCACCCTATCAAAATGACATAAAATACATTTTCTTTTAAGTTGTGTTTGAACTTGTCTTACCATAAAAGTATTTTTAGAGCACAGGCACCTTGGGGGAACATCTGAAAATGTGAACAGGAAAAAAAGAATCTGAAGTTGAATTGTTGAACCAAAGATTGCCCGGCCTCTCCAAGGATTTCATTAGTGCCTTTCCTGTGAAACAGTTTCAGGAGCCTATTTACAACAATTTTGGTTTTCTTATCCAAGTAACAGTCTTGCATTAATTTGTATAAATGCTTTTTTTTCCTGTGATATTTCTGTAAGTATTATCTAAATATATCATTGAAAAGGACTGTTGGCTTAACTCTTTTAAGATAGTATCTTTATGAAATAGACTTTTTTTTAGGACAGCAAAAGATATAGAATCTCTTTCTGATTATCTAGGCAGAAAAAAGTATTTATTATTCATAAACACAAGAATTTGTGCATATAAAACCAGAGCCATTGAAGTTGGCTCGATATACAGAAATTGAAATCAATCCATGTTGCTCTTAAAGTACTTGTTTTGCAGTTTTGGCATGAAGAGTTTGCAAGTAAAACAGTAAAGCTTCTGCTCCCTTGCTGGTTTATAAATAGTTTATATATTAGGCATTTAGTATGCGTTTTTTAATAAATCATTGCTTGTCCTGAAATTCGGGATGCTTTGATCTGTGCATGTTTTCACAAATACATAGCACCTCTAGGATGACCCCAGTGGTAGTGCATGGGAGGGCTTTTCAGAGGAATATTCCAAGTTTTTGCAGTTTGGTGGGCAGCAGCCTTGGCTGTGTGCCCCATTACCCTTTCCCTGTGCACCTCTGAGTGGGTGTTGTTGGAGACACCACAAAACCAGGCTCAAACTTAGCGTGCACAGGGTGAAAACATCTTTGTGGGATATTGCTGTGATCATCCCAGCCTACCAAGGTACAGCTACGTCTAAAGATCCCTTCAAAAGAGAACAGGAAATGCAGTAATTGGGGGAGTGAGTGGAGTCATGTGGGAAAATATTTGTAGCCATGACTCTTTTCCAGCACTGCGCTGTTACATTAAAGAGCTAATGTGTAAGTTAATGCTGCCTGAGGCAGGATTCACTTCTCATGTATAGGGACTGAAGATTGCTAATGGCCTAGCCAGCATGAAAACCATCTTGCCTGGGAAGGTGACTTACTGTACTTCTCTTACCTGGCTGCTGCTTGGTTTGTTTTACTGAGCACCTGGCACTGAATTTTCACAGTCTGCCCAGCTCCTGAGGGGGCACAAGAGCTGTTACCAAATCCAAGGCCGGGCAGAGCCATTGGTGAGGAGATCTGTGCAAGGAGATTTGTGACTGACTGCTCTCCTCATCTCTGCTTGGGCTGCTCTGCTGGCACAAAGGAAATTGTGCTACTCCCTGGACCAGGCTTGTAGCTGCTGCCACTGAGCAAATCCCAAAGAAAATGGCAAATTTGATAATAATTGATTATGCTGATGATTCTGGTGATGAATGCTGTGATGGATAAGAGCATGCCCTCTTCCATGCCTAGCCCTAGCTTTTCTCCTCTGTTGTGGAGGGGTGGCTGTGGTCCCTCAGTTGTGCCCCAAGTATTGCATGGAGGAAAATTCCCATAGGAACCTGCTCCCCCGTGCCCTTTTCCAGGCTGGATGTGAGGAAATGGCTCACAGCATTGCTCACACACACAGCAAGGTAGACTTTGTGTGGGTGGGAATTCTATGGGGACACTTGCCACGGAGCTTTGTGTTTCTCATTGGATGCTGTCTTTGTAGGGATTTAGTCTTTTTTTGCATTTCTTCCTCAAATGTGCTACTGAGCTCTTACTCTGCTCCCACCTCCTACTCTGGGAAACTACTTCAGTGTGCTCTGCTGTGCTGAGGGCACTATTTCCTCAGCTTCTGGCTGCTTTCTCACCTCCTGTTTTGCTTCTCCTGTTCTCTTTATGTATCCCAGCTGCTGTGGGTTCTGTTGATTTGTGTCTCTGTATTGGCAGCTGTGCAGTCAATCCACTTTCTTGTTGAAGTGCATGATGTTTCAATACTGCTCTGTAACTGCCCTCTTAGGATAAAAGGGAATTTAAAAAAATAAAATTAAAAGCAAGAGATGAGGTAAAACGAACGACTTTTCCACCGTCTTATAAAATGTGTTAAATGTGGGTGGAAGTGCTTGTATAGACTCAGCAGTCTTGTATTGGGTTTTATTCTTGAAAATTCGTACCTAGAAATAGTATTTCAAATATAATATCTTTTTTCATGTGTCAACTTTTTGTGAATATACTCCCATTCAGCTGTTGCAGAGGTAACAAGAGCCATCAGCATCCGTCAGGCTGAAGGTGATTGCCATTTTGGAGATTCCTGCCTGTTCTGTTCCTGCAAACTTTCAGGCTGAGTACTGAATGGAATATTTCTTCAGCACATGTGTGCACAGTGGCTGTGTGAGGAGGCAGAGGGGATGAGTGGTATTGGTGAGGAAGCCAGGAATTCCTTCAGCAGAACCAGGACATGCTCTCCTCCCAGTGAACACGGATAAGTCAATGCTAATGGGTGCTATGCACAAGGGAGAGGATCTACCCCATTGCATGCTCTGGGAAGTGCAATTTAAAGCTTTCCTGAGGCATCTTTAAGTTAAATTTCTTGGAATATCTGTCTTTGAGTTGTCTCACATGCAGAACTCCCATTGACTCAACAGGGCTGGCTGCACACAGATGAGTGGTGGGAGATTTCTCTTTTGTTGTATCTTGAGATGTAAAAGAGACAGAGGTAAATCACTCATTGGTATGAGAGACAGGTGTTTGCCTGTGTGTGTGGTAGGGATTCACTACAAGGTGTGCACTTTTGGGCTATGCGAATGCCAAAACACTGGAAAAAGAAACCAATTTTAAAAAAAATGGTCAGGAATTTCCTTTCCTTCAATCCAGAGGAACCCCTTTTTTAGGAGTACCCTTGCTTGCTGGCAGGACTTGAAGGAGAGTACATTGGTCAGATGTGCTATAAAGAGTGGATGTTGAAAATGGCCAGCAAGAACCTATAGATTTGCTGTGAGAAGAATTATACAAACTAAAACAAAATCCCCATGGCCACAGGGCTTGGGTGACAAAGAGGTGTGCCCATAAAAAGGTGGATTCTGTAGTAGCTGTGTCAGGGCTTTTAGCATCTTCCTCAGATGCTTCTGGTATTAGTTGTGGTCAGTGGTTGCAATGTGGGATTCAGCTGACCTCTGCAGCTGACCAGCTCCCATGTTCTGGCTTTATCCAGCAGAATTCAAAGAGCCTGGATCCTTTTAACTCTGCAGAAGATGGACTTGTGTTATCATAGCTGTGCAGTGTTTGGCCAAATCCCCCACATTTTGCTTGTGAAATGAAGGAGGCAGCATGTGGGTTGCTCTGCTGAAACCAGAAGCATCAGACTAACACGTGATGCTGGTGTCTGCAATGCCAAACTGCTGCTTTGTGGTCTTACCTTATTTCTTTTTCCTTCTTTAAACACAAGGGAAATTTTGAAGTGATATCTTTGTCTTCAACAGATTTTTGAAATCAGTGGGGGTTAATTAAAAACTAAATTTGGAATCTACAAACATCCAGAAATTATTTACACTGTTGTTAATTTCTTCTTTAATATTCATAAGTGTTTTCTGTTAATTAAGAAGACAGGGAGAACATGAAGAAAGGCTCAGAACAAAAGCAGTCTGCATACAGATTAGGGACTGAGTTCTCAAGGAACTGGACTAAATACTTGCTGCCAGCACTGAGTGAGGAATTTATATGCAGTGAATGTATCTTGCAGCCAAAAAATTGGGCAGACTTGTGTCTTAAACTCACTGCATCAGGATTTGACATGATCCTCTTAGCACCATGGTTGCCACTTCCCTGCTTTCTGGCATTGGACATAAAGCAGTTTTATGGAATCATTGAATGCCCAGGGCTGGAAGGGACCTTAAAGATCATCTTGTTCCCACCAGCCTTTCACCAGACCAGGTTGCTTAGAGGTCCATCCAACCTGGCCTTGAACACATCCAGGTATGGGGCACCCACAACTTCTTTGGGAAATCTGTTCAGCAGGCATAGGTGTTGCACTTCTCTCAGTGAATATCCTTTTCTAACATGTGGAGGTATTTGCAGCCTCTTCCACATCTGGGACCTTCACCTTTGTTCTTTCCAGTTTTTAGGAACACCTGTTTTGCTTCATTCCTACAGTGTATATACCTTCAGTGTTGAAACAACTTCCTACTGTAAATCTTTTATTTGAGGTGTTTTGAATACTGACCTATCAGGCTGCAATTTTTCAGCTCTGTAGGATGTGAGTGAGCTTTAAATTATGTACTTTAGAATATACTAGTGAATAAAAGTACTGTATTTCCCAGCAAGATTTGGGAATCTTGTGTTAGTTGTAAATAGTTGCATTTGATGCCTGTGTGGATTCTCAGTATAGGGAAGAGATTAAAAGAATAATGTTAGTTAAGGATTTATTTCACTTGGGATATTGAATATACCTGTTTCTAAGCTGTTTGACAAGTAGAAAACACAAACACCTAGGCCCCTAAAAATGCCCTTTGTAAACAGGCTGTCTGATTGGCATTCCTGCACTGATGGCTGCTGTCTTGCAGTGCCACCAAGACAGGCCTATTTTCAGGTTTCAGACTCCACTATCCCTGCCTAACATTCTTCTAAGAATGAGCTGTGGGGATAACAGAAAGCTGGAAGTAAGGAAAACAGCATTTTTAAGAAAAAAAGAAAATAATTATTTATTACCTCAAATCAAAGGCAGCAAATTATTTGTTTGTTTGTTTTTGTTTCTTTTTTTTTTTTTTGTTGTTGTTGTTTCCTAGGGGTGGAGAATCTGGAATGTTGCTGAGGGAAGTAATAGAATTAAAGAAGAATGAGTTCCGCTGTGCTCTAGGGAGGCCATTGTACGCTCTGAACTCATTGTACACAATATTCTAAGCTGTGACAGTAAGTCTAAAGATGCAGAAAAATTTATTTTGGCAACGGTTTATGGAAGAAATGAAGGATATAGGGAAGTCTGGAGAGTAAAAGCAGACTTCAGACTGGCAGCTTGAGCACAAGTTAGAGACCTGGGTTAGAGATGAGCTGTATGTACAAATACATTTCTGTGATCTTTTTGATAGGAAAAAGATCACAAATTATATCAGAAAATACAGGGTCAGCTGTAGCAAGAACACCTTGGGGGAGATGGGAGTTGCAGTAATATCAGAAGACATCTGGTAATGGGGCTACAGCAGATATTTTTCCCCCTCAGGGAAGACGGTGGAACAGTAATTACCAAGAAAGCCAACAACCTGCAGAGTGCAGGAGTGTCTTGCTTGTAGTTAGAGATGCTGAAGCCTGGAATATATAGGAATCAAAATTTGGTCTCTGAACAACTGAATCTGCAGATGGTGATAGGTAAGAATGCAAATGGATTGGGGAAGGAGGAGAAGGAAATGAACACTGGGATAAAGTGACTTCCTCAAAGAGCTAGTACACATTAGTTATATTCTTTAAAGATTCATTAGCGAGTGCAACTGCATCTCCCTAGGCCAAATTTTATCTAAAACTGAACCCATTAACAGGAATAGTCCAGGTATAAATGGGTGCAGTTAGATCAGTCCTCTATGTCTCTAAAATAAAACAGTGTGGCTGTGTTTTCAATCTTCTGTTGTTCTCCCAGTTGCTCTACAAAAATATTGTGCTGCTTTAGCTGGTGATTTTTAACCCTTCATGTTCAAATTGCAAACAGCATTTGCAATTTGGGCTGTTGGTGTGAAGATGAAATGAAACTCTGCTACAAGTAATAAGCTGCTGTGTAAAAGGAATAAAAAAGACATACACTGTTTGAAGAGACACTGATTTAAGATGCTTGAAGTTCAGTGAGAAATCTGAAAAGAAACTGTGCTCTTGGGACTGCTCAGACACCTCTAAAGATCAACCCTCTCTATGCTGTCTCAAGGAGGTCACTTAAAGCTAGATGAGGCAAAAAGCTGTCTCCCAGCAAGACAGTTAAAAGTGAATGCCTGGAAAATAAGGTTTGGTACATGTGTGGCACATGCCTTCTTCAATACTGATTCCAGAGGCTAGAGATTACTGATGTGTTTCTGCCCTTGCACATACTTCTATCTCCCCTGCAGAAGTAAATATAGTTTCTTCAGGGATTTTTATTGTTATCTGTGCCAATGAGCCCCAGAGCAATCTGCAGTGTCAGAGAAAAAACAAATCTAAAGGCTGAGATTTCAGTGGGAAATTGCCTATTACCTCTACTGCAGGTGCCCTTGGAGTTGCTCATCCCAGTATCAGTTGCTCTGTTTCTCTTGAAAAAACCTTCAAATTGCTTGGTTTCTGCTTGGTGCTACTTCGTGTGACTTTGATAAGTTGTTATACTGTATTTATATGTAAGCATGAGACATTCTTCTCTTTGAATAAGCGATGAACAAGTGGCAATGAAAATGCAATTGAAAACAAAATCCTACACAGCTGAATAAATTCTGTCCTTTGCATATTAATGAAGATCTGGTGGGACCAGCAGAAGGTACAGTGGTGGTGAATTGTTTGAGTGGATCTGTCCAGCCCCTGTGTGAGAATCAAAGGGGATGAGAGTTAAGTCGCTGCAGAACAGTTTAAAACACACAGATTAAGAAAACCATAGATGTCATTTTTAAAAAAAAATAAAGCAACAGATACTATTTTTCATTTTTTACCTGTGGACAGAAATAATTTAGCACATAGATTTGTCTGTCAGGAGACCACTGGTTCCTCAATGGTGTAGTGGAAATCTACCAATATAATAAAGCTTTTCTGTTTCTCAGTGTTAGAACGTCAAACACTGACTAGCTTTGAAATGCATGTTTTTTAACAGAGGTCTTTCTAGAAGTAAAATTAACTGCACATCACTATTTAATGCATGAAACCACAATTTACTGTCCTGAGAACTAATTTCAGCTTGCTGCAGTTGTAAACTTGCCCTCAATTAATGTGCTACTGGGCCCAGTTCAGAGATGGGTAAAGTCAGCAGGTCTTTCCAATTACTTTTATGGATATCAGATGAAGTCTTTAATTAATGCACCACTGAGTGCTCAGGCTCATTTAAAAATTTCTCATTTCTAGATAGAATGCAGATCTTTCAAAATGTCATTGTACTTTAAAGCTGTTCTGCTCTCTTGGATGAGAAGTTATTTACACTTGTGTGACTACATCTGATATATTCCTTCTTTCCTCACACCATAATATGCCTACAGTATGTGTTTTGATATATTATGTGTATCTTTGAATACATAATATATTACCAGATGGTATGTGATTAGCAGGGTACACTAAAGTAGAAAGATGTCTTCTGCCCTGGGTACATGTACACAGTCTGGTAGTGTTCATATTTAAAGTGAATATTTCAAGATGTATTTTTAGGAGAGAAAATAATCTGTTGGTATATGCAAAAGTTCTGTGTGTGCAGTAAATGAGCTACCCGGGAAAGTTTCATATCTAACTGGAAGTATTGGAAAACTACCTCTGGCTCATGAGGTCAGCCTGGTGAAATTTTGACTCGAGAGGACTTCATGTTCAGATGCCACTGGTATGCCTTCAGTCCCAGGAGCTTAGTAATTCAGATTTGGAATATGGAATGGCTGTTCCTAATTTGCAGAGGAGCAAAGAAAAAGTGCTTTTGATGGGTTACTGCTTACTTGGGTGGAAGCATGTAAAAGCCATTGTTTTCTCAAAATAAATAAGCGAAATGCCAGCTTGGGGGTTGAGTTCCAGCATCAAGGAAAGCTTATGGATCTATTTCAGACTCTTGAAAAATCAACATTTAAATCAGAAACATTGATGCAGCCTTGCCTGAACTAATGTAATTTGCTGTTACAATTCAGGCTGGTGTTGTGAAGACACCTGAAGTTATGGTCACCTGTTCCTTGCATAGATTTTAGTCATCAGAAAATGAATGTCATTGGCCAAACTTTCAGCTCTTAGCAATAAAAATTACCCAGTGAAGAGGAATTATAGACATTCCAGAAGTGCACTGTTCATGGGTCGATTCAGGTTTGGAGCTAGGTTTAGGTTGGTAACTGATAGAAAATTCATGCAAGAGCCTTACCTCACATAAATCAATAAGGCTTCCTTGATTGTAATGAGCTAATGCCAATTTATACCACCTGAAGAGCTATTGCCCAGATTTACAGTGTAAGTATAATTGCTATGACATAGATTTGCTTTGGTTCACTGAGCTGGCAACCAGCAAGGTTTAGAGTATCGTGTCTTTTTGTTCTCACTTAAATTGCCTTTCTGGAGGGTGGCTGGAGTTAGAACCCAGACCAGAGTTTGCCTCCCAATCTGCTGTTTTGATGGTATTATGTATAAAGTGGGGCTTGTTCTTACAGGCTCTGTGTGCTGTTGGCACAGCAGGGAAGGGCCATTCCAAAGTGATGCTTGGCACAGCAGGAACCTGATGACTCCCCAGTACCTGTAGGAGTAAGTAGCTGCATTTTATCTATTATTTTGTTGTAAGACTCTGCTTGTCTTTGGCTACAAGCTTTCCTGGTCTCCAAATTTTCTCAGCACAGATCTTTCTCTGCCTGGCTAAAGGCTACCATTCAATTTCCATTAATTTTCCCCTTTTCCATTCATGACATCTTTCCCAACTGTTAATATCAGTAAAAAAAAAATAATAAATCAAGAAGTATTAGTAGTAATTAAAGCATGGGTGGCCCATTATACTGGGTGGGCTTGGTCTCTCCAAATACAGATTCTGCACTCAGCTGTGCAAGTGCACCTGGAGTTACTTGGCGCAAACACCTTCATCTCTGGATGTAACTGAGAGCAGGATCTGGCCCCTGGCTCCGGGAGATATTCTTTTAAGATATTGTTAAACGCTGTAAAACTTCTGCTTTTAAATGGTTGAAATGCCACCTAACTCAGAGAAAATTGTGCAGGAAGGGAAAGAGCTGGAGTGAGTCAGTAAGGAAGCTTTTTATGCTTGGAAAAGAGAGAAACTTGTTTCCAAGGGCTCTTTGTGTCACAAATAAGAGTAGAGTAGTTTCAATGGTAGCATCTAGCAGTCATTTCCCACAGTATGAATGCACCATAACTTAGCATGATTTCTGTGCTCCTGGGAGGCCATACACTTAAATAACAAGGGTGCTCCAGGTCACAGCTGAGATGGAATTAACCCTCAGATGGAAGAAATAGCTTCCCACCTGCAGGAAGGATTCTCATTTTGAATAACTTTCCATTAGTTTTCTTGTGGGAATTACACAATACTGGCAGAATTTCTGGAACTAATGTGACAGTGCTAGCCAGGGAGCAGCTTAGTTATAGGTCCTTAATTCTTCTCTGGTCACAGGAATTCTGTGGGCTTTGAGTCAGGCTCTATCTTCCGGCTCTTGGGAAAATTTTTTTGCCCTTCTTCAACTGAGGTGATGCCACGTGGCAAAAGAAATGCCATGCCTGTATTTGAGCTATGTTTGTGTACATCTGAGATGTGATTTTAGTTGTTTGTTAATTCCTTTTGCTCCCTTGGGTAGCCTGTAGACCTGACTATGGTGATGTTTCAAGCTGACCAAAAATATTCAGATGTTTGAAAATCCATAAAAGACATTTATTTTTATTTGAGGAATAATCTGATGGATAAATTGAGTAGACACACTTATAAGAATCAGAGCTTCTGATTATTCAAAGTCATATAGCTAAGATCACCAGGAAAAGTTTGGGAATTTGAAAGTGGTCACTTATGGTGGAAAACAATTTAATTTTTTTTAATTTAGTGTGCAATTTTCACCCATGATTAACTTGACATGTGTCTGAATTCCTCTGCCTCATTCTCATGGAATTGATTGCATGTTCTCTGCTGCAAGGTTTCTAGATAAACTGATATATCCAGATTGATGCTGCCTGCTATTCAATTGCTTAAATGTTCTCTCATCCTTTTTTTTTTTTTTTGTTTTTCATAACTCTTACTTTACAGTAAACCCACTTCTGTGGAGGGACACACAATAAAATAAGGGGATATACAATGAAAGTGAAACAAAATAGAAAATACTATTGTAGAAGAAACGTAGTTAAGGACAGTTTGATTTTCATACAAAAATTATTGGGGGGAAAGAAAAAAAATTACTGTATACATTTTCTCTGGATTTAAAACTTGCATTTTGCACTGGCACCAGATCTGTTCTCTGCTGTATGGATGCAAAGAGGGTCCAATTCACCATGTACTCATTCAAGGTGCTAGGCTAAGAAACACATGAAGGAATTAAGCAGGGAAATGTTGGATTGCTTCCTTGAGGAGGGTACAGCCAACCTTGTGACTCTGCTCTGTGACCCCAGGAGTAATGTTACCCCAAATGAAGCCAGTGGTTTCCCACTTATTGCAAAGTAGGCCAACAGATTCTTGCAATGTTAAAAAACTATTAATCTCTCCTTGAGTAAAAGCAGATTTAGAAAAGAGGGTTGGCTCTTTTCTACAATAAACCCACCAACCTGTCCTTGTCCAGAATTTATTTCAATAAAATGCTGTCTTCAAGAGTGGGTAATAAGAAGATTATTTTGAAAATTGAGAGGAAAAGAATATAAGCCTGAAACCCACTTTTGTTAGTGCTGCAGTGTGAATTTGTTGCAAGGTTAATAATAGAGTTATCGCTGTCAACAAAGGAAAGAGTCTGACAACAGAGGAGAATTCCAAATGGGTTTGAGTTCCTTGCATAATTGTTATTTTAATTACCATGTTCAGGAGAGGCTTCAGAGGTTCCTCAAACACTGCTCATATCCAGATGAGATTTAGCAGAGCACCACTCACAAGCTTTCTTTTGAAAAGTCACTTTCTTGTTTTGTCATGTTTACAAAAAACTGAAGTGAGAGTTAGCTATGAATCTTGTGTTATTTGAGTCGATGGCAGATGCTAGGAAGGCTTTGCTTTGTGATAGACTTAAACTCTCTGGGACTGATTACAAAGAAATTCCATTAGCAATATTTAAATGCCATCCTTGAAAGGCACTCAATAATATGTGTGTTGGCGCTGATCAAGAATAGTACCTTTTAAAAATGAAAAAGTAATGTGACTGTTAGTTTAACATAAAAATGTCAAACTGTGGGCAGTCTCTTGTCAATTAAAGAATCTGGGCTATTCCTAATGGGAATAAGGATGAAGGGGCGGGGGGAGAAGTGGGTACTAAAAATTGCAGATATGCAAAACTACTTAGAGATAATTTGTGCTGGCAAATAACACTGTCAGCCAGTTTGGGAGTAATACAGGCAGCTTGATACCTGTTCTTCCTGAGCCACCTTAGTGATTTCTTTTTCTTAGTATCTTCCTTAATAGCTAGCAAGGCTTTAACAGCAATCAGGGGTATGGTAATGTTGTGCTGAGCAGGGGTGGATTTATCCAGGTTTAAAGAATGTGCTTGCTAAAGTTCATAAAATGTATTAAAATGGCAAACCTGCTTGTTTCTAAACTGAGGGGTACACCCGTGAGAGGGGAAGGATGGTTCTTCAAAAACTTTGGAGGCTGGTGGGGCTGATGCTCAGATAGGAGTCAAGGGATGAGGATGTGCATCTTTGTAACCCGTCAGTTCTTGTTAAGGATATGTCTCCATAAATAAAACACCACAGTCAAGTTTCAAACTTTGCCTCATCTAAAAGTAGCTTCCAAGGAAACAAAAGTCTGGTAGAATTTCACTTGGAGGGAATGCCATTCAACAACTCTCTTTATTAGCTCACATGGGCCTATTGCTTGCTTTTAGGTGGTCAGTGCCTGATTTTTTTTTTTTTTTAATCTTAAATCAGTGTTATTTCCATTGTAATTCACACACACAGTTCCTCAACCATCTTTAAATTATTATATTTAGTATTCCCTCTTCCTTCACACATTTCAAGTTCTTCTCACTTTTTAGACAATTTCTAGGTATTTGCTCCAAAACTGTCCCACCTAAAATGAGGCTTGTGCCACAGCTGCTGCTGTGGTAGTGTGTGCATGCACATCCAGAGCTGTCTTATGATCTGAATGTCAATTGGAATGGAAACATAAGCATCTCTCTTTTGTAGGGTTGGAGCTGAACAGGAGAGTGTGACATGACCATGGTCACGCAGGTCTGTGGCAGACCCAATGTGTTGTTTGAGCCCTCAGACACCATTAAAAAAAAAAATCTATATATATTAATGACAACTTCTGATTTTCTACATAAACCACTGTCCAAACTGTAACAGATTTTCTTATTCTTCATCCTGGGATCTTTCCTTTTATTCTTTCATTTTTTTTTCAGATTCCTTTAACTGCTACTTGTAAATTGCTAACCAAACATTTTAAACCAATCATTCAGATCTTTCTCCTTTCATTAATTTGTTGCTCTTTTTGCCTCAATTTTTTTTGTTTTAATGTCTCTTAGCCCAACTTCTTAACAGTATTTCATCCATAGATTTGATGGCTTTTCATGTGAACTTAATATTTTGTCATCCCTTAGGGCCACCAGTCATTGGCTCACCATTTTTGTCATTGTTAATTGTCATACTTTGTTTTATTGCTCTGTCCTTCTATTATCCTTTCCCGATACTTTGCTCAAAGTGCTATATAAATGACTAAAATATAGTGTTACAGGCCAACTATAAAGTAAATTAATGGGCAATCTTGCAGTGAGGCCAAAACCTGGGATCCTCAAGAACTGTGCTGCAGAAGGCCAGCTGAAATTTGAGCTCTGGTTTCTCTTAGCACCATTACTATCAGAATCTCTCAGTGTTTATCCAAAATATTATATATATATATTTTTTTTTATTATTTTTTATTTATTTTTTTTTTTTTTTTGCATAAGAGAATGTATATTTCCCTAAAAATTCAGGAGGTGGCATGAGTTTTGGATCTTTGAAGGAGCTGTGGATATTCTAATGACAGTTTCCCACTGTTTAGAGGTTGCAAGGTGAGGAGAGGATGCAGCAGGATCAGACAGAGCAGGCAGTGGGTGGTGCACATCTCTCTGGGAGATTGGGCTGCTACCCAAGCCTAAGACAATTTTATAGTTCTTGCAAAACCCATGAAACCAGTAAAGCGAGAATTTTTTCACACAGCTGAAACTTTGGACAGCTTTTAGGAGAAGCAAAATGTACCTTGTTAATTTGACAGAGGAATGTGTGAGCCTTTAATTAGGGACTCTAATAGAGCAGCAGCAGACTTCTCCTCATGCAAATGCTTTGGAGGAAACTTGTTCTCCTGAGTTTGATGAGAGGGCTTTTTTATTCTTATTACATTTTGTCTTTAAAGAAGGAATAAGTGTGTTTATTAAGGTGGTTGTATTTACCCTTGATGCAATGCATTAAGCATCTATTTATTTGAAAGAAGTCTGCTTTAGCAGAGAGTGTGCTGGCAGGAGAGCAGAGCTATTGATTAGCCAGTGTCTGAGGCATTTTGCTGTCATTAAGTCGGAGCAGATTTGATGTGGTGGACTCTGTTCCTATAAGCACTGTGCTGTGCATGCATATCTTGTCCACTGCATGTTTAATGGTTGCTGTTGGAAGTCATTTTTTGCTCTGGTATTGGTTGAATGGTGGTGTTTCCTCTTCCTTTCCATTTGTTCTGTCAATGGTAATAATTACCAGCTGTGATTTCACTTTTATTTATATATTGGTCTCTCATGTATCGTAAATGGAGTCTCAGTACCTGTACTTTTGCATGAAATGGTGCTTCTGGAAGCTCTGGAATTTATTGCAAACAGCTATTAAAAACAAACAAGAAGAAAAATAATTTAGCACAAAATAGTTTAGGAAAAAAAGGGTTCAGAAATCTGGACACCAATACAGGACTTGAGGGATTTTTGTAATTCTTTTGTCTGTGATGTTGCACAGATATAAAGACCTGTCTACAATTTGTGTATGTTGTAACTTTCACAGATTTTAGTGAAAGTAGTATTCAGCAAACTAATTTTTTTTTTTTTAAATTTTGTTTATATTTTTGAGAAATGCGAAAGAAACTTTTTTTCCCTATGAAAAATGAAGTATTTCCTGAATGGCAAACACTGATTTGCTGCTTCCTAACAAACTTAATGTTTCTGCTGCATGGTGTGAGGGCTTTCTTTGTTTTTTCTGTTTGCTTTTATTTTTTCCTTTGTGTGTTTTTTGCATTTGTTTGTGTTTGTTTGGGTTTCTTTTTGTTTGTTTTTTTTGTTTGTTAGTTAGTTTGTTTTCCTTGTTTGTTTTTAGGGTTTTTTTTTCAACAGTAAAGTTTGTCTCCTTCTCTTTGGAAACCAGGAGCTCTTGAGTTCATTTTTGGGACACTTCTTCTTCCTTTCCCTTCTTGCCCTGAACACAGCATGAGCAGCAATGGCAAAACCTGTGTATATGGCCATGGGATAAAGAAATAATAAGCAATAAAGAAATGAGTTGGAGAGGTGGGGAAACACTAATTTCCATGCGTAGGAAACTTATTTCTCCTTCTTTGTACTTATCTGCAGCATCAGAAGCTGAGGCTCTCTTGTCTTCAAGAGCCCTCACCTCATTTTTGAGACAAGTTTGGGTGATTTTGTGCAGTATGGTGTCATATCACAGTGCACTTAAATTCTTGTCAGCAGCCTTAGGAATGCTAGACCTGGGGAAAGTTTGTAGACAGCAACAGCAAAAAGGCTCTACAAAGCCTGAAAATAAGAGCTTTGGGTAGCTTCCTCTAAATTAGAAAATTAAGGGGAGGCTTGAAATTTAAACTATTTTCTTTTCAATCCTTTATTCACAAGATGTGTGTGGATTTCTGTCCTGGGAAGGCACCTATGTGACTTTCTCCCCTTGGCATACCTGGAAAATTGGGTGCAAAGGTTCTGTGCTATCTTTCCAGCAAGGCAAGTGCCAGTACTTGAACAGCTGCAACTTTGCTGCTGCCATAGCAGAACTGAGGCTTCCTGCAAAATCAAGGCTGATCATAGAATCAGGGTTGTTCTTCTGGAAAAGCCTTTCTGTTGTAGAAAGATAAACACATTTGTTTTGTTCTTCGGGGAGTGGAAAAGAAGTGTTTTTGAAGTCAGGAACATTTTAATTAACAGAGAAAAGAGATTTACACAAGACATATTAATATGGGTGGATGTTTTTTCTCTGTTCTAAGTATCTCCTGAAAATTTTTAGCCAAGGAGCCTAAAAATTCTTTGGTAGGAATTTTGGAATATAATGGTGGGTGCAGCTTCCTCACAGTGGCTACTGCCTAGGTTTCAAACACTTCAATGAGAGAAGTGTAAAAGAGGCATTGGAAAATAAAGCAATGAAAAAAACAGAGTCTAGGCAAAAGTAAACCCTGCCTTGTCATTTTAATAATCAGTGCCACACATTGAAGCAGTGGGAGTGGATGCAACTGCCCAGTAAGCCCAGGGACAGACTTAATACTTGCTTTTTTTTCCCTTCTGAATTTCAATCTTTAACCATGTAAAATTTCCTGCCTTGGACTGAATGTTACTTTGAAATAGTCAGGGTTTAGTTCAGTATGTCTGGGGAATGTAGTAATTGGAAGCAGATTGTAATGATTGTGAATAGGTATTCTCAGCATTTGTATCCCTGCTGTATTCTGGATCTTCATAGTACTAAAAAAGCTAGTTAATCAAGAAATGGCATGCAAGAGACTGGACAGCAAAAAGTGGTCTTAGCCTTGATGTATCTTTTTGGTGATTACCATTGCTTATTCTTCTCTTCTTTCTCCTGCTGTGGAAATGTATTTATTAAAAGTGTCAATGCTCCTTCTCTTTTGTCGATCTTGAGCACCAGGGTAAGGTCAGGCAACTGTGCCACTGCCATGGTGAAGAGGGCAGGCACAGCTGCTTCCTTCAAGGAGGTGTTCATTTCCTTGGAAAATGGAGTGAATTGGGGAATTCTGTCTGCCAGCTTTCTCACCAGAATCCTTCACCATTCCCCAAATGATTTTGTAGCCACATTCCTCGATTTAGTCATCAGCAGAGGGACCAAAACAAGTAGAACAGGCTGTTCCATACAATATAATTGTTCCTAAACTGAAATATCGTTTAGCACTTTGTCCTTGCTCACAGGCAGTGAGTGTGAGTATTTTTTGGTAGCAAAATTCCAAGTTGTGTCTGAGCAGAGGGGTGTGGTGTGTATAAACCCAGTCCTGGCAGTGTACCTCAGCTCAGGTTGTTACTGTGCTTGTGCACATAGTTTACATACTAAAATTGAGACTGCTTACATGTGGATTTACTCCAGTAACATCCTTCAAATCCCATTTGCTAGTTTGCTCTTTCTGTGCCTGGCTGGACTCCTGCAGCTGCTGTTTCTCTCCCCCAGAGGCTGGTGCTCATTTGCCCAGGATTGAGCTGCTGCTGAAGCCTTTGAGTGATCTCCTTTCTGCCAACTACTCCTACATTCCCTCACCAAATATACCCCAGGACCAATATTTTTCCTTTTGGGTGGAAAACCGTGATCTTTGGGGCCTGGCAGCTGCTTCCTGGGCTGCCTGAGGGGTCTGCCCTACTCTGGAAAGTTCTGTGGGGATGCAGAAAGCTGTCATTGCCTTGGGGAGGGCACCTTGGGCACAGCATGTGGCTGACAGCACCTCTTCAAAAGGTTAGAAGTGCTGGAAACAGTCTGGTTTTGGAGTGAAAGGTGTGCTCTGAGGAAGCAAGGGTTTGGTTTTGAGGCCCTTGTGCTGCTGTAGGAGAGGGGTGTGATGGCAGTGGGGACAGGCTGGGCACTGAGCAGTGCCAGGAGGGGAAGAGATCTGTTTGGGAGCAAAAATCTCTGCTTCCTGGTGATGGAGGTGCTCTGTTATCCCAGCAAAGGGGAGAAATCTCCTGAGGACAGTCCCACAGCAGTGCTGTGATTGGAACCCTCCAGCTCACTAATCAGGCTAATGCTTTGCCACTATATGTCCCATCCTTGCCATTTCTTAGATTAAGCTTTTCCTTACTGATTTTTCTAAAATATTAAGCTTCTTACCTTTTATTTTTTTTTTTTCATTTACCATCATGTTTTTGAGCTGCAGCCATGGAACTGCTTCTCTGCCTTGGGCCTCAGGTAAATGGCAGCAAGTGCTGCACTGTAGGTCAGGGAGCAGACAAGGGAAAGGCTTTCTCCTGGCAGAATTGTATTTTATTCCACAGGGAGACAACATTTCTTTGCAAAACACTCGTCTGACTTTAAAATAATACATAATAACTATAAAATTACCAAATGTCAGGTAAACAAAAAGTTATTAAGAATGACCTTATTAGTTCTATCTGCAATTCGCAGAGCGAGGTAATTGTCAAGCCTCACTGTTATTAGGTTGAAATAATAGTTTGGGGACCATCAACATTAAAATTTCATTATGGTGGGACAAAAAGGCTCATGTATAATCAATAGTAAGAATCCATTATTATTGACTTGGAATGAATGAAGCATGAACACATTTGTGCAGATATGAACAGTTAGCAATCTTTTGAATAATCAAGAATTAACACTACACAGATAACGCCATTCTGGGAATTGGACTTGAACTCAAATTGGTACATGTCTCTCTGTTATAAAGTCAGATCCACCTCCCTGGGTAACTTCCATCAGGCATTTTCTCAAAATACTCACTGTCTACAGTTTTGTATTCCTCAGCTCTGATTCACGAGGATGGTGGGCATGCAGGCCAGGGTTGTGTTGGAGCATGCTCTGCTTGCAGTGTCTGGTGGTCCTGCTGGGAATTGCACTGCTTTGGGACACAATGCAGTGGGCACAGGTGGCTGGGAGCAGGTTGGAAGGGTGCAGTTGCTTTCTGCCATCATGAGCCTGGCAGAGCCATTTGAATGGGACAGTGTTGCTGCTTGCATCACAAGCACCAGGCTGAAACAGGTGAGGGATGGTGAACATGGAATAGAGAAGTACAGAGCCTGTGGAATGTGCTGGGGATGTGAACATGGAATAGAGAAGTACAGAGCCTGTGGAATGTGCTGGGGATGTGGCCAAAGCTGTGGTTGGGATGTACAACATTACCTTCTCTGTGTACTGGGACAAGATGTTCTCAGCATGTTCTGTTCTCTCTCTGTAGGATATGTCACATTGGCAGTATTGCTGGGTTCCTTTTTGCACTGATGAGGTGAACCCTAAATGCACTTCATTATGTGCTAAATCTGATGTATTTCAATTTTTTTCATCCTGACTTTGAATTTCTATGTACTAAGTGCCTTTGAAAGGTGTTATTTAGGGGTACTGTAACCCTCTTCCATACCAATAGCTGCCTCTCAGCATTGTCTTCTGGCTGTGGTTTAGCTGCTCCCTCATGCTGGCTCCCAGCTGCTCTGACATCCAAGGTACCCTGAATCTCCATTGACTTAGACTGCATTTTTGCAGGGGAAAAGGTTTGGGTTGCTCCTAACCTGCCTCTGCTATTACAGTGGAGAAGGTCAAACATGTAGTGTTATCTGTGGGTTCTGGCATGTCCTCCAGTGCTCCTACTCCCACATCTTTCAAATTCCCAGTCGTGGGGCACTACAAGGGAGATTGTGACCTGCTGCTCCAAGTATCAGATGTGCAATCTTAGAAGCACTCTCTACAATTTCTGGTCCAGTCAAAGAGCACCTATGAACAGAGTCTTCTGGAAATCTGCCTGTTTTTTTTCCTGTGGCTCCATTCTGTACCATGCCCTATTTCTAATAAAACTGGGGAAATCACCTGATGCCTTAAAAAGAAGTAAAGGGATCTTGTGGCTGTGGCACTTGACAGGCTCAAGGAGACTTTCTGGGGAATCTGGGAAATATTTTTTTTTCTTTTACCTGTGAAATGGGAACAATTATTTTCTTAGTCAGTCGAGAGGGAATTATTATTTATTACTTGCATTGCAATAGCACTAAGGGCTGGTTAGGCTAAATGCCCAGAAATAGAGAAAGTTATTTAATGAATTAAGTGTATTTTTTTTTCAAAAGCACTCATAGTACTTTGGATGGAAGTGGGAATGAGTGGTGTATGGCAGTGGCACCTGCTCTAAGCCATTAGAGTGAGTACAATCATGAAAGCACATGAGTGCCATTTCCTTTCAAATTTACTAACAGTGCATTTCTTGTTCCCAATACTTAACTTTCAGATGCCCTTTAGGGGTAAGAAAGGAAAACACCTTGGAGAAAAAGGGCAGTAGTGTGAGGCAGAGGGAAAAATCTGACCTAATCCTGGGAGAGAGGGACAATTATACTGGCTCATTTCCAGTGTCCCCTTTTCCAAGGAGGAGGCTAGAAGAGAGGGAAGCCCTTGGCCTTTCCAGCAAGGAAGGCCAGAGATCCAAAATTTTAGAACATATGTATATATATTCAATTTGACTTAATAGCCTAAATCTATTTGAAATCATGGGCATACTTAATTCTTTGTAATTTCTCCCTGTGAGAGCAGAAGTTATGGGCAACCTGAGATGTTTTCAGTGAGAAAGATTGAGGGGAAACCTGAAGAATGGGGAGACACTGAAAATTTTTGTCTTGCTGAAGGCATGAGCCTCTTCTTGTTCTTTTAAATTTTTTTTTTCCTGTTGACACATCATGTAAGCTGTTGATGTTTTCTTTACTACCCTAAGGGTCAAGAATAAGGAATAAATAGATGTGTATAAATTTATTTTTAAAAAAGAGGCAATTTATATTACTTTTTTTTTGGTGCAGAGTTTAATTTCTGAAAATGTTCTCGAATTTTTGCTTTTTTTTTAAAGTGAGAGATACATGCAGGGCACATAGAAACATTAAAAAGATTTTACAGAGCACATACCATAAATCAATGAGTAAGTTGTTCAGAACAGCACAACAATGAATATAACGGAGCATATATAAATCTAGGGAGAAGGAAACCTTTTTTTCTAATCTTGTCAAGTCTCCTGCTGATTTATAAAATAGGTGAGTAGCCAGCAAAATCATCAAAGTGTGCCCAGAAATTATATAGTGGTCTAAAAATACAATACTATTGTATTCACAACACAGAGTATTCATCACTGATATGGTTCCATAATTATAATTGTTAAACATGAGTCCTCCATACCAGATCTGATACTTTATTAGAGTGATTGATCACTGCAAAATTTGTCTACAGAGAAAAATCCCATTTTTCTCCAGTGAATTGCATCAACCTATTTTCCTTTTAGTGCTAAAACTATTTTCAAGTACTCCATTTCAAAGCCAGCTTCTTAGCATAACTAAGTTTCCATTTAAGTTGAAAATTTAAAGGCCAAGTCTTTCAAAAGTTTTTCATACCTAGAACTAGGAAGTACTATAGGCTATGAACTTATGGATCTCTTCTGCTTCTTTTGGATTTGCTTCCCTGCTATGCTGCTTGGATCCCTTTTGGCTTCTGTGTGTTTGTTTCCATTGGTATGTAAGTTTTTCTGATGCCATACATTTAATATCTGGGAAGGGACTTGACATACTTGAATTCTCTTCATGGGAAAAACATTTCAGTTCTGCCTTTCCTGCAATCTATCCCTGAAATGTTGAGGCGAATGATAAAGTTGTAGTGCTTTCCAAAATGAGTAATATTTCAGGTAAAAGCATTTACTTCTGGGTCATAATTGTTTTTAAGTAGTATTTATAAAGGGAAAATGCAGTGCAATTTGCAGTAGTTTAAACCAGCCATGAGAATGCTTCATGCTCATAAGCTGCATTTCACTTTAAACTGTTACAAATACTCAAGGGACCATGAATTTGCATACATGCATTTTAAACCCTGCATTCTCTTTCCTTTTTTATTTGTGTGCATGGTGACTTTTTCCTTGCTGAATGGCTGCCTCGTGTCTCTTGCTTTGTTTTTATTGCTGTAGCATACCTGCCACAAAATAATTGCAAGTATGGGCAAGGTCTAATTTTATTCTTCCTCCTTCTTACCAGCTGGAGAGCACATAATACTGCTGAAGAGACACAAACAGAAATTTTGGTTTTGTTAAGGCATGAGCATGTGTGAACTGGAGAGAAGCCCTTTTTGTGTGACCTCCCCACTAATGCAGCCCTTTGGATTAGAGAGGATTTCTTTCTAGCAATAAGGTAACTTACTCACAGAACTGTTGGTAGTGCAATTTCTACTTCTGGATGGAAGCCTGAGTAATGACAGATAGTGTAAGTTGTTGCTTTTAGGTGGCTTGCTTTGTATTGGGTGAGAGAAATAACTTTACCAGTTTCATGTGGCCTGTCAGCCTTCATATTCAAAACAAATAATGACCTTCTGCTTCTCCAAACCCAGACAAAACCCATTGGCTTGTCCAGCTGACACTTTTAAGAATAATTCACTGACTCTTGTTGTTAAAAGGAGCAATGAAATTGATTCAGTCTTAGTCCATGCAAATGGCTCTAAAGGTTTTGTAGTCACTCCAGTCTAGTTGGCACATTTGATGTCTATCAAAAAGAAGAGGTGTGAGCCATTGAGAAATGAGTCTCGTCTTTGAAACAAATCTGTTCCATTTTTTTTCTTCTTTGAGTGCAAAAAGCATCTTAAAAGATTTAACTTCTGTTTCTTTGTCACTTTAATAGCTCCAAAGTGCCTGACAAGTGTTCTTGAACATCAGTAAAACTCTGTGAACGTTACTGAATTTTGAGTGGTGGAAGGAAGGTTCTGATGAGAAAGACTTCTGCTCATATCAACTTCCAAAAGTTTTGGTCCTCATTTAAACCTGCTCCAGTCTTTGATCTGGCAGATGGACTGGAAGTCTCTTGGCATCTGATATTAAACTTTTTTTTAATTTATGCCACTGTAAAAATGTTCTGAGAAAACTGTCTTGCTTGGTTGCTTTCCCTTCTGCTGTTGGAGAGAGCAGGTTATTGTGAGGCCTTGACTTTAGTAAGGACCTATATCTGGACTTCAAAACCATGTGGGATGGAGGGAGGGGAAATTTCACAGCTGAGCTTTCCAGAGCATTTTGATTGCTGGGAATATCACTAGCCAAATCTTTTTTTGTTTTGTTTGTTTGTTTTGTTTATACAGCCTTTTCTTACCTAAAATGTATATAGTTCTCTAGTAAATTCTTAGAATAGTGCAGTCTCACAAACATTTCAATTTTTACATCTTTTAGTTACAATTCAATGAAAAATTATTCTGCCTGTCACAGGCAACTATTTTCCCTGTGATGTTTGAACTTCCATTATGACACTCATTATATAATGTAATATGGAGTGTTCTTTGTAATTACATTTTGACAAATACACATTTCATGTTCATGACATTATACAAAATAACTTTGTTTAACTCTTTGGTTTCTGCCTTGTTTTTATTTCGCTGCAGTAGGATTTTACTATTGAGCAGCTTTCTTTTTATGGAATGTATGTATAAAAAGGGTGCAGTTTTGTAACCTATATATTCATATTTGTCATATACACAGATCAGTGTTTGTGGTTTCATTAAAATAGGAAAAGCATGAATGGGTGCAATTGTACCATGTAATAGTTTTAGTTTATGTCCAATTATAATTTTTTATAGAATTGTAATGGGGGAATTGATTAGACTTGATAATCTGAGAGGTATTTTCCAACCTAAATGATTCTATGATCAGAACCCTCTTTGCATATCAATTCTATTCAAGCAGTCCAGTGTGAGTGGAGTTTGTGTGCTCTAAGCAGCAAAGATTCCCATTGATTGAGATAGGTGTCATGTGGAATCAGCTGAAGCTCACCTGGTGTTTGCCCAGCTCTGGACAGTGCTGGGCAGCAAAGCTTGTGTTCTGTATTTAATCCTTGGAGAGTTAAAAGGAGTTCATTCCCCTGTTGAGCACAAGGATAGATAAAACCCTGTATGAGCAGAATCTCTTAAATGCATACAAAAGGAGAGGTGAAACAGTGCAAGTTGCCCCTAGTATTCAGTGTTGTTTCCTGCTCATCCAGATCTGGTGAACTGCTCTATAACTGGCAAGGATTCACATAATGTTTCTGCCTCATTTATTTAGCAGGAAAATATTGTTGTGGCTTCTCAGCTTCTAGGTTTTTAAGGCTGTCCCATTGCTTTTGGTGATTGCCTTCCACTTTGCAGATCGTTCCCAAATGACACCTGACACCTCTGTGCTGACAATGTATGAGAAATTCTCGTGTTCAATACCCTGTGTTTGGTTTTGAAATCTTTGTTCCCAGAGAACTGTTTCCCTCAGCTCTGTCCATTAACAGTAGACCGTATTGTATCATATTTATTTAAAAGATCATGGGAACATTGTTATCCAAACTAGCAAAATTGGAATATGTTCAATCCAAAGAGATTTTCCTCTCTGCATTCAAGGCATCAAAATTTTTCTTCCATCAAAACATAACAATTGGAATGAATGATATCATAATACTGAGAACTGCTTAAGAGCTTCCACTTTAAAACTGTAATGGGCCATGCAGACAGAAGAGAAAAAAAGGCTAAAAGCATAAATTGAAGATAATCAATGTGAATAGACCTTACCCATTGTGGAGTTTGAATAGGATAAGCACATATTATCTGGCATAATTGGTTCATGTGATTTTCTAATTGAAGAGAAGAAGTAATTAGAGCCTAATTGAAGCAAAGTAACACAATGTCTGTCAGCATTTCTCCTTCTACCACACATTATATTATTACCTGTCATCTTTTACTTTAGTGGGAGTGAAAAAAATGAAGAAAAACCACCAATATGAAGCCTTTGGAGTTTACTTAGCCAAAGCAAAAGTACAGATAAAAGACACTAAATAAAAGCAAATAGGGCTGACATTAACTGGGTGCTTCTAAATTAGGAGTGTTCACTTTGCCTAATTAAAAAATGAATTGCATTTGGTAAACTGATATTATAAATCCAGTCTTATTAAATATTAGAAAAAGACTATTTAGGACTTGTTTTATTTGATTCAGGGCTCTGTACTTCCTGCTCTACATTTCTAAGTGAAGAACTTTTGAAGACAAAATGGTTGCTATATTTGGCAAAATGGTGGAAAACATAATTGCAGTCGTTTCTGGGTTTGTAATTTTTTTTTAATGAATGACATTATTTAAAAACTGTCTAACACGAGAAGACCAATTGCTCTCAGTGCAGAAAACAGAATGCACTCAGAAGTTGTTTGGGAGATGCTTTGAATAAAAAGAGAGAGAAATTTGCAGGTTTTCTCTGTCTTGGGAACAAAAATATGTTTTAAATATTTTTAATTCCCAGAAGAGAGAAAAGAGCCTGGATGATGAATTAGTTTTTATCACTCTACACCCATAAATTCAGGTGTAACTTGTAAACAAGTTTCTTGAGACAACATGCAGTAATTCTTAATAAGGAAAAGTGATATCTTAATGGAATAAGAGGTTCCATTAAGTAAAGAAGGAATAATATTTTTGGTAAAGAAGTTGTAACTACTCTGCACTCCCCTTGTTGCTATTGTGTATTTAGTGTTGAGCCACTGCCAGCGGAGCAGTGTAGTGAAAATTGGAGATCCATCACCTTCATTTTACAAGGCCACTCAGGTTTCTTGTTGGCCAGCCTGGCATTAGTTATTAACCTATGATGTTGGTAACAGATCTGAAACCTTTTTGGTGGAAGCAGTGAGAACAGCACTGAGACAAACCAGCTAACCACGATTAGAAGAAAGCAGCTGGTTCACAGCAAGTTCAGGAAGGCTCACTTGGGCATCTTTATAGAGTCTAGAACAACCACAGACCAGAAAGGAAGAGGGGTTGTTAAAAGGACAAAAACCCTTTTTTGTCTTTAAGGGGCCTAAATTGTTAAAATTGAGTTGAAGCAAGGTTTGATTTTTGTCCTGGTGCTGTTTGAGTTTCAAATAATACATTACCTAGCAGAAACATGTTACTTGTGAACTGTGCTAATCCTGCCTTGGTGCTGGGTAGGTTTGTATTGCCCATCAGAAAATTAAATTTCATTGAGGACAGTGAGAGATAGTGGAGGGAAGTCCGAGGAGGAAAATTGGGTGAAGGTATGCAGCCTTATGCTTAACTTGAGAATATGTAGAATGGGATGGTTTTGCTTGGAGCTAGGCAGGCAAATAAAACAATGGTTTGTTTAAAAAAAGGGGGAAAATAAAGTTCTCAATTATTTTGTTGTTGTTTCTTAAAAATATTAGAAAATACCTCTGTTTTTGATGAAATCAGGCAATTCCTAGCTCTGCTTCTGCCCTTAAAGAAATAATTTTGATGGATAGGCTTTGTGTGGAGTATCTTTATATTTGTTCTCTGTGGTCACAACTTGGTGGGCAGCTGCCTAATATGTCCTGAAAAGGCTAGACAGATGTGGCCATAGACATTATCCTCAGTTTGGTGCTTTCTATAGGAGATTCTGACATTAAAACAAAGATATTGTGGGCAATGAAGGAGAATAGTAGTCTGATCATGAGTAAAAGCCAGAGCTGCATAAATTGATTACACCTGAAGCTTTGCCTGCCAGATTCCTAAGGCAAAGGAAATTGTGTTCATTTGGGAAAGCTGACATAAGATTCTTTCCTTGTGTTTGAATTTGGTTCAGTTCCCATGAGAGGAAAGATTTAAGTTAGGCTCTCTAAATTCTTGGAGAAACTTTGAGTTTAAATTTGAAACTAAAACTTCAGGAGATTTGTGGCCCATAATGTTCCTTTCACCACATAGCATCCAGAGCCTTCCATCTTTTCCATCAGGGCTACCTTTTAGCTTTTCACACATGTTCATTTTCCCATTTTCTGATGTGACATTGTGGGTAGAATCTGTTACCCTCCCATCTGCTGTTGACCACCACTGGGGCCAGGCTCATTCCTGAATGTCATTTACTATTCTGAAATACATGATCAACAGTGAGGCTGTAAAAATGCTTTGCTCCCTTATGTTGCTTTTTTAATGGAGGTGAGAAAGAATTACATTTTTTAAATAAAACACTTCATATGAAAGTAGATATTAAAATAGTAATGCCTCCAGATGCTGGCACTGTCAGAGATGCATCCATTCAATTTGTCAGTGCTTTAACATGAGGGCTTTTTTCTCCTGTGATGAGTAAATGTGGTGCATTTTGTCTGCATGGAATAAAAATTGAATGTAATGACATGTTTTGCACAAGCTGATGAGCACAAAGGAATTAAATCTGTCACCTGGCTGGGTGGGAATTCCCAGTGTGAGGAGCTCTAGCACAGAGCCAAACACCTTACTCCTGCATCACCTCCTGTTTGCTCTGATGGAAGGCATATGTTAGCAGGTGACTGTGGGACGTGGGCCTCCCAACCTGGCCAGCAAACACATCTTGCCAGCTGATACCAATTAGCCTCTTCTGCCTGCCTGCCCCCTCCCCACTATGCAGGGCACAGAACCTGCCTGGGGACTCAGGTGTTGCAACCATCTCCCTGCCAGCCAGTATTGGGGAGGGATGAGCTCTGCAGGCTCACTGCTCACCCTCAGCTTGCAAAGCCTGTTCTACTGTGTCTTCCCTTCTGTTGATTAAATTAGTTTGATTAAGCCTAGCACATATGACTGTACGCTGCAGTCGTACATCCTGGCTGATTGCAATGCCAATATGTGTATAGTTAAATTCCCTTTTGCTTTCCTTAAGCAGTGTGAAACTTTGACTGAGTTCTATCTTTAATAGCTCTGCAATTTATGTTCATTGACGGCGGATGCAAAACAGAATGAAATTCAGATCATAGTGAGCAGCCTCTCTCAATCTCTGTGCTTAATTAAATGGTTCTTCTCAGGAGCACTAAATATGAAAAACTTGTTAGCACAGGAGACGAGGCTACCAATGCATTATGTAGGCTGTGCACACTGCAAGCAAGGTTCTGATCTTTGTGTACAGTCTCCTTTTTGTTTGACAATGCATGTCAATAAGTTTTTGCCACCAATGCCTTCAGTTATCCTTGAGGTTTGCTGTGCTGGTGTTGGAATGTGTGCTTGCTTTAAATGCATCTCTGCTCTGTTGGCCTCAAGCACGAGTGGAAAAGTGTAAAGATCAAACGGGTATAGTCTGAACATTTTTCATCTAATTCTTGCAAAAGCCTGGAACTCCATTGTTGAAGACATTAATGTGGAAAGAGTAATCTCCAGCAAAGTCAAAGGCCAAGCTGTTTTTATTTTTCAATACAATGAGCCTCATTCATTTGGAAACTGATGGAAAAATTAAATTAAGCATTTGCATGTACTGTAGATTGATGGAGGTCATGTTTCCAGCTTGCTTTACAATCACTTACATTGCAGACATCCTCACAAAGCAGATAAATACTGTAGGTAATACTGCTCAGGACAGATGTGACAAGGGGAGTTATTTGAATGTATCCATAATAATTAAGGTGTATTTTTTGATTTTAAAAATGCCAAGAACCAAACCTGGGCCCTAGGAGCAGCCTTTTGCCCCCTATATATTGTCTTTTCATGTAGCCGTTTCTTGTGCCTAGCGAAGGCTGGAATATTTTGTGCTTACTTAATTACAAGATGTATAGTTTGACCCTGTTGTTTTTGTTAATACTTAAAAGGGAAGAGACTGACAGAACCTAATAACAATGACAGGATTATAAATATCTTCTTTATTACTCTTTCCCTTGTCTCTCTTCCAGTGCAAAAATTAAGAGGAATCAAATAAAATTACCAGGAAACAAACTGGATGAAAACACAAATGAACAATAGAGTTTATTTGCATCTCTGAAGGTGTGTCTGTGTTGTGTGTGAAGGAGAAAACTTGCAAGCATATATTCTGATTTTCTCTGATCGAGTACTCACCTTGTAAGGTTTGAGAAGTATGAATTCTGGTAGTATTGCATATTGTTTGTCATGCTGAAATGAGTGTACTAATTCTAAATACCATGGGTTTTTTGAGGCTTGGGTTAGACCTTTAGGAGTACAATTTCAGCCTAGCCTCTAATATGCCACCATAAGCTATACTGAGGTACAGTCATATATTTAGCCATCTGTATGTGGTAGACTTGTGCTAGTAAACAATTGCATGTGCAAAAAAGTGAAAGCCAATATTTGAAAATCAGGCAGTAAGTTATTCTTCAGTAACGTTCCATTTGCGTTTTATACTGCAAATACAGTACAAGCAGCAAGTTAAAATAAAAGCCAACAATTACTTGAAAAAAAAAATCTCAGTTTTGCTTAAGGTACCATTGTTGAAGAACTATTAAAATAGTGAAGTGAGGGAGAAAGAGGAAAGAGTCTCGGTGAGGAGATTACTCAATGCAAAATAGGATTCAAAGTAAATGTGTTTACCTGTGTAGACATGTGAAATGTGTTAAAAACAACCGGGAGGAAAATGTTTAGGAGTGATAAACCAAAGCTGAAAACATGTGCTGCAGCATTTTCTTCAGCAGTCCTTCTAGAGAAGGAAAAGATAAAAAAAATCCTTGAAAACATCCGAGTGCTATATGGCTGCAGAACCTAAGGCAAATGGATGCAGGCAGGGATTACATGAATAGGGCAAGAGAAAGGTTCAAAGATGTTTGTATGTAAGATTTGGGTTGGAACTAATCTAGAATCCTACCGTGCAGGAAAACTAGAAGAGATGCTTAAGATGGTGGAAAAAAACCCCTCATGTATGCTGACCATTAGCAATATTACTAGCAAATGTTATTCTCAAATAAGATTTATTTCTAGTATTTGTATACCTTTGTTTAATTTTGGTTTCCTGACACTAGGACTTCTTGTCTTTTGGCTTTGAAGACTTTTCTTATCTTATCATTTACGTACAGACTGCAATCACAGCTTACATCTTAACCTCTTGTTGAGGTGCAGATTCAGCTGTGCGTTAGTGATCATGTAGTATCTTCCAAATCTTCGTTATTCTCGAGGCTCTTCTCACTTCTAATTTATTAATAGCACTTCTGGACTGTGGATATTAAAACTAAAGCCTGTATTCCAGTAGTAATTACCTTAATGCCAAACTAAGGGAAATAAAACTTTTTGATTCCATCTTGGTGTTTGCTCTTTTCAAGCATTTTAGGACCAGATTCTTGGCAGCAGAGTTGTTTGGGATCCATACTTGGCTGAATATGACAATGACACTGAAGGTCTAGTCACAACTTGTGCCCCAGGATCTGCACATATACACACTGTTCCCAGATAAATTGCTTTAATAGTGACATAAGTATGCTCACTGGGAAGCAGGCTGTTCAGATTCTCTGCAGCTCTGGGAGGAGTAGGGTAAAGATTTTGGGGGGTAAAGGTTTTAGAGGGTAAAGATTTCAGCTCTGAATATTATGAAGTAAGGTGGTGGAGACCTTAAGCTTTAAAATCTGAAAGTTTTCTGAGCACGGAGTCAAGGTGATGATACACTGCCTCTGTGCCAGTGACTGCCTAATTAGCATGCATAGTTACTGTTAATGACTCCCTTCCGCTCCATTTCAGGCCAATTCGGCCACATAGTGATGCTCAAAACACCACCAGGGAACTTTCAAACTCCACCCCATCAGCAAACACCTCTGAGCTGCCATTTCTGCTGCAAGTGAGGGAAGCAAAGGTTGTTGAAGAAATAAATAACACAACGTTGTAGGTAATGATATGCAAATTGATTTTAGCTCCATGCACTCCCAAGGATTTCCTGGTTTGTCTTCCAAGACTGAAGCAGATGCTTCTTGTGAATGTGTTTCCCTTCCTTTTTTTTAAATGAGGTGGAGCCTTAGCTCTAAAAAGCAAAATTAGGATGATAAATGGTATCCCAAACTTCATATGAAGGAGAGGCTTTAATAAGATTCTTATTGTTTCTTATGGAACATCTCACACTGTGACTGGTGTTGTTGCTGTAACTTGTCTCCTATACCCCCTGCATTAAATCTTTAAAGAGAGAGGCTAAAGATTTTCCCAAAAGGTCAGGTGTTTTCTGCAGGGATGGACTGCAAAAATAAATTGCAGAAGGCAGCAGATTTGTGAATAGGTGTGATCAAATGCATTTGGACTGCTTTGTGGCTACTCCATCTCATCTCCTCCCTGTGTGTGATAGTCTTCCAGCCCCAGAGAGAGCCATGTGTTCAGCTGGTCTGCACAAAACACGGAGGAGCATGCACTAAAAGCAGCTGGAGACCTGAACTCCTTGATACTTGGCTCCCACCTTTTGTGAGATTTGACTTCAATAGTAACTCAGATAAAGAATGCAAGTCTAGTGCCTTTGTTGTCTCTGGATAAGAGGTCTTGTTGCAGAACTCTCCTGCAAGCAGAACTACCTTACACCCTTCTTGTCCAGAATTATGCTGGAAGGTATAATCTTTCAAAGAAAGCAGAACAGGAAATGGTCAGAATCTTTTTCTAAGGTCTTTCTTCCTGAGAGGAGATTGCATTAACAGCACTTTGGGACTGCTTTTGAAAGTGTGACAATTTTTGTGAGTAAATAGAAAGATAGAATGGTCTATGAACTTACTTTCAGTTTGTGTTATTGTATTGTATAATCTAAGCTACATGATTAAAGGCAGTGTGTGTTATTTGCTATTTCATATTTGGCAGTGGCTCGAGCAAATACAGCACAACTTGAAAATGCAGTTTTATGGGTGTGTTATTTTCAGAAAGAGACAAAACTTGCATCTCAGAAGTTCAGCCTCTGTGTTAATGGATGCCTTTTTAAAAACAGGGAGATCTTTGTACGATGTTTCAGAAACCCCCAAAAGGCCAGGGGGACTGATAAAGCATAGAGAGTGTGCTCCTAAGTATATGACTAGACAGTAACAAAATGGACAAAGTCCAAGAGTACATATTTGTAATCATAAATTCTAAAAAGCTAAGGAAAAAATTGGTTTAGATATATGTGAATGAAGAATCAAAGTCACTGCATCTGGATTTATGGCATTTTGTTTAATTGCTACCAACATGCTGAAAAGCTGGAATAAAACAAGAATACTATTGCTAGTATTCTTGGGCCTTTTCCAGATACAGGTCCAGGCAGCATTGATCTTTAGCTTCCTTTAGAGAAATATAACCCTGGAGTCAATTACTCAGAATTTAGATTTAAACCAATGCAGAAGAGAACAAAATGTACCCCCCATTGTGAGCCAAATAATACTTAAAAATAGTCTACATTTGGTAAAACCATGCTGTCTTTCATCTCCTGCATTATTTGCATTACAGTCATAGGGTTTTCTCATATGTTATATGCTATTGAAAATTTACAGCTGGATCTGGCTTTAATTTATTTTTATTCAACTTCCCAAATCTACAGTTGGCCCTGAATTTGGCCATTCTGTGTTGTTTTTTACTTCAGTCACTGTTTTTCTTTTCTTTTCTTTTTTTAAAATGGTCTGAATGATAAAAATCCCAGTTTCCCACTTAGCACTTTTAAGCTTCAAATTCTCTTTCTCTGTTTCTGTGTCACTGACTGGAGTTTTTCAAATCATTCTTCTCTCTGTCTTGATCACTTTGTTGCCTTGTAATACAGAAGAGCCAGTGATCTTTTTTCCCTTTGACTGGTATGTGGAGGCTCTGGGGACAACAGAGGAAATTATGCTGGTAGTTTAATACAGACCCATCAGTAAGACTTGGTATTGATAGTATGCATGGAATGAGTCTATTAAAAAGTCAAAGAATAGCATTTATGAAAATACAGCATTTACAGCAATATTTTGCCTTAGCATCAACCAAGAAATATATTCATGTAGAGCGACATAACATTCAGTGGAGTGGAAAATAGTTTATGTAAAATTGTCCTGACTATGAAATTGTATCAATACTCAGGAAAAAGAGAGATATTTTTAAAGGTAAGGAGCAAAGCTGTTCTGTTGCCTCATGTAAAAGCTTTTGCATGTGATAAAAATTACTTTGGACAGCTAAGCAAAAAAGCTAATTCACAGGAATTACCAAAGAAAACAAGTCATAGGCACTGTGAAGGGAGGTTGCACTGAGGTCAGGACCTCATAAATGATCATGACAGAAAATCGTATGCTCTTTTTGTCTGACCTGCATGAAATATCCATGTCTGCCCTAACTCATAAATGATATTAGGTCTGCAGTCTGACTCATTCATAAACCAGTCTCTGATAATCCTCTGATGGATGGTGATGATTCCCAGTGATGAGAAGATATTTATAGTCTGGTGTTTTGGGTACTCCTGATACAGAAAATCTCTTCCCACGTTAAAAAGGGAGTGCAACAAGACAAAACTCTTCAGTGAATGGGTTTGATTCCTGCCCAAATCCTTCAGCCCCTGGGGATGTGTGGCAGGCCAGAGATGTCTTTCAAGCCTGAGTTCTCACTGTTCTTCCCAGTGCCATTGGAGCTGTGGCTCTGAGTTTCTCCTCATCTGTGGCTGTTGGTCTTCAAGAACATGAAAAAGAAGATATGGAGTAGTTAATGCAGCCTCAGGCTTAGGCTGTGTGGCTGTCAGCTCTATTCACTTGCTTTTTTCCCTTTTGACTGGGCCTAGAGCCAGATCTCCAGACTTTCATCTCTAAAGAGATGGTGCTGGAAGGGCAAGGATGCAAGTGTAAAGGATTATGCGCTCAATTACTTGTAGCCAGATGGTTTCTGTGAACCACAAAATCCCTTCCAAAAGGAGGGAGGGAAAGGTGGGTGTGGTGTTTTTTGAAATGTCTTTTAATATCAAAGATCATTGCTTTATATCTGGAATTATTAGTACAGTGGTCTCCAAAGAGATTTTTACCTTAAAAAACCCCAAAATACAAAACCTAAAAACATACTTCTACCTTTCCACCTGTTAGAATTCTGTGGTCTACTACAAAAGCTACAATTGTCAGGAAGTTCCAGCATTATGTAATTTGCATACCCTGTTTTTTACTGGCCTTTACCATGCATAGTTTACAGTAGATAAATTTACTTAGAAATGCTGATTAGCTTAGGAGCCAGCCTTCCAAAGTTTAGGACATGACCCTGTGATTTTGTACAAAAGACTCCATTAATCTCTTTCTGAGTTTAAAAACAAACCCAAAAATCTCTTTGAACTTGAAACCCATAGAAACTGATTTTCCCTGTTGTATCAGCCATATAGACAGGAGGGTTTTCTACTGGTGACTTGTCTATATTCTAAATTTTTGTGGCATGAGGTTTTGTGTGTTCTGTTATTACATAACTTTGTAGGATATTTGACCTATGAATTCTTTGGGTTACAGAAGCACAGAGTCCAAACTATTTCTCTGCAGAGTTAATTTTGCAGTGTTCTGATTATCTCAGAAGGTTGAATTAAGCTTCAAAAAATATCTCTTACATTGGCATTTTTTTCTAATTGACCAATATCTAGGAAATCAGAGGTACTTAATCTGAGTTTAAGTAAGTTATCCATGTATCTTGGAAATCTTCAGTGGCTGCCTTTCATTTCAGTGTTTTTCTCCAAACTTTGAAGTTTCTTATTCTGGCTAAAAGAGAATTACCTGTACAGATGCCAAATATCTGGGTTAAATGTGAAAAAGGGATCAGCAGTGAGCCTTGCTAAAATGGTGGATATGCTGCATGGAGATGACAAATACTAGCTTAGTTTTTGGTGGAGAAATCGATTGCTCAATGAAACTCTAAAGTTTTTTATTCTGAATTCTGCAATCTTGCTACAGGAATGTTATCCTCTGCGAGCTGATCTCTGACTGCATTTAATAGCAGGACTTAGAGGTGGCTGTCACATTACACTGAAGTGATTTTCTGTTCTGCTAGTGGCCAAGTCTTTGAACACCTGTACATAATCTCTGTTTGAAACTGCACTGCAGCCATCAGGACTGGATGATTCAGCAGTCAGCTCATTGTTTTAACTTGAGACAATCTCATCACTTAAAACAGAGCTTTATCATACTGCTTTAAATACTGCATGCCAAGGATTTAGATCCAAAAAATCTTTTGTAAAAATGCAATAATTCTTTACTGGCAGCTTAAGCAAAGGGATAGGAAAGTGGACTCATTGTCTGTGCCCACATGGCACCAACTTTCATGTCATAAAATGTCCTATTGTAACTTAAAATCTGCCCCCAGTGAATGCACATTCTTTGCATGCTGCTCCTGGAAATGTCTGTATAGTGCAAAGTAAATTTTTCCTTAGGCATTGAATATGTCTTTATTGATATAATTTCCTTCATTGCCCATACTTCGTGGATCTGATGTCATTACATTAATGTGAATTTTGTTGTACCTAACGGTGCAAAGAAAATGCAAAATTCTCTTCCCACTTATCCTCATCAGTATGGTCAGCTGAGGGCAATGGTTGGGTTTTATACAGCCAACCTAGATTGTCTTTCTTTTCAAAGGTGTCAACCCAAAGTCGGTTTTAGTGAAACAGCTGTGCCAGTCAGTAGAGAAAGGGATTTTTTTGCCTTTGTTTTTTTGTTTTTAGAGGTTTTTCATAGGTTAAGGGAGAAACCAAATTACCTTGTTCGTTAGAGGGAGATGAGAAGGAACAGGTGAAAGTATTGACATGGCAGTTGTTTTGTTTTCCTTGGACAATAAGAGACCTGCTCACACCCTCAAAAGTTATGTGATGGGACTGAGTTGAAGTATTTAGAGTGAACTTGATACAGCCATCCTTGGGAGCAGGACAAATGATGTTTCAGAAATCAAGGTGTCTCCACAAGTTGATTACATAAGATTTTCTGTAGAAGGGAAGGTGGGGAATGGAATCAGATCAATAACATTGCTAAGATCTGACTTTTCAGAGATGCTCAGGACTCTGAGTTTGCACCAGTCCCACAGAAACCTCATCCTTCATCTGGTAGCTTCAGAACATTTTCCTGCTCTCTGTTATTTACAAACACACAGGCAAATTATGATGACTGCAAAGAACTTGTTTGGGGATGAGTAACCAAGGGTTTGAAATAGTATGGAGAATTATGAAACCATCAAGAGGAAAAGGCTGTTCATTCAGAAAAATTGGTATTTACAGGATGTATGAAAAGTTGTCCCCAGAGAAAAGCTAAGACTGATTCACTCTTGCTTTAACCTTCTGTGCTGAATGCAAAAAAGCTTAAGGTACAAACAGATTGGGAATTAATTGGTGTAATTAAAGTTTTGCGATTGTAATGACTTCTAATCAATACTTTATGCAAATAACTGTATTGATGTGCTGAAAAATGGGTGCTAGTTTTGTTTGGATGGGAAAACAAAAATACAATCCACTTTAAAGTCCTAATGAAATTCAAGCCTTTCAGCTCAGGTAAAGTCCTGACCACATCTTTTTCAAGGTAAAAGGAAGATCCTTTAGTGACCTATTTAATTAAAATGGCTCTGATACAGCAGCTGACTACACTTCATGAAATGAGGTGGCTGGAGGATGAAGCACATCCTCCTGCTGACTGCTCCCTCTGTTAAAACACTGTGTTTTATCACGTTAACAAAGCAAAACAGAGAAACTGTCCTGATCTGAGCTCACAGCAGTGAAACCTCTTCCTGTGGTGGGTGTAGGCTGAGGGACTTGGTTCAGATGTCAAAAAAATGAGTGGGATATCAAGAAGCTTTTCAATGCCAGGAGGAAATGGATAGAAGCCTTTTTTTAGATGAGTGAATAGGATCTGACTTATTTCTCTGTCTCTAGAAATCACCTTTGAGATGTTCCTCAATTCTTTTTCCTCTCTGAAGTTGTATTTAGAATGGGTAGTTTAGGGATCACAAAATGTTAGATAGGAACTGCCACAGTGTCTCCACACTCCAGCCTTCAACTTTGTGGTAAACAATACCTTTAATGCATTTTATTTTCCAGTGGTACCCTTTCTTTCCTCTTTTGAACATGAGTTGGAGATTGGGAGGCATAAAAATGCTTAAGTCAAATGCTTCCTGAATCATCTATTTAGATAAATGGTGGAATTAGAAAGAAAAATATTTGAGCCTTTGTGTTCAGAAGGAGCAGGGGGGCCTTTGAAATTGTGGTTTGTGAATTAGGAATTAGGTCTTTGCCATAAGAGATCATTGTGCTTTTATGGATGAACTTCATGACCTTAAGGGGTTTTTCCCAATCTAGATGATTCTAAGGAATGTATTTCAGGTCTTCAGTTTGGGTGTTAATGGATATCTTCTCACAGGGGACAGGAGGACATCAGTGAGAGGCATTCCTCAGTGGAGTCTGAGGACTGTGACAAGTCAGCTTTGAGAGATCTTGGAAAATACCACATTGGGAAGACCATATCATTGTCTTTTGTGATAAGGCCACACTTGACCAACAGAGAAGAAAACTGTGACAAAGTACATGAGCAAGCATTTCACATATACAGTGTTGGCCTTGTTTTTAGAGATGGAATAAAAATGTGTTTTGTTTAGGTTTTTGTGTTCTCTAGGGAAAAGTCACCCTACTGCTGGGAATGCTCAAAGGGGTGCTGGAGTTCATCAATAATGTGATGTTGGTTTTGTAAAACTTGCAAGCCTTTTGGTGAGTCACAAGGAAGCATTAAACTTTTCAGGAGAGCCTGATAAGCAAACTCCCTTAGTCCTCAAAGAGGAGGTAGCTCATGCCCGGTATTGGCCAAAAATAGCTGTTGGGATTTCACACAGTAAGCATGTGTCTCATCAGCATTCTGCAGCACTGCCAAAGTTTGCTACAGCATGAAGGAGAAAGAAACAAAGAAACATAAGGAGAAGGGGGGGAAAGGAAGCTAATGAGAAGAAAAATTGCTTTTTAGCTGTTCATTGCAACTATTTTGGTTTCCCAGTGAACCTGAACAGCATCTTAGGTGATAATGTGGGGAAGTTAGCATTTTTGGCACCTGAGCAAGACACATTTGCAGTTTGGGCACTCTGGAAAGAACTAGTTTAAGTATTTGGTGAACAGTGACAGAATGGAGTTTCTGTACTTTTCCAGTGTCTTGCTGAATTGGGACCTTAGTCTGACTCTAGTGGTGAAAATGCCCCCAAAAACTGTGAGTTTTCACCTCAGACTGCCATGGACCACAGTCCCTTATTAATGAAAGGTTCACACTTCATACGTGCATACAAATCTGTTTAACTGCTCTGGGAGTATAAAGCACCTTGAAGGGGCTGTAAATGCCACATGGTACAAGACCTTCTCAACTGACAGTCAAACCAAATGTAATTCTGTTTGTGTAATCTGGTGGGGCTCTTTTGGCACTGGACAGCATAAAGTGTGGCTGTTAGAGATGTTCAAAGGAAATTTGAGAAGACTCCTGCTTGGGCTGGCCTTCATGTGATAATTGCTTTCACTGGGTCATTTAGAATTGCAGGCAGCTACTCTTGCTCTGAAGAGCTCCCCTCTCCTTTGCAGCTGGCAATGGTCTCCCTGATTTGCTGGGGCTGACAGAAATGCTGCTGAAGTCAAGGTGTCAAACTCCAACCATCAGAAAGATGCAGATGGAAAGCTGGGAGGTTCAGAAAGTCACTATAGCAGGAGATGGGTGGCAGCCACCTGCCATTCCTTTTTTCCAAAGGAAGCAATCCCTGTGAGTTTTCCTCTGTGTAGCTACACCTTTCTCTACCTGTTCTCTCACACTTCATGTTCTACCAATAAATTTCGAATTGAGAGGTTAGAGGCACAGTGGTCTCAAAATATTAAGTTAGACATTTCATGAAAACAAGCGTTGCTAGTGCCCTACCATGCACCAAGACCAGTCTGCCATGTAATCCTCATCACATAATGAGGAGTCTTTGTAACCTCTAGGAGAAAGTTGTTTGGTACATGACCTAAATGAGCAGGATAGAAATGTTTGGAACCTCCAGTTTCCAGAATTGCTTGTCTGCAAACAGTGTAAGTGTTTTTCTTCTTATTGCAAGAAGAACAAATTAATTTTCTGCCTTTCCTGTGTTGTAAAGGTCCTTTACATCTTCAGCTATGATGGTTGCTGTCACACTGTGTCCTTAAGTGATGGTCATAAAAGTTTTAAAGTTTTGTTTGCACTTATGGCTTAAGACAGATCTGACTGAAAGCAAGATTTACAGGCTCTAAAGCATGTATGCAAAAATTCAGTTGCTCAAGGGGCTCTTCTGCTTTGTCCTCAGCACAGCATAAATTGCCAGGAAAGATGAGATCCAACTGAAGGCTCTAATGTTTCAGCTTTGTTGAAAGAGAAAGTACAAAAAGCTAAAAAACCTTTTCTGGGAATGCCTTTGATATGGCTAAGGAAGTGGAGACTGCTCTGTATCTACCTGAATTCTACTTCTGAAAAAGATGAAATATTTCTACCTTTTGTACCTGCAACAGACACAAAACTAAAATCTAGGGAATCTCTATAGGCTTCAGGAATATTCTTCAGTCCCTTTACTAGCTTAGCCTCTTATTTGTTTTCAGACTTACTTTGTATTTGGCTAAAAAAAAGAAATCAAAATACTTTAGATACTGTGCCTCAGTAACTTGCTGTGTGCATGTTGTGTGCTACTTCCCTTCCAGAGGATTATGGCCACATGAAGGCAGGCTGGACTTTCTGCTGGGTCGTGTCATGAAATATCTTTACTTTCTGTAACACTTTTGACCACCGACAAGTGACTTTTTTTTTTTTTTCTGGCATGCCTTCTGCTTTATCTTTCATGTGGAAGCATGTAGTAAATATTCTTAAGGCAAGGCTGGGAGTGGGGCTTCTAAGCCATTTTGGTACTTTTGATGTCTCTAAAACAATGTTGCTAGGCTCCTACTTATTCCTGCAACACTCATCTGTGCTGTGGTCAGAGCCACTCTAGAAATAATAGCCATATGAATGGCATCAACACCTTTCCATATCAATTAACCCCCTTGAATATTCCTGTGAGTGGGCAAAGAAGAGGGGGAAGAACAGCAAACTCAAAAATAGACCTTTGAAAAGAATTATCCTGAGACCATAAGATGAGAGAAACCTGACAAACTGTCCAAACACAGAGTATTTTGCAGCCTCTAGAGAGGTATCAGGATGGGACGTGGTGCTCATGGGGCACAAACTGGGATTGTGAGTGGACGTTTAGTAGGCAGAATAGAGGGTTTCTTGTGACCTTGGGCTCACAGAAGCAAATCAAAGCAGTTGGCCAGAGCAAAGTGATTCAGAGAAATTGCACATTTGTGTTGTGGGAACATTTGTTTCACTGAGCTGCAAAGCTGAGAGGAACCACCAGGCATTGCAATGGAGACAAACCAAACATGCAGGAGAAGCAGCATTTGGGAGACCTAAAAGCTGATCTCACTTCTGGATTCCTCATGGCCTGTAACCAGGCAAATCCTTCCTCCTACTCTCTTGTTCCGTGCCCTTAAATTGCAATAGCAGTCGTGAAACCTTCACAGTTCACTTTATGTTGTATGTTCTTCTATTTGTCTTTAGTTAGCTCGGGGAAATAATTGTGATTAAACCACTTTTATTCTACAGTGAACCTCTGTCTCCATTTATCTCTAAGAGCTCTTTGAACCTGCCTTCCAATAGTGCAGCAGACCAAGTGCATTTTTCTTTTCCACTTGTGTGAAGAGTGAGAACAGGCATTTGGCTGAGCTGGTCCAACCCTTGCTGGGAGCCCTGCTGCTGCACAGAATTCCCCTCGCATTTCTATACCTTTGTTGCTTTTCCTATGTCAACCTGATGTTTAAAAAACTCCCAGACCTCATCCTCTCTCCTCAGAGCAAGAGAAGTCACCTCATCTTTGAAGAGGTTTCAGTTGCCTGAAGAGAGGTTTTAAGGTGGTTCAGGTTTGTTTACACCTTATGTGGTGCAAAATGAGGTCAGGCAGTTTTGGCAAAATTTAGGACTTTACAAATATTCAGTCATGTAATGAAGATGTTACTCTGTTCCATCAGCTAAAGGTGTGTGAGACAGTTGTCTTCATGATGCTCAATGCCCACTGGCAAAATATGCTTTGAAATGTAATTTATTCAAGTTTTCAAGTGATTATGTCCATTGCCTTGTTTTTCAGTGGCAGTTAAAGTCTTGAAATAGATTAAAAAACAATAATGACAGATAATATATAATTTTTTTTTCTTTCTCCTTAAGTGTTTAGTAAATTATTGTGTGCTTTTCTTTTTGTAACAAATATGTGGACAGATCAAAGATGATAAAATATAAGATCTGCTTCAGAGAAAAAGAACATTAAGGTGGTGGATTGTTTTAGAAATGGATATTTTCTGATTGATAATGAAATCAGACAATGCAAATCAAGTGAAAAAGAATTAGAGCTGATGCCTGGCAGACTAGTTGTTTACAAGATTCTTCTGTGTGCTCTAATGTGTGGAGTATTTTTGCCAAGACTTACTAAATGATGAAATGATACTGCAATTAGAATTAAGACTGGCAGGGACATTTGTTAAAATTCTGCTATTTCTTCTCCAAAACATAATCAATTAAAAAAAGGTCTTTGAAAATAATGAGAACAAATGAGAAGTCAGGAAGTAGCCAAGTAATCACTTGGCTGGTTCTGTTTAGAGGAACCGGAAAATTCTTCCCAGTCACAATTAAAAATTAAATTACACAAATTACGTCTGTCCTGCAAGTTCATGGGGTGGATGTGTCTGAAAGAGAGAAATAGCTGTAAAACTGTCTGCTTCTCTGCAGGAGAGAAGCCAATAAAGGTCAGGTTTAACCTTCCCTATAACCAAAATCAACGTGTTCTGAAAAAAATTATTAAAAACCCATTTACTGCTCCAACTATTTGTTATCACCAAGTGAGGTCCTTACAGCTAGCTGATGATTCTAAAACTAATCACAGACCCAATTATATGCTTATAAATATTATTATCAAATTATTGATTTGCATAGCCTGAGCACACAGAACACCAACCTGGATTAATGTCTGATTGTTCCAGGGATGGCATGAGCAGAATGAAAAAGGCAGACCCCAGTTAATATTACAGTCTGAAAAGGGAAATGTGATACCCCAGGTAAGCAGAGCAAAACTCTGAAAGAAACCGCTGGCTGAAGAGAACACAGATGAGTTGTTAGATTTGGTTTGGTGTTTGTTTGGTTCCTTTTTCTATGTGATTGAGGCTCAGGGTTCCACTGGCACATCATTCCCTGCTTCCAGGTCACACAGCTTCACTTAAGGATTGAGCAGCCTAGCTGTCAGTAATGAACTTTTGAGACGTCCTCACAAGATCTTCTGAGAAAAACAGACCCTCAGTTTTCTGTAAAACCTACAAGTTTTAGTAATTAGTCCAGAATTTGAAGTCAAGTTCTGGAAAGAAAACAAACAAACGAGCCCCCCACCCCTTGCCCTGCAATTATTATGCCTAGACACCAAAAATTAGAGAAGATTCAAACTTTGGAAAACCAGACTTGAACCAAATTGTCTATTGTAAAAATGGGAGTCTAGAGCATTTTAAAATGAGACTTCTAAAAGCTGTTTAATTTCATTGTTACTAAACTTATATGGAAAGCTTTTGAGGCTAGGACGACTGGCAACGAGATGGATTATTCCATTCACACAGTATAACAGCAATTAAATGTACAGTGAAAACCTTTACAAGATTCTGCCAAAATTACTGAAATTATGTTGAGCCAAACTCGTGACTAGTGCAACTCCATCTGTGTCAGTGCTCCTGCTACATCTAAGCACGGAGAGATGATGAGTCATAAGGAAAAGTGTATTTTCAAGGAAAGAGAGGGAAAATGGGTAATTGTAGTACAAACATGAAGCAAGTTACTAAAATTGTGTTTGACAAAAGACAGTGTTCTTTGATATTTTCCCAGCTGGTTAAAATTTAACTAGTTTCAGGAGACAGCGTACAGAGTTTGGTCATAACTAGTGTAGGGAGGGGAAGCTTTTCATAAAGAATTGCTAACAAATGGGATTCAACACTCAAGAGGCTCAGATGGCCTATTAATTCTGGTCCTGGCTTTCTTCCAAAACAACTGTGCTTCTCTTAATTCATGGCTAATTTCTATCAGAGATACCAAGAGACCATTTCTTTTTTTTTCCGACAGGAAGCATCCACGTTGCTTAAATGGATTGGTGCGAGGGGCTTTAGTGAGCAGACATTGATTGGGTTCTCTCTGGGGCCCAGAGGGTTCTGGTTTGACACAGGCAGCAAATGAAATACGACCTCCTGTAAACGGGCCTGAGCTTCTGGGCCTTTGTGGGATCCGGGAGCTGAGGACCTTTTCAATCCCTTTTAATTAATGAAGTGATTTGACTTGACTGAGATTACGCTGGCAATAATGAATTAAAAAGTAATAAAAAAGAAATCTCTTAACAAATATGCAACAGGGAGCGAGGGCCGGATTCAGTGCGTATCTGATCCCCTCTGTATATCTCATTTCTGTGTGCACTTCAGATCGATAGCTTTAAAAGGGAGGCTCTTATTTTCCAAGCACTGACATCTGCATGCTTCATTTTTTTCAAGTGCTTTTGTACAGAAGATTAAAATTATGGTGATCTCATGTGCCTGGATGATTGTTTTAGTCCTTTCTTATCTCTGTTGTGCCAAATCTCCCTGTTCCTCAGGATTTGTGACTTCTTATCCCAGCCACCTCTGTGCTGTACTTTTCTCCTGTGGTATGGCACGTTTTTAGCTGCACTTTGCTCCACACCAGTGGGCAATGGTCACTGTGTATATTTTGTGATGGGAATGCAGTCACCCAAGGTCACTTCTGATGGGCACATAGTGAGTGTGAATCTGTGCCCAGCCCAATTTAAATGATTCCCCTCTGTTTATGTCTGAAATCACGGTTCCATTTTCCCCCCATCCCTTTCATTGTATTATAAACTGACATGTTGTAGAAATGATCCTAAATTTTCTTGGAGAACATCACATTCTGACTCTGATGGGCATGTCAGAGTAATTTTTGAGATACAACTCACTGTTGCTTGCTTTTTTTTCAGTCCGTTTGAGTTCAGGTGTGATTTAAGTCTGTGCAAGTCTAGAAAAGCTTCACAGTAATAGTGTGGGGCCATTCTGATCCAAGAACTGTGGTTTAGACTTCTCCCTGATGTCATGTTTCAAGGTGTCTGAAGTGTCTTTTTTACCAGCTGAGAGGGTGTTTTATTTAAACACCTGATTTAAACACTCAAATCAAAGCTGAAATGGAAGGAAAATATAGGTTGATGGAATAAATGGATCAAAGCCTCTGTATTCTTGGCTGAACTTGTGATATCTGGGGGCTTTCAAGAATGTCAAGTGTATTTAAGTGCATAGATGAGAAAAATCATTGGGAAAACTTCATTCCAAGAGTTACATTTGTACATTTTTATTGTGTGTTTGTTCATGGACATGCACAAAATTCTGAGTGTGAGCACAGTGCAAATGTGACACACAGAGGGATCTTGGAGCCTTCTGCTCACAGGATTTCCACTGTGAGGGAATTGCAAGGCCACTGTAATCAATCTACTTTATTACATTATAGGATGTGCTTGAATTCAATTAACTCAATTTTTTTTTTTTTAAACAACCAGTTGTCTTCCTCTGCTACAGCATAGATTTATTCAGTTTTAATTCTTTTTTTGTATTTTATCTATGGGAACTGCTCTATTTTTTTTCTGCTGTACAAAAGAAATGCTATCAATATAATGTTGAAGTAGAAAATTTAAAATTGTCAGATTTCTAAAAATTGTTTCATCATTTAACAGACTAGAGCAAAACAGGGGTACAGATGTCTTAAAGGCCTTCTGTATGATCCACTGGGAGCTCATTAAAAAGCAGTTACACTTAGACACTATTAGGTTTTTAGGATGAGAAGGATTTTGACATGTAGAAGAGGAGGATTTAGAGTGGTAAACACTGAGCAGTAATGTAGCAATTGGTTAAATAAAAAGAAAGCATAATTTCTATTACAACTTTAGTTTTCAGCATTTACAGCTTGGTTAAGATGCTACTTAATAACACAAACTTGTAAGGAATCTCTCCTTAATTGCTAATGTAGTGGGAGAATCCACAGAGATGTGGTTATCATCCACTTTAATCTCTTATCGATTGCTTGAAAATAAGTGACCTAGAATTAACCCCACCCTGCTCTCTGGAGAAGTTTCCCTGCAGATTTAAGTTTGGAATTGCGATAGTTTTAAATGCATGTGTAGACTTTTATACTAATTGGAAATTAGAAGTCGACAGTGAATGAACGAACAGCTGTTTTTAATAAATGTGATTTCACTGGCCGGGGATACCTACCTGACATGGTTCATAAAGAGTTAAACCTACCAGATGCGGGGTTCTTAACTACATTTTCCTTTGAAACTTCCTCGCGGTACTTTTAAGCCCACACTACCCACTTGGCTGCGGTAAGATTTAGTAACTCTCCTGTTTCCACCATCATTCCGCAGTAGCTGCTGCAGCTCGGAGCTTGAATCACTGCGGAGAGCGTGCGGCAAACACGGGCAGGGCAGGGATGGATCCCGCTCCTTCGGGATGTGCGGGGAAGGGTCCCTGCCCCTCGGGGCTGCCGGGACCCGCACCCACAGTCCTGTGGAGCTGCACCCGAGGGCCAGCGGGTCATTCCCAGCGGGTCATTCCCAGCGAGTCCGGGGCCCTGCGGTGGTGGCGCGGCACCAGGTGGCAGCAGCGCTCCGGGGATGTGCGGGGCCGCTCCCGGGGATGTGCGGGGCTGAGGAGCCGCTCCCGGGGATGTGCGGGGCCCAGGAGCCGCTCCCGGGGATGCTGAGCCGCTCCCGGGGATGTGCGGGGCCCAGGAGCCGCTCCCGGGGATGTGCGGGGTCGAGCAGCCGCTCCCGGGGATGTGCGGGGCCGCCCGCGGAGGAAGCAGCGAACTGAGCCCGGCCCGCCGGAGGGAAGTTTGATCTTGGAATGAAAGCTTCCCCTTGGAAAGATGCTGTTAGTGAGGGTGGTTGGAGTGGTCTCGGTCCTGTGGGGAGTGGTGCAGGAAGGGAGGCAAAGTAATATACTGATGTGTCAACTTCTAAATGTGCGAGTCTGATAGCTTTATAAGGCTTCTGCTTATAGCTACATGGTGGGTGACTAAGAGAAGAAAATCACCTAGGAGGCATCTCTGAGGGAGATGGGAAGCTGGCTGGAGCACAGGAATCCTCAGCAAGTTGGCCATAAATTACAGATATAAACGTACATGCACACGTTTACTTACATGTGATGGTGGTGCCTCAGTTTAGTTATCCTAACATCCTAGTACCACTATAAAGTAGATACATGCTCATTTTCTGTGGTGGGTAGATCTGCTGGATTTGGTTTTCAGAAATAGTGTTAATTAACTGGAAACTATCCTCGAGAATAGTGATATCAGGGAGGAGGGGAAAGAAAAAAAGAGATGCATTAATTTGGCAAAATGTGAAGAGGTCGCTGTGGTTGGCTGCCCACCAGAGAAGGCAGTGATAGCAGGAAGTTTTCTCAAACTTTGAATACAATCAAGTGGAAAATGGAGAAATGATACTGGGTTAGTATCAATGAGTGAGACTGCATTCAAGCACCTCATCAATAGGTAGACAATCTAGATATGAGGGAATGACTATTTAAAATAATGCAGAAGGAAAGATTCAGGAGCGGCACAATGGATGAGTAAAACCTATTTTCTTTTCCAAAATTTGGAAGCAGTGGGAGGAAGAGGGCTGCGAGGCAGGAGCAAAACTTTATGGAATGGTGAAAACTTTAGTGTAATGGAAAGGAAGATTATATGGAAAAGAGTTGAAGGATTGTGCTGAGAATGAGAAAGGGCCAAGGGACAACTGACATCTCTTTCAGGAGAGCTGGAAAAGCAGCAGAAAGAATTTGAGAGGGCCACCCTCACATTTAAAGTATATTCCATCCTCATCAGTACATTAGCAGGTGAACTGCTGAGAGCTCAGAGAACCTGGCAGGGTCTGACACTTGGAAATTAAGTTCCTAGTTGGAAATATGTGCGTATTATTTTCTAATGTGGAAACTTGGGGCTCTGTGACCCATTTACCTCCAGTTCCCCTTAAATCAGCTCTTTGGGTGTCACTGGTTTGATATTGTATCTGAGATTTATTGGTGAGATTTGTGCTGTGGTGCCGTATTCCCGTTCCAATGTGCACTGTGTTCCTTGGCAGCACTCATTTCTATGATCCCTCCAAAGTCCTATGAGGAGGTGATGACAATATTTCATAAGTTTCCCTCCGTGGATCCAGTAGTGCTTTATGATAGCAGTCAGCATCCTGATTCTCCCTGTGTAAACAGAGACTCTGTGCCAAAGATTAGAGGGAGACATGAAACACAGGTCCATTTAGTCACTCTGCAGCATGATGGTCTGCATGTGCAGAAATCCCTCGTGGAAAATTTCTGGCTTATTTGCCAGGAGGTGCACCCAAGGGAAGATGTCCATGCTGTCCCCAGGCTGTGCTCCCCTTCCCTGATGGAGACAGCTCCCTGGGATCTGGCCTGGCACACCCATCTTTGTGATCTCTGTGGATTCAGATTATGCACGTTTGCTTTGGCTGGAAAATTTAATAAAAGTAGAAATTCAGAAAAGCGTAATTTTGGAAAACAGTGTATCATCCTAAATGCACTACTAGGTCACAGTGTTGAATGCAGCCCTTACCTGTGGCAGTATTAACATTATGTTGCATCCTCCCTGCTTTGTGCCATGTGATCCTCTCAGCACATTGCCCTCTAGTATTGTCTAAATAAATACAAGACGAGTCAGCTATAGAAATTGAGTTATTTTTACTATTTTCATGTAATAACTGTGAGCCCTGCAGGCCTAGTGCTGGCAAAATACCACAGATTTGTCATTTGGAAGCAGAAATTCCTGTATAATTTCCCAAATATAATTTTGGTCCCCTCTGCTGCACTGAATTTGTTATTGTTGCATGTTTTTCCTGGTGTTTCTAATGAGCTGTTAATGAGCTGCTAACTATGTATGTAAATTAAATGGGGTTAGACACTGAAAGGTTATCAGGAAATAAAATGCCATATAATACTTCAAAGTGATATAAAATAAATTAGTGTATTTAATTTTGCTGGCACAAAGCTGATATTTAATCACCTATGGCCTCAATTCTTCTAAATGAAGTTAATTTAAAACATTTTCAATCTGTACCCCAAGTGACACAGCAAACAAGTTCTTTCATTCCCCCTTTGTTAGAAGATATATCTGCAGTGTAGGTGTGGGTTCCTCTGTGCCTCAACTGAATGATCAAGTTATTAAAGATAATTGGAGAACAGTGGAGCTTAATGTAAATATTTTTGTTATGATTTAATACAGCAGGTTAAGGATGTGGCTGTGGAGAATGCTTTGGTTGTGGTGATCTTTTGAAAATTATGATACTGGCAGCTCAGCTGCCTTGCCTGTCACTGTGGCTGTATTTTAGCACCCCAATAGCACAGTGATGTGGAGCAGGCTTTTCACAACAAAAAGGTGCTGTGGTGAAGCTGCTTTTGCTGAAGGCCTCACCACCTTGCAAAGAAGGGACAGCACAGCCTTTCCTATAGTGTCACAGCAGAAAGGTCTTGAAGAGCTGGTGAGGTTCACTAATGAAACCAAAGTATCCCCTGTAAATATTAGTATTTCCATTAGATATATTGGTATTGTAGGACAAGGAGCTGATCTTCTCCTTGTGTCTGACTGGGCAAGCACTAGTTAGGCTGAAAAACCCATGTTTTAATTCAATGTTCACCTGTACCTTGGAGATTTGCAAAGCAACCAGGCATCAGCTCCGGGCTGTGCTGCTCTGAGTGTGGTAGGTACAGAAAAAAGTCCAGGCTAATTTTTAGTTTGGGCAATTAGGAAGCTGAGAAACAGTACCAGAGTGAAAAATCTAGGGTTCTGCGTCACAAAATGTAATTTAGTAATTTGTTTGACAAGTGTAGTTTAGCTTAAATAATGTAGAATAATACTTTGGAGTATGCTAGCAAATGTTCTGCAGTATGCATTGTGAAATTAATGAGGTTGTGGTAATATGAGATCTCACTACCACACTTTGCCATTAAATGTTTGCTGAAAAGTAGGACAGGGCACAATTCTTTATGGTGGCTGACTCGTGAAGAAACCTGGTTAGCCTACTAGGAATCTGCATTATCCTGCCAGACTTCAGTGTGAATGGGTATTTGTTCCCTCATGTTGAATACTACATTTATCTACAAAATGTTGAAATCTGGCTTTTCTTTGTCATGATTTGAATGTTTACATTTTCTGCAGAATATTATGCTTAGGTTAGTAGCAGCATTTAAATTGTCTTGGAAACCAGAAGAATTGGTAGACTAAAAGAAAAGCACATATAACCATGCTGCTTTTGCTTTTCATAATTTCCCAGAGTAGCTGCAGGAATTTCACTATGTTTTACTGCCATACCTAGCTCAGAAAGATGCACTTATTCTGAATTTCAGTCAACTTAGAGATCTGGGATAAGATCCTTAACTGTACTTTTTCAGTATTTACATGGAACTATGCATTGTGTCACTGTGTGACACTGAAAAAAGCGCAAATTTTAATTTTAGATTTTTTTTTTTTTTTTTTTTTTTTTTACTGAGCCATCCTTGCTGCTTGCAGAAAATAAGATGTATAATAAGATGTTCATTTCCCAAGAAGATTGACAATTTTTTCCTAAAAGCCTGTGGGGACTTTAATACTCCAGAGTCAGCACTCCAAAGACTAGTAACATAAAGCAGCACTCCACTGCAGACAAACTAATCCTCCAACAATGTTTCATTCAATCAAAAAAATGCTGCAGATTGGAGGTGTTATTGCATGCCTATGTTTTCAAGAGATTATTGTGAATGAACAGTATTTTCCACTGAATAGTAACAGCAAAACAGCCTACCCATCTAAATGTTTCCCATGATAATTTTGCCCTAAATGTGCAAAGATTGGGAAACAAGCAATTTTTTGTTTTAACCTTTTTCCCTTTGAGTATGTGAGCAAAAGCTGTTTTGAAAAAAAAAAAAAAAAGGTGGTATTTGTGGTTTAAATTCCTAAAGTGAACTTTATTTTATATTATGTGGTACCTGTTTTTATCTTTGACTAAATATGAAAAAAAAAATTACTGACAAATTTTGTTGACACTTTTGAATTAATTTTTTAGGCATGTATGTCTAGATACTTGCCCCCATGTATGTGGTTTGTTTTGCAAACAAACCTGATGGAACTTTTCCAGTACATGCAGTTTTCTACAAAATTTGCATTTACAAAATGGGCTGTTTTGGGCACAACCTTGTTTCTGCTGTTGTGATCTTAGTGGAGTGCCCATATCCTGTTTTTCAGATGCTCAGCTATCTGCTTTTGTGTCTGAAAGTGTTCCTGTGTGTCCTAATGTTAGCACAGAATATTTAAAAACCAAGATCTGCCTGCAGAAAGGGAGAGTGTGGCTAAAGCCTCCATGGCTGAGGTGACAGGTCAATTCCCAAATTTGCCATTCCCTACATTAAAGAGTCTGATCCAAAGGAGCTCACAAAGGATGTGAGTGGCATAGCCTTGTGCCAGTCTTAGGACAGTTCCTTAAGTCCTCCCCAAAAAACTCTTTGGGGAAATGCACAAAGATAAGTGATGGTCCAATTGCTGTTGCCTTTTTTTTTCCATAGCAAAACTGAAGTCCCTGCAAATTATTGTCAGGTGTGGAGGATGGGCTGGTGCCCTCTGAAACCCACATTGCCAAACAATCTAATGACACAGTGACTGCTTTGGTTATGGGCTGCTCTTTATTTCTGTTCATGTCTTCTTAGCAATTAAATGTTTTGGTTTTAAGGCTCAGAGCCCAGCTTCACAGAGCAGAGATGAAATTTCAGCCTAGATTAAGAAGGCTTTTGCTGTCAAGTACTGCAACAGTACAAATGGGCACTTACAGCTTATTAAACAGGGAACAGCTCCACTGATGCCCACAGTCCCACCTGGCATTTTATATGGCTGAGATTGAAGATCAGGGGATAAAGGTGTGATCATAATGAAAGCAGTGGAGGGAGGGAAGTGGTGGCGATGGAATGTTTGTACTGGTAATTGTTTTATGAAGAAAACAAAATGAAAAGGAGGGAGAAGGAAGGAAAGAAAAATTAGTGTATCGGGGGAGATGTGTGTATTTATGAACAAAAGCCTTCTTTCCATAAAGTGAGGGGGGAAAGGGTCTTTTAGCCAAAGGAGGTCATTCCATGCAAACCTCTAAAGGACAGAGGATTTTTGAACAATGAAAGAGGGGGGGAGTCTGTTTCTTACACTTTAATAATTTTTTTTTTGCTTCTCATAGATAGGAACTGGAACTCCACACTATTAGCCACAAATGGCATTTTGAAATGACTTTTTTTTTTTTTTTTGGGCAAACCCAAAAGACATTGCTAAGATTTACATTTTCAAATATATGCTGACCTTTTTTTCCTCTTTCTTTTAGTTCATTTGTCATCAGTATGTAATTGAATCAATATATTTCCTGATCAACCCAAAGATTGAATAAGGTCATGGGAAGCCATGTGTGGACATTAAAAATCATTATTTTACTCAAAATGAGCAGAGATGGCATAGACCATTCAGAGTTCCAAATGAAATTCTATTAGATTCTATTACACTTTTACAATTATAGAGACGTTCCAATATTACAAGGGGAAATGAAGTCATAATAAAAAAGCCCAGAGGTGTATTACAAAGAAATGGGCATACTATTTTTCTAGTTAAAAACTTGATGAAAGGAGCTCTGCTACTTTTCAGTTGCTGAGATGTGACCTTGTTCTTTAAAAAAAAAAAAGGAAAAAAAATACCAGGAGCCAGTTTTCTTCTAACCATTTACATTTCTTGTTTCACAGCATGTTTCTAAGGAGGACAGGATGTTTAATCTGATTTCAATTGTAAAATATTTACAGAAAGATGCAATGAAATAGGTCTGATATATTTAAACACAAATCATTTTAGTGGCTGATACTGGAAAAGTAGTTTTGGGGAGCTGATTGCCTGTTTATGGAAGCTGGAGAGACAGAAGCTTTTGGCATGTAAGGGACATGAATCTGATAATTTAATCAGCTTTCCCTAACTCTTCCTCTTTACTTCATCTCCCACCATCACTAAAGTGTTTGGTCAAGCTGCAAATTTTGGATTTGAGGCAAACTTCTAGAATTTTTTGGGAAACACAGAATTGTTGTTTGACAGGGAACCATTCCTATATCTTGGGAATGCAGTAGTGCCCTGACCTTCAGCTGAGGATAAGGTTACTGCAGAGCTCCAAAGGCACAGCCATTGCATGACCCAGGATGTCTCATCTTGGCATTCCAGGGAAAAGAGTGGAAGAGAACAGCTTGTGGAGTTTGAGCTCCATTCCATGTCTGCAGGAATAGAGGAGGGTTTCTGTGCCATCTTTTTTTTTAAGATTCAAGCAGGCTGTTCTGTACTTAAATATAGTGGCCAGGGTGATAAAGAGTTTCTCTCCCACTGCATCCAAAGAAATAAGGTAAAGTATTGAGACCGTTCAGAGACAAGTTAATTGAAAAATGAAGCTATGAGATGTTGCCTGAGATACACAAGCAGTAGAGGAAAATGGTGTGGCATATTCCAATTCCCTACCTACATATCAAAAAAGTTACTAAGGAAATACAAAACTGAGGAATGGAGGTGCAGAAATAGCATAGATCAAGTGTAAAGGTGGAGTCCTACTCCTTCTGTAGGGTTTCTGGAGATCTGAGAAAACCCAGGGAAATGCTCTTTGGTGCACATGTGGATGTGTTTACACACAGGATTCTAGACTGACACAGGCTGCAAAGATATCTCAGTTTCCATAGGGGCATGAAGAAGGAAGCAGGGTCTTCCCCACCACTTTTCTAGTCTCTAAGTCAGATGGCAACTTTGAAGGCATCTATTAAACCCCAGAATAATGTCTATTACCCACCACAATAAATTATGGTCATTTTCAGAAGCAAACACTTCATAGATCATCAAGTGTAGCATGTGAAGGGGTCAGATAAGAAGCATAATCTCTTCTTTCCTGGGTTTGGGACGCTAGCAGAGCTGCTCTGGAAGAATTCCTGGTAATAGGGTCACCACTTGTTTCCTTTTTGCATGGTTAAAGGCAGAAACCGTGTTTCAAGACAGAGAGGGGTACTTGAAGAGCCCCCTGGTAATGCCAGTGAGGGTTGGAGCATTAATCCTCCATAGTGTTTCCAATGTGGCCTTTGACAATGTTCCCTCAGTACCTGAGCTTGTTTCTAATAGCCAGGTACTTTTCAGACATTTTACACAGACAAGTCAACAAATTGTGGGTATATTTCCAAAGGTGAGTGAGCTGTGCTGCTGGATGAGTATTTTCTGAGCACATCTACGATTCAGCCTTTATTTAAATCATTGCATAAATGGAATGAATTTGTAATTTCAGGACATAGATGGCAAGTTTAGCCTTGGCTCTCTTGCAAGCTGCCAAGAAGTCTCTTTAAAACATGCAGTGAAGGATAAGCTCTCTAATATGTTCCACTGGTGCCATTAGGGCTTTTTCCCAGACACTTCTTGTGGGTGCTATAGAGTAAATATGGAGCCATAGAATGGTTTGGGCTGGAAGGGACCTTAGAAAACACCTAGTTCCAACCTCCCTGCCATGGACAGGGACAACTTCCACTAGACCAGGCTGCTCAGAGCTCCATCCAGCCTGGCCTGGAACACTCCCAGGCATGGGGCATCCACAAATTCTCGAGACAATGTCCCACCACCCCCACAGTAAAGAATTTCTTCTGTATATCTATCTAACCTAAAGCTACTCTCTCAGTCTGAAACTGTTCCCACTGTCCTGTCACTACGTGTTCCTGTAAAAATTCCCTCCCCGGCTTTCTAGTAAATTCCCTTCAGGTACTAGAAGGCCACTTTGAAACCTTTTCTTTTACCAGTTCTCTCAGCCTTTCCTCATAGGAGAGGTGCTCCAGTAGCTGATGTCTTGGTTCTGGATAGCAATCCTGCATCTGCTGTTTTGGCCTCTTAAAATGCAAATCTGTTTTTATTAATTTTTTTTCCTATGCAATGGTGATCCTTTTTTTTTTTTCACCTGGGGAAGAGGTGAAAGAGACTTCCTGACAGGTTGGTGGATTTTGGCACCTCTTCAGGACTTCTACAACCTCACAGCTTTCAATAAAATAGTTGCAGAACTAACAGTTGCTAAAACTAACAGTTTTACTAGTAGAGGTGGCTACTGAATATGTAGTAAATTAATACAAATCTGGATTCTTTCATGTCTCTCCTGGAAGAGGTAATCCTGAAAATGTATCTTTACTTGTCTTCTTAAAGCCTCTTGCTGGGATAAATGTATTTTGAACTGGCATATACTTTGCAAGATCCTGTGCTAGGCTTGTGAAAGGAGTTAGTACAGAATGCAATGAGGAGGAATAAAAATCTCTTAAAGGATATTAAACCAGGCTGAAGTCACCTCCAAAGCAAGAGACTGATCTTGAATCTTGAGCACAGATTTCTACCTGCTACCTTGAGGTTGTGCACTGAGATTTGTTTTAGGCCCTTTGAGTAATGAAAATATGTGCAAGTGTCCTAGCAGGCTTTTAAATGGGTAAGTAATAATTGATGTAACAGTCAATTGCTGGAATGACCTCCCCACACCCTCCTGGCAGTTACTGAGACATTAAACTGACAGAGATGGGATCAAGCTAGCAAATGGGAATGTGCATTCCTGTCTTCTCTGGATGATTTCCACTCACTGCAACTATTTTGAGCCCAGAATATTGTGCAATAGTTTTGAAAGCAAATCCCTAATGAAAAACTGAATTTCAATGCCATGGTTGTTTAGTGGGCTTTTTCACCTATGAATACTCACAGTTTTGCCATTATTCTTACCCTCTCTGTTCATTTGTCAGTGTATTTTTTCTCTATATGGATATAATGGAAAAATTAGAGAACTAAGAGGTTGTTTTTAAAGTGAAAACCTTTGTCCAGCTCTATTTAGTATTCACTCTTTCCAGATGTTAACCACAATAATTCATTTTGGCTATCACCTTGCAAGAAAACAGGTGACTATTTTGCACCAGTTTCACAGAAGCTGACTGATTTGAAGGGCAAATTTTGCTTTCCTGTCTTGTACTGCATAGTACCTGCCCTCCTTCGTGAGGAGAGCTATTTGAGTCTGACCTTAAATGATTTGTTGAAAGCCAGAAGAGCAGTCAGTGTTAGAGTGGAGGAATTTTGGCTTCTAATCCAGAGTTCAAATGACAAAACCATATATCTGATAAAATGAAACTTAAACCTGTGATACTGCATACCATACAGTACATTTAAAATGCATTTACTTCCCCACCCCAGGAGCTTCAATAGCTCCAAAATAACTTTTAAAAATAAATTGTTTATTGAAAGATTAAGGGCATTTTATTGACTTTGCAGTTATGGCCAATTTCACTGCATTTTTGTGACAGTATCTAGTCCCAGATAGTCTCTTTGCTACGTGTGATGGTTTTTATTATGTGAAAGAAGTCTACCTACTGTTTATCCTTCCCTTGCTCTCATCCTCACAGTCTCCCAAGTTCCCCCAATGCTTTGTATGTCAAACCATCTCTCTGTCTCAATTCAAATCCCTCCTAAAGAGATGACTTCTGTGCAGATTTCCTGTGATGATTCCCCCAAGATATCCATACTGATTTGGGACAGCACTCTCATCTGTTGTGGCATGTGTGGTTGATGACACAATTTCTGAACCTAATACTTCTGTGTTCAGAACAGTTTTGAAAAATCTTTAGGAAAAAAAATCAAACATTTTTTTTCTTTTCACTTGTCTTTTTTTATTTTTATTTTTTTTTCACCATGCCGCTGTAAGAATAAAAAAGCTCATTTTAAAAGCAAGGTAAATGAACAGATCATATTCTAAATATGCAGAATGAACGTTAATTAGTTCACAAAGAGTTTAAAATTAAAACCCTGTAGTGTCCTCCACATCCAAGTGCACGTAGAACTCCAGTGAAAGTGAATGCATCTGTAAACTTTTGCACTTTGGTGACTCTTGCAGCCTTTCTGTGCTTTCCTTTGCTGTGTGTGGGCTGAGCATGGAGCTGGGGTGATTTTGCAGCCAGTGTCTCCATTATGAAGAACAGAGGGAGTCTGCCCCTTGTGGGAGCTTCTTATGTGCAGATTTTTAAAGCTATAGTTTATTATTGTGCAGATTGGAGCCAGTTCTACCTTTGCAGCTGAGCCTTTGCCCAAACATTAAATTAAAATATTGCTTTCCTTTCTTACTTCTTACTTAGCTGATTAATTTCATCTTTCCCTCCCCTACTGAATTCCACATTATCACAGATTGATTTTTTTTAAAAAAAACCAAAATAATATGGGCTGATCCCTTTTTGTGGACATGGATGCACAATAAGGGGTGTATTGTGTGGTAGTTGCACACATGACTGTATAGAACAGCCTTCTAAAGCAGCTGTATCCTGCTAATCTCTGCAAATGAGACAGAATTAGCTGACCTCTGCTCTGCTATGACAATTTCTGTGTTCAAGGAACTTTCTGGTAATGTTCTACATCAAGTCACAGAAAATGAGGAGGGGAAAAATACTTGAAAATGTTTTTTTATTCAGTAGTTTCTAAATGGACTCGTGGAGTTTGGATTTTTTGTTTGTGTTTTTTTAAAATTTTTATTACATTTGGAGGGGGGAAATTGAAATAATAGTCGTGATGCAAATGGCACTTTCTCCTAACAGTGGCTGGGTGGATATCAAATCCCCAGGAGCCAAATAAACTCTAAGGAGTTCTGTAAAATGACACATTGCTGCAACGGATTTGGTGACTTATGACCACTGTGCAAGTATGAGCCAGCAAGCACACATAAAAATAGACTTTGTGGTATTGTGGTAATTTTTAATCACAAGCCTAAAATGCTTACAGTATTTCAGTCCACTCTTGTTGATTTTTTGTCTCATGTCTGTCCTGTGGCTTCTGCTTGCCTTAATATGCTTTAAAGGTGGAGTTGTGGCTTTCAAATTTCAGTCCAAGAGATGTTAGCTTTTGGAAGGTGGTCTGAAAACATGCAAACCAAAACAGTCTTCCATAAAAAAAAATACCCTTCCCCCATATTTGTTTTGGATCCTTTGAACTGGAACCTCTGAGATAATAGGTGTATCATGGATATAGATCTATAATCCATGACCTTATTACAAGAGATAAATTAATATTTGCAAACCTAATTGCCTCACTAATGTGCACCCACACCTGTCCTAACTTACTACTTCCATTTTTCAAGCTGCCACTGGAAGCAGCTGATCACCGTTCTCTACTTAAATAAATCTACATCTAGTGGGCAGAGTGAAGAGCAATATCCTACTCACACACATTGAAAAAAGGTGCCAGATGACATGTAGATAGAAATAGCTTGGAACAAAATATGATTTCACCTAAAAGCTTTGACCAGAAAGCTTCACACATGTGCCACCTTGGAGCTAGTGGGCTGGGACCAGTATAAATGAGAGGAGAATCTGGTCACTGGTGTCAAAATACCCAGGACCTCTTCTCTCTTGGGTGCTGCTCTCAATCCCCTGTGACTGCAGTGCTTCTCATCCTTCTGCCTAGCACACTGTCCCACTCAGCCACAGCCTCTCCAGCTCCTGGCATTGTCAGTCAGCAGGCACCTGACCAGGTGGAATTTGAAACAATAAATGCTCCTCTGTCATTTAGCAAGGCATATTTCTGCAGGATCTGTTAGATTTCCTGAGTAGAGCTGAATTAAATCACTGACTAACCTTTTGGTGATGCAGCAGGTTTTACAGTAGTCATATCTCTGGCTTTTGTTCTCAACACGGTCTCTAATATTGTGGTTGAAGGGAGCAAACAAATATTTTTCTCACTGCTTCTTCCCCTGGATTCTGGAACCAGAAATCCAAAACACATTTCAGTTCTTTTGCATATGATCTAACTACTCCTTTATGCAATGTTTGTTTTCTCTGATTATCTTAACTTTGTAAACCAAGTATTAATCCCACTTTGCACTTGTTTCTCCAATGTATTTTATTCTCCTAAGTGTCCAGTAAGCATATTGGTCCCAGAGCACAGGTGTTTGGAACAAAGTGATAAATGGGAATATATTGATTAGGAAACTCAGCTCTAATTTCTCAAATGTCACTGAATAAGAGATCGCTCTCATGTGAAGCAGGATTGACTAGTTTGAATACTTCTAGGACTCTTCTGGAATGCCAGCCTTCTTTTTCAGAAATTATTAGGGGATTGCTAATAAAAGAGCAGGATTTCCTTCTCAAAACTAAACAGGCAGTACCAAAAAACCCAAACAAATACACATAACCAGAAAAACCAGAAAACCCTTCCCTCTTTCCTGTTCCCCCTAGACCACCCTCCCTCCACCCCCTCCCCCCCC
>JAOTQP010000251.1:10951708-10987918 GCA_026413545.1 Cichladusa arquata
AAAAAAACCAAACAGGAAACCCTAAACCCCCACAAAACTACCCTCTGCAATATTTCAGCCTCGTGCTACAGTCCTTAAAAATTGAAATACCTTTAAAAACTCATAGCTGATATGAAATTAGAATTTGTTTGGAAATCAAGTGCAGGGTCACAGTGACGAGGGTAGGGAATTGAATGAGAATTTCCATAAAGAAAGTGAATATACTTCCAGAGGCATATAATGGGCTGATTTAAAATATGTTGTTGACAAAGAGAATAAGATGTGGAAAGGCAGAGCAAGATAGTTAGAATCCAGTGTGTAAAAGCCACAGGTGACTCTTAATAGGCAGTAAATTAGCAGAAGGATAGCTATTGCCATTTTTGTGGTAATAGCAACCCTTTCAGTTTTATACCAAGTTTTTAACTTAAAAAATTAACTGAAGAGAAATGCAAAGAATAGGAAGGTAATTGTGAATTAGGAGCCAAATTATGCCAGGCACAATTGAATAAGTTTGACTTTTCTTACTGACAGACATGTATATTAATAGTTGGCACTTATTGAACCAAATATGAATATTCATCTTCATTTATATTTCAAGGCCTTTCATTCCTCAAGGACCACAGTGCTTTTGACCAATTTTCATCCACATTACTAAAATGACAGCTTTCACTCCTGGGCCCTGACAGAGGTCTGCAGAATTCATTGGAGGTCCTGGGAGGAGGGAACCAGCTCCCGCTCCCAGCTGTCCACAAACACTCATTAAGAGAGGCAAATATCCAGCAGAATCTCTGTGAGAATTTTTAATCACGCAAAGGCTCTGCTAATTAGGTAGCTGATGGGGCATAGAGAGCACAAGGACGAATTCTTTAAACAAAGGACTAGAAACTTTAAGAGCTTTAATTACTTGGGCACAGAGTTCATTTCAGAACTTGGGAGCAAATTATCCTAATAACAATAAGACCAAGTAGTGGGCCATATTAGTGAGAATTGTGTGGAAAAGTTCAATCTTCTTGGGCTGTCACAGCTGTCATTGGAACGTATTGGAAACTGGGGGAGCTGTAAAGGTATTAATAATAAACTTTATTGTGAGCTGGATTTGATGCAGAAGATTTCCTGTGCTCTTCTTTTCTGCTCTGTCAGGGAGTATTGCATTGTGTCCTACACCTCAAAATGCTGGTGTAACTCAAGAGGTGGATACTTTTACACAAATGAAGAACAATGCCTACTTTCAAAACAAAATCCCCCTTTCTGTTTAGTGCACCAGTCTGTCTCCAAAACCTAACAACTGGAAATGTGTTGCTTTCTTGTAGGCTAGAAGAAAATCCATTTCACTGCCTGAAAATTATGGGTTTGTTTTGTTTTGTTTTGTTTCTTGATTGTTTTGTAAGTGCATAAACAACATGGCTTGGTTGTATGGTTTCTCCCAGGACACAGTTCAGGCAAAAACAATTTCCAGGAAACCTTTCTCCTAGGTGAAATAAGAAAAAGAGAGAGAAATTGCCAAGGAAAAGGAAGATGCAGAAGTTTGAGGGATTCAAATTAGGAAACTGTGCTCTCCTACTAGTTAAAAATATAATATAGAAAATACACAGTTCTGTTTCCCTTGGAAAGTGGAAAACAGCTGATGTGCTACTCTTGTTATTGCTGCTGAGAAACCTGAGCAAGCTCGTCTGTAATTGAGCACAAGGGGCACATCCTGCCTGCATGCTGGATAAGAAGCTGATTTTCCTTGCACAATATTTGGGGTGACGGGGGAGGAAGGAAAGGAGATATTTGCTGTCTGCAAATTGGACATTTTTGCAGTCAGGGTAAGGGGAGTCACTGCAGGATCCTGTCTGGGACACCTGTGTAGATTAGAAATCTGTGAATATTGAATATTCTTCATTTTTTTATGAAGGGATGATGGCTTGTCTATGGTCACTCTCCGCCAAGGAGAAAGCTGGTAACTTTCAAAATGGGTTCATTTGTGTTTCAAGAAAACTGTTCTAAGCAAAGGGCTGCTTTACAGTAGATTTAGTGCAAAACATACACAAGGATCATGTTAAATGGTAATGGAAGAACAGGTTCTCTATCTAAGAGTCTGCTCACTGGTGCTGGACAGATGGGCTTGAACATGTCAGTTGAACATGGGTGAAGAGACGAAAATGTAAGTTGTGATAATTGAGGGCTAAGTATTCCCAGTGAGTAAGTGATGGACTGTTGTTCAGAGTTGCAGAAATAAATTGGAGAAGAAAGAAAAACAGATATATCTGCACAGAGGATTGGTCTGAGTTAAAGCCTCGCTATCAGTTTTGAAACTTGAACAAATATTCTGCTTGTGTTTGCTATTGAGCTTGCTGCATGCTTTATCCACTGTAGAGGAGAGGCACTGCTAAAGAAAAACCACTGCAATCTGTGGCTATAAAGAGGCTTTCACTTTGTGTGGACTTTCCCCACACAAATAACCAGAGGTCTGGTGCAGTGATCATAGAGCTGAGTCCTTCCATTAGGAAGTCATTCTGCCCACTGTGGTCTCTCAGCCATTTGTGAGAGCAGCTAGACTAACAAAATGTGGTACTGACAGAAGTGCTTTGTCTTTCCACTGTTGTTTTTTGGTTTTCTTTTATTCCCCAGGAGAGCAGGTTAAGCTGACATGCAGGAGTAATTCTGTCACCTTAGATCCCAATATTTCTGACAGCAGTAAGATCAGAATAAACAAATACGTGGGGGAGAAAATGTGAACAGGAGATGGGGAGAGAAAAGTCCCATATAGTACCTTCTTTTAAAACAATCCTTTTGCAATTTTGCAAATCACTTAAGCTTCAGGTACACTGTGCTGCCATTCTCTCCCTGGATCCTTTGAGGGGAGTGGGAATAGTGTCGTTTGATGCTCATTTCATGTGCTGCTCTGTTTTTCTGGCTGTTACTCTTACTCTACTTGCATGTTCTGGCCTTGGATATGCAGCAAATCACAGTAATATCACCAGTTTGATCACCCTGCATTGATTTAAACAAAAAACCCAACCCTAAACCAAAACTTTATAAAGCCCAAAGTCCAAGAACATAGATGAAAGTAATTGGGGTTTTTTTGCATAAAATTATATTTAATCTATTTTTATTAATAAGTACTGTTATAAATGTAATTTTAATATTTTACTCTTAAAAATAATATAGAGCAAAGCTTTTTTTTTGATGGAATAGAATTTGTGGAAAAAGTGTGTGGCCCTGCTGCATCAGCTTAGCTTTTATGACTCAGATGAAAAAATAAAGCTCCAGTTTTTCAGCAGTTCTTTCATATGTCAGATCTCATTACAATTTCTTTTTTTTTTTTTCTGTAAGAGTAAATGGTGTCTTTTTCTTCTTTTTTAATTGTAGGTATTAATTACCCATTTTGTGTATTCTGAAACTATGTTCTTTCGACTTGTTCAGAGATCCTGAGCACAAGGAAAATGTGCAAAATGAAAAGACATGCAAAGAAGTTTTATCAGCATTGCACTGAAGTTTTAAGTAGGTATATTTTAGACAGATTGTCAATATCAAGATCCCAAAATATGAACGTTTTTGGACAGAAAGATAGCTGTCTATGCACATTTGTCAACTGTTATGTTCTGTTTTCTATTGGAAAAAGAATCATTCATCATGTTACAATCACTGTCCAGTGCAAAGCTGATCAAGAGGCATAACCATTAATTCATATCTGCCCACAGGTGTCAACTCTAAAGATGTATGCTGTCTGTATGAAAATAATAAAAAATATTCAAGTAATTGAATACAAAAGTCTTTAGAACCACCCTCACGTCCTTTTGAGGGATTTTACCCTGCAATGGGAATGTGAAGGAGCTTGACTTTGGAGTTGATACTTAAGGAAAATAATCTTGGAACTGCAGAAACTGCAAATGGCTCTTGAGTATGGTTTCTTATCTAGAAAGGGAAATAGAAGAGAGAGATTTCTACTGATAATGTATTTTGATAGGTTTATGTCAAGAGAAGCTCTGAGAAACTTTAATGATGCAAGAATATTGGAATTCCTAATACAGGCAGAAGAGCTGCTTTCATATTCATATCCTTACTCAGAGAAAAGAAAAGAAGTCTTTTCCCTATCTTTCAGCAGCTAAGAGTTAGACTGACTCTTTTCAGGAAAAAAAAACACGTTGAAACCACGAAAGTCATTGTTTGATGGCAGCACTGGTGGAGATCAGCAGGTTTGTATGGATAAGGCAGACCTAATAGATCCCATACTGATTACAGGGTTAAGATGCTGATTGAGAAGAACTTTCACCCTAACTGATGGGATAGTCCTATTCTTCTCCTCAGTAGGATTTCCCTCTCTCCATTTGAAGCTGTGACTGGGCCTTTGACAAATGCTCAATTTGGAGTACTCAGGCTTAAAATGGAGACTTTTAAAAATCTTTAATTGGGGCTAAGTGCTAGTTCCTCATGCAGCCCATTGTTTTGAACAAGGAGGCAGGACTAAAGAGTTAACTGCTTCCAATTGTAAATGCATCAGTGGCAGGCACATTACAAAGCTCTATACAATCCTGTGGAGTAAATGGTGGACAGCTCATCACAATTAGGCATGGTCATAATGAAGAGCCAGAAGAGAGAAAAGGGGGCATGGGGAAAAACAGACCTTTTACAAATGTTTTATATGAAGAGAAATTATAGCTAAAAGGGATAGTTAATTAGTTTAAAGAATAGGTAGTAATGCCTTCTCTTTGCAGAAAAAGAAAACTTTGAAAGCATGGAAAATGGGTGAGTTTCTAGCTGCTGATCTGGAAAAGGAGAAAACAATTCAAAGCAGTACTGTAGGTGGGTGTTTCTCAAAAGAGGCTGTGGTGGGAAGTGTGTGATCTGAGTAGTTTGCTCTTAGCAGAGACAGTAGGCACCCTTGTGCTCGACAGAGACTCTGCATGTAGCCTTGTTTTCTCTGGCATGCATCTGTGTTATTGCAGGTGCTCAGCAGAGACAGAGATGCTCATGGTTTGCTTCCCAGCTTTGCTGCCTCTGAGGAGGGCAAAGCTAAGAAGGATGCAGGGAAGAGCAAGGCTACAGCCAGGCCTGTGCTCTGGCCATTTTGCAGTTTTCTGGCCAACCAGTCACATGCAAAAACAGTTTGCCTTCTGAGATTCCTTGTGTGGGGAAGAAATGAAGAATGGCAGTAATGTGCAGCAGGTGGCTAAAGAGCAGTGTAGGTGTAAACTCAGGTGTTGTGCTGCCGTGAGGTGCAGGCTGTGGGACACTGCCAGGAGGTGAAGCTTTTTCCAGCATTGTTGAATTTTTGTGTGTCTCCTGCTAGCACCAGTCCCGCCGTGTGTATCTTGGGTAAGGTGGATCTGTGTGCCATTAATAGGAACACAATACACTCCACACAGACTTTCTGCTCTTTGGATAGGTATGAATATATGGATAGTGCAGTCATTTCCCATAAAGCTGATTTTGTGCTGCTGGGATCAACTTCTCTAGCTTGGTTGTGTGTTTCTGTGTTGCACCACTGAGTCTGAGAACTGCAGGATAACTGCAATCTTTATTTTTTATTGGAACCACAGTCCTCACTTCCTGTGACAACTGTGGAATCACTGTTAGCACTGTCTGTGTCTGTCACATGGCACACAGTAGATCATGTTATAGTAGTGAATGGGATAAGGTTATTATTTCTCAACTGTTCCTGCCTGTAGTAGTATGTATAGCATGCTTTGTGCTCACAAAGAGCAAACTTATTTGTACTAAGAGTCTGATTCTCTGTAAGTAAATGGGTGACTGTTGTGGCACTGCTTTGGTCTCTTGTCTCAGGGAGAGAAAAATTGGTATTGGAGTTGTCTCTAATCTGTCACCTGAGTTCTCTTGGAATTTGCTTACTTCTACAACATCCATCAGTCTCCAAGGAGGAGTAATATCCAACTGCACATGCCAGTAGTTGTGATATTGCTTCAACAACCCATAGATTCTATTGTGGGTTTTGTGGTTAAAGTGGAGACACACAAGATAGAATTTTAAAATGCTAGTTTTTCTGCTGCTGAAATCATTAGTAAGACTTCTGACAGAACAAAGTTGGGCCCGCTTTTGGCACTTTAAAAACTTCCTGTAAAATATTTGATTATTTTCATTAATTGTACATATTTGCTTGTCATGACTTCACAGAGAAAGCTGTAGCAAAAAGACTGTCTTCCATTATTGTTCTCTGCAGACCCAAAATCAATATTTCTGTGACTCCCCTTTTCTTTAAATCATCTCTGATAAGGTCTGCTTTAGCATTTGAATATGTGCAAATAAGATGGATTCATGCCCCCAATTACATTTGTCTTGCACATGAACAAACAGTATGATTAGAAATTTAAAGGATAAAACATGTACCAGTGCCTTCATCAGGAGTTATGCAAATATAAGCCCTTTGAAAATTACATTTCAATGGTACAAATCGATGTAGAAGGGAAACCAGAACCACAGAAGGCAGATATTCTGCTGAATGATCAGGAATGCAGGAGGGTAAAACTGTAAGTAGTATACAGATCAGATTCTTCAGGTCTCTCCAAACACTTCTTAAAGGGTTTTTTTTAGAGTGAAAAAAAGTGAGAAGAGTGAGAGAAAAAGTGAAATTTGTATCATATATTTTAAGAATGAAGAAAAGGAACATCATCTGTGTTGGTGTTTGTTTAGATTTAATACAGGGCTGGATGTAGGCTGAGGGATATTGAAAAGGAGAATAGAGAATAGAGGATGCTGCAAGAAGGATAACAGACACTCAACATTATTCTGAAAGAAACTTGTGTCCTTAAAATATTATTATGCAGATGAAATGTTGGAAGAAGGGCCTGAATGAAAATCTTGAAAGAATTAATAGGGTCTTGCATCATATTAATGCATATAAAAACCTAGGGTAAAATATGAAGTTGGAAGAAAATTTATTTTTCGACTCAACCACCTACAAGTAAGTTGTTTTTATTTCTTGCATATCTATGCTTCTGTGGAGACTAAAATTTCAAGAAATTATTCAGTTGCTCTGCCAAAATCTGTCCTCAATCTGTAAAAAAAAAAAAAAATCTAACTCTGGTCTTTAAGTGGGTAGTGAGTCTGTACCAGATCAGTCCATTCCTGTCATTTTACAGAAATACCCATCTAGGAATACTTCATCTCTGAGTCTGATATAACAGAAGGAAAACTCTTTCATACACTACCCAGGAGCTGGGTCAGAGAACTAAACATCTTTAGAAAATTGTTCCTGTGAGATTTTATTTTATTTAACTGTTTGGCTAAGCAGGGAGACAAAGTTGGAGGTGATCCAAGCCCAAGAAGACGTAACATAAATTGCCAAGGCATTGAAGAACATGTTTGAAAAGAGAGAGCAAGAGATGGGCACAAATAATGAAAAATTCCAACACTTTTAAAGATCATACTGACAAGGAAAGGTAGCAACTGATGGAGGCCAGGCTTATAATACTTCCTTGCAGTCTTAGCAAAGCTCTAGAGAGTTTTTCTGTCAGTCTGGGAAGTATAAACGAGGCATTTTGTAAAGACCCTCAGTCAGTCATCTGGTAGAATCCCAGTGCAAAGATGAACGGATCAGGACAGGACTGTGAGGTCTGTGGATCATAAAGTCTCTGCAGAATTGCATCTCAGCCATGGGCAATTGCAAAGCAGAAATCTCTTCATTACAAAGGTTTTGGTTCTTCTGGAGGGTTGTCTGGTAAGAGTGAGCAGAGCAGCCTGACCACCCTGTCTCTGTTTGGATGGTTAGTGTGTTCACACTCTTGTTTACATCAGATTGTGACTGTAAATCAAGCTTTTTCCTGGGCTCCCATTTACAGAAACAGTAATATTCATTTTAAGCTTCACTGTCTGCAAATGTTTGCTAGCATTTAAATGCTAACATTTAGCTGGCAAATGTTCTTTGTGAACAGGTATTTTTGTCACATCAAAACCTACCAAAAGTCCCTTAACTGTAAGATTTATTAATAATTGGAAATTTGTTATTTAATCTAGAGTTTAAATGTAGTTACATATGCCAACTTAATGCCACAAAATAGCCTAAGAATATTCTTAAGCAGTATGTCAGCTAAATTTTATTGCAGTTCCATTAGTATTACCATTAAGCAGCTGACTAAAGGTCATAATGAATACTTACTATTTTATATCACCCAGGAGGTACTAAGTACAGCTGGAGTCTATTTCACTACTTGAACACATATAATAGTCGACAAATTGTCCATCAGTGGATGTGTCCATCTTATCAAAGTACTTTGTCTGCCCAAGTATGCAGCAATTCTTCTGGTGTGCATTGCATAATAGATGGTGGAGGTTTTTTTAGAAAAGGGAAGTTCTTATTAGATGGCTGGTTGTTGCAGTCCTGTTTTAAGTGTTGCCTGTAATTCCGTGCTTGTACTGACATTTCAGAAATGCAGTCAGGGCTTAGCATGATTCTTGCTAACAGTTTAACAGGTGGGGTAACAACTATTGAGATTTCTGGTGTTCAAGGTGATGAAAATTATACCATAGATTTTATTTTGTTGTTGCTTTGTGGGTACTGCTTTTCATACTTTTCTGACCATATAATTCCTTCTATTTCTGCCAAGTTCTACTGGAACAGCAAGAAGATTATGCCTTTATTGTAATTTTTTTAGCAGCTGTTGCAAAATAAGTCCTGGCCCTTAACAAACCAGTTCTGTGCATTTAGAATGCATTTTTTTTTAGAATAGATGGTGGAAAAAAAATCATCAAAATAGATGGCTTGATTAATGTGGTGATTTAAGCTTACTTTATTCTGCATGATATTTATCTGTATGAGCAGCATGGACTTGGGATCCTTTTAACAGTCGTTACCTATCTGATATTCTTCAACAATTTTATTTGCAATAGGAAAGCCCTGGCTTTAAGTAGAAGTACTTAGTATTTTCAATTATTGCTTTCTCCTGTTCCAAGTGGATTTTATGAGTACACAGAGCTACACAGGGCAAAGGGACAACTTCTTTGTGAAATATGAAAAAAAATATTCCACAATCTTCTTGGTCCTATTTCTTTTCACTATAGAAAGTCTATGAAACTTCAGGCTGCATTCAATTTCACATTCATTTTGGCAGCAATAGTACTGTAAAACTGCTCATTTCCTACAGGGCTTTTGCAATATGTATTTTAGCACACACATTCAGCAATGACTGACTTTTGATCTAAAATGAACTAAAAATATTTTATTATGAAAAACTGCGTGCGTGAATGTAAATGAAAGAGAAAGGTTAGCCCTCAGCTGTGTTTGGCTTTAAATGTCTTTTGACATTAACTTGTTCAAAAGAGAATAATTTACACTTAAATATAATTATATTAGCAAGAAAAATAGGATGCTCATCTAAAAGTTTGCTTTAAACACCTCAGGTGAGTGAATTGATTTCCTTTTCTTCATAAACACAAATTTTCTTCTTTTCAGCAGCAAGTCTTTCCCTTTTAGCCCATTAGCACTGTGCAATCTCTTACCATTAGTAGCAAATTGAAAGACAAGAAAGGGTTACGTTTTTATGACAAAATACCTCGTTGGCCTTATCAGTCTGAATAATTAGGTAATTCAGCAGCCACAGTTACAATGAGACTTGGTGTTCAAATGTTGCTCTTCTCCACACCTCACCCTGGCTGAAGCTGGGAATGTAACTGAGGCCACAAAAGATATCTCAGAAATGTCCCAGATCTCATGGCTGTCACCAAAGTATGTGCTGGTCAGGTGGGGCACAGCAGAGCTGCAAGATGAAATTTTGCCTTGCCATAGAAGGGACCAAATAGATGTGTCTTAGACTTCCTTGTCAGAATATCTCAATCTGATGAGAACATTGAAGCTGCATTGAGATTCAATGGAAATTGAAAAATGCAGACAGAAAAATGGGAATGAAAATTGAGAGATATTTTGAGAGTATCAGAGACTTCAAAACCCACAAGTTCTGTACTGTATCAGAGAGAAATAGAAGCCACACTTGTAATAAGTAGCTTTTATGCCCTCTATACACTCACATATCAGTTGACATCTCTGTAAAGTACTTTCAGGCTAGAAGTAATGAAATATAAAAATTCAAAAGAGAAGAAATGGTGATTGCTGCTGACAGAATCAAATGCTATGTCTTTTGCAGCATGTTTAGGGTAAAAAAAAAAAGTCCCAAATATCCACAAACCCAAAGAATTGTATAGATCATTTACTAGATGGAAACTTCCAAATTCTTCTTAGTGCAGAAAAAACCTCCCAGATATGATTAAATAAACACTTAACTTACACTTGGACAGAAACATGGTGCTGTGTCCAAATACTCTATAAGTGCAATGAACAACTTTAAAATCCATTAGTTGCTTATCTAAAGAAGGTCTTTAAAAAATAAACATTTTGGGTTTGGTTCAAGTAGGCTTAGGTGACCTCAGTGCAAAAGTCCTAAAAGGCTTTGCTGAGATTTCTGGTCAACCTCTTTATTTTTATTAAAAGATGATTTTTTTGCGTATTTTGAAACCTAAGTCATGAAACTGTGCTAGTGTACAGAACTGCAAGCAGAATGATTTTGATTTGTGTAAATTAGCTTGCTATTGATTACAGGTAAATGAATGGAAATGCTGATTGTGAATTCAATAAAGAATTACAGAATGGAAGCGTAGCCCATGGCTGTCACATAGTTTTATGATGAAAACACCTTGTGAAATAAACATTCAGTTTCCTCATGTGGTTATAAGTCTAATGGATGTACTGGCTAGGCAGAGGATATTTAGGCTTCAAACAAACCTCTTGATGCCACATTGGAATTAAGAGGAACAGTAGCACTGTCACAGTAGTACCTAAGATATTGAAACTGGCCTCACTAGCAGATCCCACAGAGGTGTTTTCAGTGAAGAGTGCTTAGTCTGTGGGATGTTCCCAAAGCTTCCTGCTAGGACTGACTCTGCCAGTGTTTGGTGTCATCTTCACTGACAGGACACCAAGACACAACACCTTGGCCAAGAACATTTTTGGACTAAGATTAGTGGAAAATTATGAGGGGGGGCATCCTCAGGTTTTTATCACTTTGGGTCACATAGTCTCTACCTTCTTGGAATAAAATGTATTTTGACACACTCAGGTGTAAGGCAGAACAGAGGAGACAAGTGTCGACAGAAATGCCAACTGCATGCTGTAAAATTTAAAAGATTCTGAGGTCACAGTGGCAAGAGTGATGAACTGGAGCTCTTAGGGAAGTGCTCAGAAGGGCCAGTGGGACTCCTGGATGTGGCAGTAGCGGGCTGGAAAGTGGTTTTTACCTCCAACAACTGAGTAACTCTCCCAATCAATACTCTGCTAACTGTTCTCTTACAGCCCCTTTGTATTATCTGGGGAGGCAGCTTGCCTTTGTCATTGCTGTTCATGCTTCTTTTAGCTCAGCGTTATAGGCAGAATGTCATGAAGCAGAAGAACAGGCACACTAGCAATTTCTTGGATAAAAGCCCCAAAGTACAGAACTCTTTCACCTGAGATGGTCTGTGGTCAAGGCACTAAAGGCACTTGTGTGTCCTGGAGCTGTTACTGGTTCCATGCAGCTTTTCTGTGTGAATTGGAGCTGGTTTGACACCATCTGTGGTGCTGGTGAGAGAGAGAAAGTCGTGATCCTTACTCTTGAGGTGCATTTCCTCTGGGACATCAGAGAGGTCATGCCCTGATTTCATGATTTGGAGTCATGCCCATCTGCAGAGTAGAGCCAATGCCTCTTCCCAGTCCTGGAGGCAATGTGAGGGTGAGCACATTAATGGCAATGTGAGGACATTTCAGCAGTGAGCCCTTGGGGAGAGCTTTGGGGTAAATGACACAAATGCCTCGTCTAGGGGGATGTAAAGGAATCTGCTCAAAAGTCTTCCTCAAAAATGCTGTGCAGAAATATCAGCCAGTCTTACTGAAACCTGACTGCAAGTTTGTTTTAAAACTATTTTTAAATGTTTAAGACTTAATTTTGAATGTGTTGGCATTAGTGATTTGTAGAAGTTCTTCAGCCCCATTTAAGCACTGGATATCCATTTACATTCAGAAGTGTATCACTCCTTTATTAAATATATACTCCAAGGCCCTAACACACTGTCTCCAAGTAGCAGTTCTACATTCATGTATTCTTTATCACTTCTAAAACATTTAGTTCTGTGTAAAACATTTAAATTCCTTGCTGTCTGTAAGTACTATGGTAGCCATGCACGTGGCCAGAGAAGACAAAGATTAACTGTTTATTAACATATTAATTAATGGTTTAAAATTCAGCAAGTCATTTTAAATGACATAGGTACAAAGACATCTTCATACAGAAGTGTTTTTGGACCAAATATAACTTACTGGAAGACAGTAAGCCTAAATATGTGGGAAGACCAGAATAATGCTCAAAGTAGTAAAAATAAGCTACATGTTTGTCTTAAAAATTTTTTACTGACAAAAATTTTAAATGTTTTTCTTGCTTTTAGGTAGCCAGAATCTTATTAACGTTTTTTCCAAATCCTTAGCAAGGGGTAGTAGCTCAGTTATTCGATAGCTAACTGACAATAATTAGCCTATTATGATGATTAATGCTTATTCAGGACATTTAATTTGCATGCTATAAGCACGGTGAGACAGCTAATTTGAAGTTATGCCAAATACAGTATTTAGTTTTTATATACAACATTTGTTTGCCTTTCCAAATATAAAATAATTGACAAGAATATCAACTTGCTGACCTAACATCCTCAGCTATTTCATTTCTCCTTTTAATAACAATGATGTGTTACTTAGTGAACCAATTAGCAAGGTAAACTTTACTTGCATTAAAAATTGCATAAGGCTAAGGAAGAAATATTAAATTGTAGTTAATGGAATGTCAACAAAGATGCATATTCTGTCATTTTAGCCCAGGTGAGAACCATCTGTCCCAGACAGATAGCATTTCTCCAACTTCTCACAAGGAGGAAGGATACAAGGTCATTTTTATGCACCTTGTAATCAGGATTGACTTTATGAAAGTCAATTAAGCTACTAGGCCTTAGCCATAGTTTCAAAGAAATAGACAGTGAAAGAAGAAATGTCTTTAATTGTGGTTATTAGAAGCATTCACGTTTTTCCTCAGGAAATGCTTACGTAATTCATGTGGAATTTGCATGTTGTTCAGGATACTTGGAGGGGGAAATTTTCCTTGCTGCTGCTGGTTGCTCAGGTTCTTTGACCCAGAGACAGCACAGCACACTTGAAAATGTGATGCTCTTCTCCAAAAGCTTCAGTGCCTCTGGATTTGAAGCTTAAGTCTCCTTAAGTGTGCTTCAGAAGAAAAAGCCAAAAGGGGAAACACATAGAGGCTTGTAGGAGAAAAATATGTTTGCAGTAGTGTCTGGAAAGCTACCTGGTGCCTTTGGAAGATGAAGGGAAAAACACATTTCTCTATGGGAAGTGTTGGGGTTTCCTTACAAGTCTTCCTTAGGTTTCAGCCTTTGAAGCAGCAGGCATTGCAAAATTCCTCCCTGGGCATCATATAAAAGTAGGTAGCACATCTATGTTCATGTATCTGTCCAAACAGTCATCTCTGCTTGATAAATTTTTCTGTTTTCTACTGTTCTTTCCAGCTAAGCAAATGGCTGGTCACTGATGAGAAACAGAAGAATCTATTTTTTGTGACGTGCCCAAATATATATTTTTAAATTCTTTTCCTTATTTTATTTTTTATCATCTATCAATTTGAAATACCTGGGATAAGTTGCAGGATGTTTATTCTTGTTCATGCCATTGTTTCCTCAAACTGCTGAGAAAGCAAAGTGTCTGGATGCTTTCTGACTCTGAGGAATAAGAGAGGAAGAGAGAATTGTTCTCCTAGAGGTGATGACAAGACCCCAAGTCTCTGTCATTTGCTCAGGGTCCTTTTAACCTTCTGTTATTCGGAAGAAGCTGGCAGCCTGTATTAATCTGTGTGAAAAACAGAGCACCTATTTCTGTCCATTTGACCTCCCCTGCCCTGAAATGATCCCAAGCCAGTCAGGCAGGTTACACCCAGCACTCCCACCTTCCTGCTGAATCAAGGCACAGCACCCACCACACTCGAGCAGGAAGAGCCCATTAAAGCAGAGCAGAGCAGAGCAGAGTGAGGAAGCCCAGGCACGGAGCTGTGCACCCACAGGGCTCCATGCCCCACAGCCATGGGTTTTGGCCAGCTGTGGGGCAGGGCTCTGCCAAGGGCTGGGGCTCTTCAATGAGCAGGATGAGTGAGGGCTGCTCCCATGGTGGGGCTGGGAAGAATTTGGCCCACGGACAGGAGCCATGCCACGCCACTTAGGGCTTTGTCCCCTTTTTGTTTACAATTACAGCCACAGAAAAACGAGAAACTGTTCCCAGTTTCTCAGTAAGAATATGGGGAATCACTGGTTATCCACCACCTACTTAGATCCTCTTTATTCTGTTTTTCTATTGCATCTCCCAATACTTCATTACCACCTTTTTAGCTTAGAGGAGAGCAGGGACCAATTTAAAATCCATTGAAAGAGCCTTTGGCTTTCTGTAGTGGCTCCTGGATCAGGGCCAGGGGGTATAAACTGCTTGTGGCAAGTTTACAACAGGGCTCCCTTTGTGGGTGCCACTGCAGGGGCTTACTGAGGTGGCTGAACACTTTAACAAAAGTGATTTTGCAGATTGACCCTGCGACAAGCTGTGTGTTCTCAGTGGGAGCTCTTCCAAATTTTTAAAAACAATTACAGTTCTCTGTCCATGAATGTCACATTCTGCCAACACATGGAAGCTTCAGAGAGGATTTTTTTGGGCTATGCTGAATCTCCCTCTGTCTTTGTACTCTAACTAATCTAATCAAAGATTAATTTGCTGCTTGCTTTATTATCCCCATATTCAAACACACACAATGTAGTATTTTGTGAGCTTACTTCTGAAATAGATTCTAGCAAGGTTAAAAAAAAAAATAGCTTCCTTGCACTGCATGTATGCCCACTTAGTACTGCACTAGTCATGCATTAAAAATACCTCTGATCTGCTATTGCCAGAGAAAATTAACTGTAAACTGGAAGGAAAAGTGGTGCATCACACTTGAGTCTCAATCCTACTCTTTCAGTCTCGGATTTATTCAGATTGAGAGTAATACAAATACATTAGTCAGTGATTTCGTTTTATTCATCCACAGGCAAAAATCATCATTTCCTTAGTTTGATAAAAACTGTTCTGATGGAAATGCAAACCTTCAGAAGTTCTGACATGGTTTAAATTGTCCATTGCATATTTTTGATCACTTACATGAATTCAAGGACTACCCCACTTGAAGCAAAGCTCAGTTAAGCCAAAGAGTGAAACATGTTCCTGGGTGAGCAGCTGCCTAAGAAAAATATTGTATTAAATTCTACCTGTATTGGTTGTTGGAAAGCAAAGAGGTTGCATTACTAATGGATAAATCAAAATGATGAATTATTGCAACTAATTATTTTTTAAAAAAATTGAAACAGTTCTTAGTTGAAACATGTTGAAGCTCAGAGAGCAAGTTCACAGTAGATTTTCTAATGAAGGATTAATTTTTTTTCTTACATATGGGATCTCTTGTAGTTAGGTTTCATTTTTGCTGTTGTTGAAAACTTAGCTTAAACCTGTCCTTGTGAAGCTTGGAAGTGCTTGATGTATTTGTGCAGCCTTGAATTCACCACGCACAAACAAAAAATCCAGCCATGTGGAAGCTGCAGTGATGATTTCCCAGCAACCTGTGGCTTGCAAAGCACTTTTTTTACTATTTCAGTTGCGATTTGCTACATTCTGCTCTTTTTTTATACATAACATGTAAAGGTCCCTTGTTGTTTGTGTATCATTGATACAATTCTCCTGCAACTAAAAACAAAGAAGGCAGTAGTGCTTTTAATAGAGGGTGCCTGATTGATAAGCTAGTTGCAGCCAAACCTGCTCTGGCTAATTGTCTTTCAAATGCCCTCATTAATCAAACAGAGGAGTAACTCTGGCAGGAGGGCTGTCACTGTTTTCATGATTTCCTAGCACTCACCTCGCAGTGTGAGACCTGGCTGGGTACCCAAATCGTGGCCTTTAAAGCAGTTTTAATGCCTGCTCACTGCAGAGCACACCTGGCTCTGGTGGGATGGGGGCCTGCCCAACTCTGAGCCATGATCTGTCCCCGGAGACCAATTTAGCAGTTATTTAATGATTCATAGCTTGATGTCTGGAAATGAGTGCTCCACACGATAACATACATAAACAAATTTAATTAGTTTTTGCCTTTTTTGCATAAGTAGCCACCAGTGAATTAAAGCTGCAAACAAAACAGGTAGGCTGCCTGGAAAGTCATTGAAGCTGGTTAACAGCAGATCTTTGCAAAAGGCTGTGGTGCTTTCTTTCATCTGCTGATATTCACTGATGCCTCTTTGGTCAGGTCCTGGAGGTGCTGGGTTTGCTTATTAAGAACAAGAGAAGCAGCTACCTCAACTAGCTTTTACCCAGGTGTTAGAATTACATATCTACATCAAAAACTGGCAGTCTCTCATCTACTTCCCTTCAAAGCTGCAGAACACTGTATTTTTTGAAACTGTTTTAAAAGGATGTGCTTCATATGTTTCCTGTTTTGCAATCTATTAGAAATGTTGTTTAGTAAACATCAACCTGAGTTATTGTTCAGAGATAGAGATTTATATATTTGCATTTTTATTGAACTTACATGAAAACATTGCAAAATTATTTCTGTGCACCTACAAAATAGGGCAACATACTTAATGCTTAAGAAAGCAAATTGAAAGCTTAAGGGACAGAATTTCTTTTTAACCTTCTTTTGCAACACTGCATAATTAACACTGGTGATGTATGAAGTGCATGGGGGTTTGTTGCTCTGCTGTTAAGTGTTTTGAATTCTCTGTGGAGCAGAATTCTAGAACTGATAGTCCAGAATAATATCTTGTCATTCTCCTAAGCAATATAAGTGAATATATTTTGCATGAAAAAATGTTGTATTTTGCATATATTCATATTAAGTGAAGTTCTTACTTTAATAACATTTCAGGGCTGAAAATTATTCAGCGAAACACGCTACAAATATTTTATACTGGAGGGTTTGTTTGAACTGCAGACAGCAGAGCAATATAGCTTGTCTTTTCTTCTTCATCTGGGAATAGCTTCTACCCACCAAGTGGAATATTTACTCCTGTGAGAGGTGCCTTTTTCTTTAATAGGGCAGCTTGATCATAAATTTTTGCAGATCTTGGTTTTGGATTACAAACTGTCTAAACTAGACACCTTGTTTTCCTGAGCACAGAGAGGAAAATCTTAGCATGGAACTTGTTGGTTCCAGGAATCCTGCAGTCATCATTTTATAAATGTGCTTGATCTCAGACTTGAACAAGGGGGACCAAGCCATGATTTAAGATGATATTCTGCTATCCAAAAGTGAAATTCTGTCTCCAGCAAGCTCAGTGGAAACTTTGTTATTGGTCTCAGTGGGGCCAAATTTTATTCTTGTTGAGGTATTGTGAACTTTGAAAGCAATTTAGACTGGGAAAGGAGGTGGGGACGGGGGACAAATTGCTTTTGACCTTTTTCTTTTTGAAATTTAACAGAGACCATTGGCTCATTTCTGCCAGTACCTCCCAACACCTATCAGAAAATGTATTTTCTCTGAGTCACTATTAATTTTATATCATAGCATTTTATTTTATTATGAGAGACAGGGTTCCAAGTGGTGTGATTTACAGGACATGTATACCTAGGTAGATACTCTCTCCTGTTTTTTATTTTCTATAACTCAAAACAAAGAGCCTTAAAGGGATATATTAAAATCTAGATACCTGCTCCTAAAATTTGACTGATTTTAACAAAACCAGTAGCATGTAGGTAAACATTTCCAAAGGCTTATGATTGATTTTATGAACTCATTCAATGCCTGTGGGTTGAGCTCTGTGGACACTCATAAGGATTTTTGATTAGTGTCATTGTGGCCCCTATAAATCTATTTTCTAGGGAGTCTATATCTTGGTAATAAAAACTTGTCCTGCAGTGAAAGGTCTTGGCATAATGGCAGAATTATTACTATTTTTACTGCATTTGAAAAGCAATTCTTGCACCTTGTCCCTATCCTCTAGAAACAGTCTTTATTTTTTTTTTCTGTATAATGCAACCCAAATACATTTGTTTGGTGATTTAATTAGGTAAAATTAATCAGTATACACTTCCATTTTTATGTAGATCTGTACAGGTCCAACCTTATTACTGTTATCTCTTTGTGCTGACCCCTGGCAGACTTTGTCCATAGGGTCCTCACGTGGGAAAATCTGTCAGCTTCTGCCTGTATTCCTATTGTCTCTTTCAGATTTGGATTCCCCAGATCAGGATGGCTCTTTAAGATATAGTAAGGAATCAAAGTTTGTATTTAAGTGTCTTTCCAAGAGCTGTGAGATATCACGCCATTTTGAGACTTTACAAATGGAAAATTTTCACCTGTGTCCAGGAGCCCTTTAAGGCTTGGTCATCTGAAGTTTGAATTTTGAATAGAGGTCTGTTAAAAAGCACAGATTAGTATGTGACAGGATCCACAAAAACAAACAATACAACACGTAATTTTCTGGGTGTTTTTCTGCTCAGAGTTAGTACACGTACCTCCTTGACAATTGCTGCTGTGTCTGCTCCTCAGGGAGGAGCAGTGCTGCCTTCTGCATAACAGGTGATGTTTTTGCTATCCAGGTAAATGAAGAGTTTATTTTTATTCTGACTGGCCTCCTAGTGGCAGTGATTCCCCTCTGCAGCCAGCTCAATAAAACATTTGCACGGGAAATAAATTTAGTGATTTATGTTTTAGGTCTGTCTATCGAATATTCAGTGTATCTGCTGTTGAGAAAGATGCTCTGCTATTCCCTTTTGAGATCAAGCATGGATTTTAGCTAAAGTTATGCTTTATTTATTTCTGGAACTGTTGTGAGTCATGCAAAAAAAAATTGCAAAATGCTTCCCTAAGAGAACTGCTGGGTGTAGCATTTGATTTCAGGTATTTAAGAGCAACAGTGTTTAAAAAGTGCTAAAATTCAGGAAGAGGGTAGGAATTGGCAGATGAAAATTCCTGTGTGAGTTGAGCATCTGGATCCAGCACATTGCCAGCCTGGATTCTGCCTTTGCAGGAGCAGGAGAGGAAAATCTGCCATGGGGCAGCTGCAGGAGGATCAGTAATCAGATGCCTGATACCTTGAGTGCTGCTGGTGCACCTTTGAGCAGAGATTGCACTGCAGCAACACAGTGCAGAGTGATCCTGTGGGTTAGGCAGACTGAAATAACTGCATGGAGTTGAATGAAACGGATTAATTTTTTGGTGTTTTCATCTGGTCGTGTGCCAAGACTTGTTTTCTTTTGTCCAGCGATAATAGCTGTGATATATTAAGAATAAACAAGATTATAAGGGAGTTTTCATTAGCAGTAAAAAGGCTATTTCATCTTACTTTTCCTTCTGTTTTTCTCATGTATAATTTTAACTACAACTTCAACAGTTTATTAGCTAGAGCTTTTTTTCAACAAGCAATAAAAAAACCACCCAGAACATACAAAACCAAGGTAGTAATATAATACTTATAGGGTAATTTTGGTTTTTTGTGTTGCAGAAACGCTGTTGCTCATTCAGACCTGGTGAGAAAGAGGTGGGAATACATTGCTAGAGAATTACATATGGTAAGAATTTGTTATTAAAGGAAAAACATACAGGACTGTCATCTAAGTTAAATGCTGATGGATCATGGATTAGACTTTATCTGAGGGCTCATTTAGCCCTTAGGTATGGGATGTATCTGTGATTAAACTGCTAATGGTGATTATTGCTCTGATCTGCTAAAAAATCATCATTGAAAGGACCTTCCTGAATTTGTAACATCACCTTATCCCATGGGAAAAATGCATAGATGCGAAGAGGTCCATTATGAAATGGAGATGTATGGAGCAGTTTCTCTCTCTTTCAATATTTTCCAGTACTTTATTTGTTGTTATGAAGTCTTAACACTAAAAACTGAAATTTCATATCAAACTTCAGCAAAATGTGGTTACTGGTGAAAGATGCTTATTGGATTTTGGTTTATAATAACAAAAGTATTTGGGCTGAAAGTGCTTTACTGATGGATTCAAAACAGCTATCTGGTGTAAGTCAGCTCTCAATAAGACATAAGAAACCCAAGAATTACTACTTCAGAAAGTCAAACTCATTTTTGCCTTTTAATTGTTTTTATTGTGGTAACTTACCATCCTGAAACTATAAGTGATTAAAACAAAGGTGGTGTTTCTATAAGGGACAGAATTGTGAAAGTCAGCTACATTTGTAATCAAAATCTTTTCCTGTTTAAAATTTAAAAAAAAATTAAAAACTGAGAAGGATATGGGAATGAATAGTGGTGCTGTTTTGTACAACATTTGCTATTAACAGAGTTAATAAAAAGGAAATGTTAATAGGAAGGATATAATATTATGAAAATATTTAGAGAAAAATTGTGGTTTTGTGTAGTTTACAAATTAGAAAAGAAGATTGCTCAGAAGACCCTTGCTTAAAAGGGAATTGCCCTGAGCAGTGAGCTATACTGTGATAGAATGTGTTCAGCCTTTTAGGTCACAGGATCCTTTTCATGCTGAACTCCTGTAAATACAAACCAGTTTGAACATAACAGGAGCACAAGGGCTTTTTTGCTTCTTCCAGAAATCCCCAGAAGTGGGAAGATGGAAAAAGTCCCAATAGTATTTATGACTTTTATTTTCTGTCGTTCAGAGAACCTGCCAAACATATAATAATTAGAACTTTGTGCTTGAGGTCATACTGGTTCAGTGAATTTATACCTGAGCTGATGTTTTCAGTTACAGAGTGTTCTGAATTTTCTGACAGTCACAGATGGGATAAAGTGGCTCAATAGTTCAACACCCTTGTAACCTGCTGTTATTTGTTTTTTATTGGGGCTTTTTCATGTCTTGACAAATACTAAAATAGGATATGGATTGTTCCAAATCTTAAATGTACCAAGTGACTAAAAAAAATCTGAGAGATAGAGGAAGGAGGCTTAAACTTTTACAACTTCTTACATCTTCTCTTGCTCCTATACCTGCAAACAAAGTCCTTTCTTATTTAAATATTTCCCAATATAACCTACCATGTCAAATGCTCTATTTGAATTTAGCTGCTTGTGATTTACCAGGAAAACAAGAGGAAAGTGCATGGAAGGCAGGCTGCATACTTTGAACTGGAATTGTGCTCTGCCTTCATTAATAGTAGGATCTCTAAACAGACAACAATGAACTCTGTAAATTTAAATTTAGCCAAGCATGTTGCATAATACTCTGTATTCCTCTTCAGACAACCCAGAAATGAGGTAGTTGTGAGCACGTGCTGGCAGTTGTGTGCATGTTGCCAATCAGTCTTGTGTGTACAACTTATGGGCTGCTTCACCTACATTTGCTTTTCATTTAGCCCTTTTCAATTACCCATTCAAAAATCTTTGAAGGCTGTTCCTCAGTCCTGTAATCTCTCTTCAATGAAAATGAGTAGACCCACAGAGAGAACTAGAATAGAATTCATTCTCTTCTCTGTAAAAGAGAATGGATAAAAGCTTGACTTTAATACAGGTGTGTGATAACACTGCTGTTATAAGGCACCTTTTGACCATATGGCAAATGAGCTGAAATAAATCTGTTCCTTATCATGCAAGGCCTTCCTAATTAATGGGGGAAATCCTTCATCAGAAAGATGAAGAAAACTGAGTAGAACTGAGTACACTAATGCTGGGAAAGGGCAAATTTCCCTGTACTTCTGTAGTTATTACCATTTGCAATCTGGAGGCAGGTAAAACTGTTGGAATAGGAACATTGCTTTAAATGCAAGTGAAATTGAGGAAGTGGGATAAATCTTTCAGAAGTAAAGAATTTTACCTTCACTAAAAGTCAGGGATTGTCTTCCCTGTATTGGGATGGCTGGAAAGTAATTTTATAGACCTATTTTTGATTCAGTTCACTTAGAGTATAACTTATTTACTTGAAAAATATTTATATGGAAACATATAGTGGAGCCTCTTAGCTACACTGATTTTCATCACAGTGGCAGTCTTGATGGCCTTCTCCCACTGCTATGATCTGAAAATAGTCTATATTTTGAGTTTTACAGGATATCTCCCTGAGTTCAATTTCAGAATAACCACAGTGCTGTTATACTTTGAAAATAATAACTATTTGCATGGGATTTAAGAGGTGTTTCAGGGCCAGTGAAATTTCTCAGGTTGTTGAAAGGATGGTTTGAGTAACTCTTCTAGAAGCTCAGTTAATGCAAGGGCACGATAATTTTTGCCTTCACAGAACTGATGACATGATTAGCCCATTAAAATTCTGTATCACTAGGCAGATATTTCTTTGCTTTGGACCCTCCAGGAGTTAGAATATTCATAATTTTGAGAAAATTCTCATCACTGTTGGATTTACCAGAAAGTGCCACCTTTTTTTGGATGTTTTCTGTACAACAGTCCCTTATGTGCCTTATAAAGGCAACACAATGTGGAGGGTTTCTAGTATTATAAACTTACCAAACACATTTTGTTTTACTTGAAACACTTACTTACCTTGGTTTTGCTTCCTTTCTATCATTCTCCCCATCTCATTGGATTTGTCTTTCATTTTATGGGAAAAATTTTGGATGCAAAGTTGATCTTTGAAACGTTTTTCTTGAATGTCATTGTGTAGTTTCTGTGTAAATTTGCTGCTGCAGGGACTGCAAAATTTTGCTGTAAATTGCTATGATATTAAATAAAGGACTCGATAGCTGGAATATAATAGGAATATAATTAGAGAAATGGAAATGGGCAAACAGTGTCAGTACAGAACAGAAACAAGGTGGAAATCCTTTCAAAATAGAAGTTTTAGACACTTAATGACCTCTAACTGCTGTCTAACTGACAAGTATAATCTAATGCTGGGTAGAGCTCTTGACCACCTTTGCTGTTTGTAATAAGGAAGGATCAATTCCCTCATCCATAAGCACAGGGTGAGTTGTAAAACTTCCAGTGTCATTGGAGAGGCCCTGGCACCTCAGCACTCAGCTGAGATGGTGGGGTGTAGATAATCTTTTATTGCTTCCTTTAGAGCATTGAAATGTTCTATGGCCTTTTTTGCAAAGCAGAAGAACTTGCTTAGGTTACATAAGTGATTAATATTTCTAGTTTGTTAAGTCAAGGAGTTATGACAGCTATTTGTCCATTTTCAGTGTGTGTGGACTTAGGAGTTTTTCTTTCCAACCATCTCTAAAAGTTCTTTAGAGAAAGAAAATAGAATAAAAGGCTCCAAAACTATCATAATTATTAGAAAGCATAGGGATTAGAAAGCAAACAGACCAGACTCTCACAAAAATACCAAATTTCAAAACTTTAGAAATAATATTCTAGGCTCACTGAAGTCAGCAACAATTTTATATTTTCAGAAGGACAAACTAGTATGTCATTCAGACTTCTTTTGGAAAATTAATTTTTGAATTTTTCTCTTAAGTGATACCATATTTAGCCGAAGTTCTAAATCACTGCATGCTCTGTGTGTGTCAGTGAAACTCCAAGTGTCCCGTTTTGCTCCTAATGGAACTCTTGTGTGTGTTTGTGTGCAGCCTGCAGTTTTACATTCTGCCCAGAGATGGAAGCTGCTTGCTCTGACAAGGTCAGGCTGGGAAGGAGGCCACATTCCCTGAATAAGAAAGCCAGGAGGCCAGAGCATGCCACTTCATTAGACAGCCCAGGACTCCCTTATAGAAAAGGAGAGAGAATGAATCTATGGAATTTAAAACAACCATTTCAGCTTTTCTGTAGCTTGGAAAATGTTGCTCTTGGGCAATATTCTGTTAATGATCACTATTGGGCCAGATGTTCAGCACACGTAAATGAGTGTATTTCCATTGACTTCAGTGGAACTAGGCCAGCTTACTCCATCTGAGAATCTGTCCCCTCAGCTTTCTTTCTAAACCAGTCGTGATTTTAGGTAAGGAGTTGCAATATTGTCTATCATAGTTCTGGTTTCCAGCAGAGGAAAAGAAAATTAGCATTCTTATTTACTTCATCAGGGTGAGAACAGGTTAAACTGTGACAAAGAATCAAAGTAATTCAAATAATCAAATTTAAGAATGTGAAATGTAACCAACTTGCTTTGTTTTGCAGTGGATATTTTGTCTGTCAAAACAAAACTTCGTAATTTTCTAGGTGTCTAGATGTCTAGTTCTCCAAGCTTCTGATGCCACTTAGGCCAGTGACATGGAATAAATTGAACACATTAACCTGAAAAAGGTCCCAAATTTTTGTTCTTTATTGTTGAGGTTATTTTTTATTTATTAATAAATTAAGAGGGACTCATGCAGGGGCTCTAAGAAATGGGACGAGCTCTGTGAACTGGGTGCATTCCTCCTGCCTTTCTATTCTGCTCCCATTCAGCACTTATAATGGTAATGAAGTCTAATTACAAATGCATGTGACTGCCTGTTGTAATCTGTCAGTGTTTTTCTGAAAAAACCTTGTGCCAGTTCAGTATTGGTCATTAGATAATAAGGATTGATAAAACGTAAGGGGCAAAATGTTAAAAATGCTACTATCGATTAGAACGCACCTTAATAATGAAACCATGGGCCTGGGGACGAAAGCCATGGATCATTTTGACAATTCAGCCTTAGATTGTGGATGAGACAGAGTGGGGACAATTAATCCCTCAGAGCCACAAATCACAAATAAAGTAGTTGCAGCTCATTACAACCTGACCTTGCTAAACGGCCTTGAAAACATAAGTGACCTTCTAGTATTTGAAAAGATTACAAAGCTCTGTTGAGAAATATATATTTATTTTATTTTTTTTTAATGCTTGGGAACCACATGGTTTAATTTTAAGTGATCTTGATGAAAGAAGCTTTTAACTTCACCATCTTTCAGGAACCAAATTGCTAACGTCTCATGGAACTGATGGCAGTACTGCAGGGCAGTGTTTGGGAAAGATCTTAAAAGTCAAAAGTCTTGATCTGTGCAATTAATCAGTGGAAGTTTGTGCTGCAATAGCTCTGAAGAAACAATAGTTTCAATGAACTATCTGGAAGTTCTGGTTAGAGCTTTTATAAATACTATGGTATTATTGGAGCGCTGTGTAATTGCAGGAAAACATCTTTGTGCATTACGGTTGAGTCCAACCCCAAAATTTGGAAATATGTTCAGCAAAGTATTTTATGAGCTCCCTTCATGGGAATAAGGAGAGGTCATGTATATTGCATTTCTGTCCTTTGACATGCACTGCAGATGCTCTTTGGCTAACTGACTTGAGTGCCTTGGCATGGGCTAGTGCATATGCAAATCTCAAGATTCCATGTGAGTTTCTGATGGAATAGTCTACCTTGACTTGATCCTTAATGCTGAGTCAGGCTCATCTTTCTACTGACTGTGGAAGGGGCAGATATCTTTTCAGCTCATTCCTGAGAATGGGCAATGACCACCATCCCTGATGTTATCTTAAGTGTGCAATGAATTTTGAGCATGTTCTGATTTCATTGTGCTTTGGACTAGGCTCATATGTGACTCTGCTTATTGCTCCTTCCTTTCAATGTACCTGAATGAGGTGTTTCTAGGTGTCCTCACCATGCATGAATTCCAGCCTCACCCCATGTACTATATCCCCATAAATTAGATAAATGCAATTCCTTTAAAACCCACTTCTCTGTAAATACACGAGGCTTTTGGCTTTCTGTGAGGTCTTTATTCTATTCCATACAAGATTTCTGCTCTGGTGCAGAAGACATCATCAAGAATGCTCTACAGACAGACCTCATGGCTGTGGTAAGAGAGTGGTGACTCTCATGACATCAGTGATGGCTGTGGGGATGGAGGCAACCGCTCCAAGTTTCCTGTTCTTTGATGTTCAGACAAAAACATCAAACATAGTAGTGTGGAACCACTACATTAAATCATAGGTTACTGAGGCATGCTGAGTCTGAGAAATGACACTGGATAGATAATATTTTCTGCAAAAGTGGGGTTTTCAAGATAGCTCTAAAATGCAACCTTATGTAGAGGACGTGGCAAAAAAATCCCTGTGGAATGTATCATGTGCACAGTAATTGCAGCCCCCTGGCTGTGTGGGGAAGCAAGGTGAAGGAATCTCCATGCTGCTGCCAGAGAAACTGGGAGAGCCCACTCTCACAGCACCTGGATTTAGGTGGTTTTACCCTGGCATTACCAGGGCAAATGGTTTTTAGCCATGGCAGAGCAATCTCCTTGACAGTGGGCTTGGATGACAGTGCTTTTGGCATTGGGAGCCACAGAGAGAAGTCTGTGATATCACTGTATGTAATATATTGATACTGGCTCTCCTTTTATTAGCTTGAAACAAAATAGATTAGATGAACAAAAGGGATTCCTTGGAAGCTCCATTCAATTATTTCACAGTGACAGCCAGGGAAAAACTCAGTCTGTCCCCTGGATGTAGCAGTTCCTACTTCTGATCAGAAAGCATTGTGACATTTTCAGCACATCAATGGCTAAGCAGTGACTCCACAGTTTAACACTTCATCTCCTGTCATTCCAGCCAACAGTCCCAACTGCCTTCCAGGGACTTCTTCTCCAGAGGTTCAGTTGTAGTCAGAGTCTTGTGACAGGGATAGTCCTGGCCATGCACTTGTAGGGACACTCTGTGGGGCACAACACAGCTCAATTACTGGACACAGGATTGGGAAACAAGTGGAATAAAATGACTCCTTGTAAGAGAGAAATCATTCAACCATTTTTTAAGTAGATCAAGACACTGAGGGTATTCCAGTTTAGAAATGGACAACCAGAGCTATTACTTTGACACTTCCAGTATTCGTTTTTGTGTGAGAATTTAAACAGCCTTTTTATAGCATCAAAGGTGCTTCAATAATCAAATCAAAAGTCTCCTTTACCTTTCTTACTTAGTTGCTACTGGGATAACACAGGGTTTCCCTCAGCACCTGTTGCCTGGTGCTGTGGTGCTCATCCTCCTTCCCTCCATCTTGCTGGATCCTTCAGGCTCACTGGCCACAGATCGCTGCAGGGATGTCAGAGACTAACAAGTGCACTAATTGCAGAGTGGGAAGGCACCCCTGCTGACTCTCAGCTGAGGTATCCTCGTAGCAAACCTTGTCTCTGGATGTTTCTCTATTGAGTTGTTGTGTACTTGTGATTTCCTTTGGAAACTCGTGGTTCATACGGAGCACGAATCACAGCAGCTCAGCATGCAGCCTTCCACCTTCATGGGTGACACCTTCTGCTTGGCATCAGTGACTGATTTCTCTGCAGGCTTCCTGCTCTTTGAATCCTTGTTCGTTTGATTTCTGGCTTTTGGGGATGAATTTATCTCCCTGCGTACTCTGTTTACTAGGAATGTGATTTTCAGGAGGTATCAGGCGTGCTTGAAGAATACTTTGGGGGACAAATTCTTCAGAGGAGCAGAGAAATCTGGCTTCAGGAAGGTGAGATGCCAACTGTCCTTTATAGAAAAGCTTAAGGTACTACTCAAAAGCTAAAAGTAAAAATAGCTGAAGCAGTGGAGATATTTTGGTGTGGGAGGAGCAGAGAAGCGATTGTCAGTGCATAGCTGTGAACATAAATAAATTCTGGCCTTTCAAGAGTGTAAAGTCTGTTTTTACCAAGCAAGGCAAACTCCTAATAGCTGTCCCTAAAAAGTGGTTATTTTGGAGAATGGAGTAAGTGTTGTAGGTGTGCATTTGGTGTTTGTGTGTACACCCTGCTAGTGCTCTAGACATTGTCTAGTCCAGGTAGTGTTCAGAATACTGGCTAGGTAATATATGCAATATTTGGGCATTATGTCAGCTCTGAGAGTTACTGCAGTGAAAATTAATAACTTTCCCCTTTGTAATTAAGCACTAATCTCTCTTGTGGCCTGCTGAAGCAGCGAGGTAAGGAGGAGCAGTGATTCCCAGGTCCAATTGTGTAACCATGGAGCTGCTGTCTGGATCACAGGGTCTCAAAGGAGCAGAGGGCTCACTGGAGATGGCTTCCCTGGATAGCTATGGGACCCTCTGGGTAGGGGAGGAGCAGGAGGAATTGATACACTGGCAAAAAGCACATCCAGTTCTTGTAGGTAGACCTTGGGAGCAAATAGGTGCCTGTTTCTGGGGCAGGCATTTGGTATATACAAAATTTCCAGTATTTAGCTGCAGGTGTTTTTACCTTATTTGGTGAAGACCACATTGCGTCTAGAGAAGAAACCTGTTTTTTTAGTTCACTAACTACAATGCATTCATATTTATGTCAAGTATCCACATCCAGTGGCCTTTACTACTCAGAAGTCAAATAATGTTTTTCACAATACAAGTCAAAGGTGGTACTTCAGCTTCCTGTAAGTTGGTATGCTGAGGATTGACCAGCCTATTGAATTGATGTGATGAACTGTATGAATCTCAGACCAGGACTAAATCATGTCAAATATAAGTTCTTTCTTGAGTGCTTCATTTTTTTCTTCTGTAAGTCTATAAATGCATGTACAAGCTCTTTTCTCCCCCTTTATACGTGCCATAAAAAGCTAATAGCATAACAGTTAATGTCACAAGTGACCTATTTTAAAACATTACTTAGAGTTACTAATTTCAGCACCGTCTGTGCTGAAATTTTCTATTTTGGATGCCTGCCTCAGCCCACTTCTGTCTGTTTGAAATGAAAAAAAAATCCTATTCTTTTCAGAAAAAAAAGAAGGTAAAGTAAATTTTATGTGTTCTTATACATGTTTGATCAGCTCCATCACCGTCTTCTTCAGTGTCAATCTAAAAGTTTTGTTGGATCATTATCTTTTACTGTTCCAGTGAAAATCCATTAGGGAAAACACTGAAAAATCTGTTTTTTCACTTGTGTAGTAGAGATTTGGTATCTGAATTCCCTGAAATTACTGTCTGTATGACACACTCCAAGCATGATATTGCAGGTGTTGAGCAAAGTCTTGTCAGGGATCACTTTTCATAATATTTTAGGCTATTGTGGCATCAAGCACTGGAAGTACAAGCATCTGCTGACCCAGAGCAGTGCAGCACTTGGTGCTGGGATGCTGAGGTGGAGAATTTCACTCCTGGTTCCAAGTACAGTGCAGACTTTCAAGGCTGAAAGCGAGGAGATGCTCCTGGAGTTTTGAGATTCTCTTTTTACAGCTCCTCAGATGGAGGGGGAGGAAAACCTCCTGAGCTGAGGAGCTGTAAAAGGACTTGGCTAGGATGAGACCCTAAAGGGAGCAAGAAGGAACTCATGTGGAAGTGGGGATGCTGCCACTGACATAAGAGATGGCAGAAAAATTGGAGGAGTGTGCATATCAGTTGGGATAGGAGGCAGAAAGAAAAGATGTAGGACTGGAAACTGAGGATAATGTGTGGGAGAGAGGATGGGACTAACAAATAGGCATAGGAAGAGGAATATATACTCCTAGGGTGACTCTGAGCAAGCCATAGAATACAGCACTAAACAGAAGGTTACAATGGGGAACTCAGACTGGAGGAATTCAGGGGCTGCATTTGCAAAAATATTGGTGCAAGGCAAGGACTGGGAGTGGGGGGAAGAACATGAGAGAAAAGTGTTTACAATGGAAAGCAGCAGAAGGCCACCAAAGATAGACCTGAGAGGCAGAGCCAAGATACACAGTGCCCTGCATTCCTGTGCTGCTTTTTCCCTGGGAAAGCTGCATGCATCCCAGCCCAGCCTCCCTTCAGCCTGCTCCACATGCAGCCTCTACTGTTGCTCCTTCCACTCACGTGGCCAAAGCCTCTGCTGTGGACCATGAAGTGCCAGACCTGTATTTCAGTATCACTGCCATTCCATACAATAGGGGTTTTTTCAGGCTTTCTTTTCTCTCCCTTTCTGTATTTTTTTAAGCAACCTATGAAATTATAGATAAAAGGGTACAAAACCATGAATGTTGCAATAAAACCGAGTGCTATAAAAAAAAAAAGGAAAAGGAAAAGAGTAATGCTGTCCATGAAGCCTTAATTGGGCCCCCTTGTGTGTATACATTTTGATACTGTCTCTAATTACATGGTCACACACTGCTTTTCCCATGGACCCCTGCATTGTTCTGTGCACTAAGTAGAAGGCGAGTGCTGAATGAGTGCAGCTTTAAGTTGTTTTATTCTCTCTGTTGCATGGGTAGCCCCAGCCTGCCTTACTGCAGACTGCTCAAGACCAACACAGAATCACTGGTTTCCCCGTGGGTTTTTCATTGCTGTCTGTTTTGAAAACAGTAACGTTTATTTTCGGAATAGACTCGCTCCAAGGTGTGTGCCAAGGCTCTCTGCTCCCACGTGTGCAGGAAGGGGATGCAGGGTGCTGGAGTGGGGTGGAGCAGGGGCTGGTGCTTTCCTGGCTCTCCATGGAGTGGGTCATGCCATGTGCTCAAACCAGGCTGCTTCCTACTCCAGAGGCAGCTGGTGGGCACAGAGCCTCCTGTGACATGGACTTCTTTCTCAGGACACACCAAGGGAAGTTACCACAAAAAACAAATGCTATGGGAAGGTGAGCTTGCCTTCAGTGCTGGAGACCAGCTATAATCTGCTATGGCAGAACTGCAGATCCCAACCCTGTGACCACTCATTTCCTTATTTCTCTCTTTTCTCCTGCTCTCTGACTGAAGATGAGATATGCAGGGAGTCCTGTTTTACTGATGAGGACAAATTTAGAGCGTGGGTTTGGTGTGGATGGTTTGAGATTGTCTGGGGAAGAGCTGTGCAGTCAGAGTCACCATGGACAGGTGTAGGGTGGGGGCTGAATTAAGGCAGTGCAGAAGATCTTAATTATGGCTTCTGAAACTTCTGCTTTGCTTTTCAACTCTAATGTTCTTTTAATTTGGTTGTGCATGTGCTTAATATATATTGCTTCTTCACTTATGAAGAGATGTTAACAGGCTGCACTCTTCAAATACTTTTATAAAAATTCTGAATTTAGCTTTCTGAACAGGTTTTTGAAATCAATACAGAGAGAGCTGCTAACAGGAGGTAAACTACAAACCACAAACACTTTCAATAGGATAGCTCTTTTTATATAACATTTGATATCATTTTCACAGCATGATCTCTACTTTCATACTGTGATAGCTTTTATCTGGAGTTTAGATGATTCATTTTTGTAGTGGATACTTAACTTTTATATGAGGAAAATGCAAGAGAAGCCAGCACAGCATTAAATGAACTATAGTTGCAGCATTAAATGAACTACAGTACAGTAATAATGTTGAATGCTCAGATCCTTGCCATGGCACAGGGTTGGATTCATGAAGCTCTATTGATTCATAACTGAGGAGATAGGGAGGCCTGGAATTCTCTGGTTTTGGCATATCTAATTCAAGTTTTAAGTATAGGTTGTGCACTCAGTGATTGTTTAGTAATTGTTAGAAGTCCCTGTAGGATTCTGCTTGAAATTTGGCTATGACTGGTGTGGGTCTCAGAGTCATGTGGCTGTGTTGGTGCCTTGTCCTCATGTTTTCTTTCCCTGAAGCTCTTAAAATTAATTTAGAAACCTTAGTTTTACACTGACTTCTACAGTAACCACCGAGACAAGGATGAACATTTTTGTTAAATTTTAGTGTTTATGGTGATTATCCTTTCAAAGAGATCCAGATTTTTTGGGGGTTATATGGACTGCATGGAACTAAGTCTGTTATTTCAGCTTTTTTGGTAAATGATCACAGTTGTTGAGGCTTTCTGGACTACCCTGCCAAGTTTCTGTTTTCACATGCTTGTGACTTCTTATGAACCATTCTAAAATGAAGTTTTGTATATATACGATTCCCAACCAGTTTTCATGTCTACTTATTTCTGAACAATGCAAGAATGAAAAAACTAAGAAATATTGGTTTGATACTGTTGAAAAGTAGTTTAAAGATTAAAATTGAGTGTTTGTTTTATTTCCTCTGTTCAGCCTATCATCAACCTCTACTCTTTCTCACTTCAGATTTCCATCAAACTCTCATTCCTTTTTTCCTGTCCAGGAAACCTACACTGGAATACAAAAATTTCAAATGGCCTGACAGTCACATACTATTAAAAATCTGTCAAAATTGAGGTTAGTCATCAGAAATCTTCTCATCAGAGTTTCTGGACAGAAAGAACAAATCAATTAATAATTTTAGATAAAGTTGAGCTGGATGAATTCTTTAAAATTCTATTTAATATTTTTGTTTGTAATTTAGTTCTTACTTTAGAAAAAATAATAAAGGAAAGCTTTCCTCCTTACTAGAAGCCAGACATCCCTTGCTCATTTCAAAATGAACAAAAAAAATCTTTTAGGTCTTCTGCTGCTTTTATAAACTGATTCAATCTGATTCTATCACAAAGTATCTTACAGGACCTGTCTCGCACTTGGTCAAGTTGAAGGTGGTTGGCCCTTTCTACTCCTGTCAAATATGTTGTAAAGCTATTTTGAAATGAATGAGAGAATTGTCTGAGCCTGGCAAGCTTTGCCAGTAGGTGCTGAAAGTCCTACCCTGGCATTTCAGGTTTGAAAGGTTTGAAATCACCCTTGGTGATTATCTCCTGTACTTTTCTGTACTGAGCAGCACACTGTGTCTAATCAATATTTCTTGTGCTCCCTGAGGTTCTTAATGCACACGCTCAGAAAACTTCATATTTTGTATTCCTTGAGGTACACCTTACAAAACCTCAGATACACACAGGAATGCACATTAAAGACCCCCTGCTTGCACCCCATCTGTCTGAGCTTATCACTGAGAATGGCTGAGTGAGGTTTGCTTTACAACTCGAACTTTTGTGTGCAGGCACTCTCCTCTCTCTTTTGATTCTCCTGCTGGAGCTCAGGAGACAGGTTTTACCTACAGCAGGTTTTACAGAGCGAGCCTGCCTCTCCTGCCTGGCTTCTCCCTGCTCCTCTGTTCCAGAATTGCATATCTGATCTCATTTCTGGGAGGTTAAATTATGCCCAGCCTGAAGTAGAATAATGTTATTTCCAGCGTCTCCTATGACAATTTTTATTTCTAATGGGGTAGGGATCCTAGCCAAGGTCACAGCCTGGGCATGCTGGCTGCTGTACAAACATATTATGACAGTCACAGTCCCTCTGCAGAGAAGGAGCTGAAACTCCCAAGGTGAAGGCTCACTGTGCTTTAGGGCTTCTGTCCCTAAAGCCAAGTTTCAGTGCATTTGCTGAGATTGGTGAAGCAAGGCTGGTTTACACCTGCTGAGGACTCTGCTTAAGAACTCTGTAAAATTTGAGACTCTCAAATTTAGATTTAGCTGTTTAAAACAGTAAAAATCTTGAGGATCTTACAGGTATTTACACTGTAAATTTCTTGAAGCGAAATTGAATCTGTTTATGTGAATGTATCTTTTTTCTGAGCTGTACAAATTCAAAAATTCAAATTCTACATAGCTGAAGCTAAAATGTTATGAGGCATGGAGTGAGGGCAAACTTATAGGATAAGCAAATACTGAGTCTGGATTTTCTGACAACATTTTGGGAAATGGAGCCAAGTACATATTTCTGCTTCAATAAATTACTATGTGCAGCAGACTTAAGGTTACAGTCATTTACCTTCCCCTTCACAGAATCTCCTTTCCAGTCTGACTTTCAGTGGCCTACTGCTGTGTCTCAAAGTATATCCAAACTGGGTTGTGCTCAGGACAAGAACCTGGAGATCTCCCTGTGCTGCTTTTGCATGACATGGGGAATCCAGTGAGAATCAGAGGTGGCCACAGGGGAATCCCAAAGCCTTCCAATCCTGGAATCCCTACAGTGAGATTTCAGTCACTGGCCTTAAATTTGAGCAAACAAGTGAAAGACACTCCCTGTGAAATTTTAATTTAATTTAATTAGAACTCCTCATATGATTAAAACTGTCTTTGATTTGGTTTATTAACAGTTTTGATCCCAGATTAACATTTTGCCATAATAAATTTGGACATTGGTCTCTGATCCTTCCTTTTTTATGTTAGGAAAAAGATCTCTCTTGTATTACATGTAAAGACTCAGCAAATTATACAATTTTGCTATCAATGTAAAAGTTTGCCTTTTTTTTTTTTTTTTCATTTTCCCCAGAGTGGACAATGTAACATACAGAGATTATTGAATAAGAACTGTGTCTATTCTTGTAAGACCCTTGTTACTAATATCTTTTTTTTGAAAAAGGTAGTAGATAATTATCATGACAGGACCACAGATGAAGTTATTGAAAAGCCAGAGAGTTTAAGTCTGAAGATCAGCACAAGATTTACGCCCAGTGAGAATCTACATATTCTTATAGTCCCAGGCATCCTGGTGAGATGCTGTGAAGAGGGCCAGGCACAAAGTCAAAATCAGATTAATTTCCTTTCATCTTCAAAAGTAGCATGATGTCAGCTTCACCTTGAGCTAAAATTTGTCCTCTGATCTGATAAAATCATTATTTGCCAATAAAACACCGGATGATTCTTCTCCCTTTCCCCCCACCCCTGCTGTGCACCGAGGCACTCTGTGTTCAGCTGCAGCTCGTGTGGAGCTGTGCCTTGGCTGGGAGCAGCTTTGATTGCAAGCAGAAGCTGCTGTGCTACCCCAGATGTTGCCTCTGATAACTGGCTCTTAGTTGTGGCCATAAAGGGCTTGACATCACAAATTAAGGGCAGTGTTTCACTCTCCATCTTGGATCTGCTGCTATCTGCTGATAATTGAACTTTAGTTTTACTCATAGGAGTCGTCAATGGGAAGAATAATTAGGCTTCTTCATCAAGTGAGACTATAAAAAAAGGGTACCAAGGACTGATGGTCAGGCTGATTTTCAGTCAGAATCAGGGAAATGGTTGTTACAGGTGCTCATCTCTCCACTTGCCTCATGTTTTCAAGTGCAGCCCCTCATCTCATCACAAGGAAAACCCTCCCTCAGGCAGAGCAGCTGACAGCAACTCTTTAATCTGCTGATTCTGATCCCAGCAGCATTCTGAGTGAAGGGAAAAAAACAAGTGCATTTGACCCTTGACAAACTGAGCTGCAGCACTTACCAGGCTTTAGAATTATTACCTTTCACAGGATTTAAGTATGAGCAGGTATTTATGTAAATGATGATTCTTTAATTTGTTTAATAGTGTTGGGTTTTATCCCTTCCACCTCATTACTCATTTCACCATTTTGCTTGTGACATCCAGCTGTGATCCAGGTTTACAACCAGACAATGTTTTAACAAGGACTCAGTAACTTTGTATCTAATGAAGTCCAATAATGATGTTTGTGGTTTTTTTGTATGTAAAACCTGCTTGAAGTTGGGCTGCGTGCACCAGCTGAAATAAGTGACAGAGGAAAGTAATGACAAAAATGACCTGAATATTTTCAGTGAAATAACCAGTAAGACATGTTGGAAAATAAAGAAGACTTTCAACTACTATAAATTCCTGCTTAGAGAAAATGCCTTTCAAAATTACTTTTAATATTTGTAGTGGGCCTATATATAAAGATTTTGTGACAAAACACATATGTGTTGTTACACACCAAACTAAATGTGTCCCCATATCCTAAATAATATCAGGCAGTATATCATATAGACAGTGTGTGCCCAAAATAGAGTAATAGCTCTGAAATAGCTTATTTGTAACTGGTGGTGTTGTTATAACAGAGGTCACTGGGCTGTCATTTTGTGTTCTTTTACCTGAATAGCAGGGATTTCTTTGGCCAAGCTTGCCTTGGAGTTACAGAAACTACAGCTCAGGAGAATATTTGGCAAATGCAGCTCCACGATATCTTTTTGTGAACCTCCAGTAATGAGGCTTATCAGGGGCTTGAGCAGTGCTGCTGATCTGCTGTGTCCTGGGGTGGCCCCAAGCACTCACTGCCTGTTCAAGCAGTGGATGTGCTCTAGATCTCAGGGAAACCTGACCACATCCTTTACCTCACTCCTGTCCTTGTTCTGCCCATCAGTGGCACAGAACAAGCCCTGCAGGTCTCCAACTTCACAAGACTTTCCAAACAGAGTTACTCCTTGCTACTTGTAGAAGTGCAAGTTGGGCGCAACCATGGTGCATGTTCTGCTCTGTCATGTTCTACATCTGATTTGGCTTCCTACACCACCACTTAACAGTGGATGTGGGGAGCAAGTGAGCAGGTAAGGTGGGATGGGATCTGTGCTGCTATTCCAGGAGCCACTCAGTGGGTGTCCTGGTTTGAAGGACAGGTATCTGCCAATAAAGGCTGAAGCTTCTCTTTGAAATGGAGAATGTAAACCCTCTCCCTCCAAATTATTATAAATTTGAAATTAAGGGGCTCTCAGGCGAAGATATGGGAAATAGGAATAACAGTTCTTTACTAGGAAAATTAAAATAGAAATACAGTATTACAAAGAACAATCCC
>JAOTQP010000251.1:10988642-11005740 GCA_026413545.1 Cichladusa arquata
GGAAATCACTGCCCCACCCAGTTCAACAGATGGTGATAGAATACACATTTCTGGCCACATCCTGTATTGCAATCCAACACAGTGGGATATTGCCACAATGTCCCAGATTTAACAGCTGTGCTGAGCTGAGCAGCTACTCATGTCATAATTGCCCAGTCAACATGGTTAACTTTTTGGTGAGGTTTTTTTATTTTAGTTTTATTTCCAGTTTTGGAAAGTAACATGAATATTTATAGCAGCTGATTGTCATTGTGCTAATGCAGCCAGACCATTTTTCACTACTTTAACCAGGAATATTTTCAAACTTTAGTTTTCAGAAAAACCCAAACTGCTGCTTCCCAGAGAGATAGGGAATACAACAGAGGATATGACCTTTCTGAATGTTTTCTTATCAGGCAGCATAAGTACTGTATGTCCCACTAAGCTGCTTCAATAGAACCTTGTCAAGTTATCACATTACTCGACATGTTGCTGATAATGAATACATAAAAGCTTTAGATATTGAGGACTCGGAGGAAATAAATAAGATTTACTGAAAAACTGCTCAACATATATCCCAGGGCCATGTTTGTCTTTTTTTTTTTCCTCGTGGATTGCGTGCTGCCTTTAGTCCCTTAGATAAATGGAATGATGCAAGAGTTTCAGCTTCTTGAAATGTAAAGTACAGATGTGAGCAGATAAATGAAGAAAGTAAATGGTCATCTATCTCCATTGTGGAGAGCTCAATCACATTGTAACCGTATCAGTCTTGTTCTCCAAAAGTGCCTGATATTTTACTTTTCTGCTACTACATGCTCCTCTAGCTCTGGTATCTGCAACATCTTCTCTTGTCCTGTGTTCTTGTGAGTGCTGAGTGCTGGGGAAGAGTTCATATTCATCTTTGTAATTTTGCCTTCGATCACTTCTGGTGACTTTGAGCAATTAAAGACACAAACCCAAAACCCAAAAATGCAGCAGACAGAACCGGGATCAGCAGCATTAACCCCTTCACGTCACTGTGGTAGAAAGTGGCCTTCAGACCTGGGAATCAAATAGCACTTGCTGAGAGGCTGCCCAGAATTTCTTGGCTGTTTCCTTTCCCAGCAGGAGGGGACACATGGAACAGGAAATTCTAGGTGCTGCTCAACAGGAATAGGATGATTTACCCCCTCACTCTATTTCTGAAATGCTGCACTGTGCTTTGGAATGGTTTTGGTCAATTCATTTCATGTTTTACCTGGGTCTGGAAAGCTGTATTTCTCCCATCTGTCCTGAAGACAGTCTGACATTGGCTGAGATTTCATGTTTGCTTTATTAACAGTCTCCCAGTACAGCTGGGCAATAAGATCTGACAGTGTCGAGGTGATTTGTTGCAAATAAGCATCTGAACTTTGGAAGCAGTTTTTGATAGCTATCAAGGATTTATTCAAAAAGAACTGTTTGTGTGCCTTTGACTGTAGAAGGTAAATTAATACCTTCTGAATCTGATCTCTGCAAATTCTGACTTGTAAGAGCTGTAAAATTCATGACAGTTATCTTCTTAAATAAATACATAATCAAGTATTTTAGTAATCTCTGCTTCAAAAATATGCATTCTGTTGCCTGTCTAATTCCTAATTTTTCATGTTTAGATTAAATGGATCAACTCCTATAGAGAAGGTGACTTTGAGATTTACTTCAAGTTTACTCATTTGGTAAACTAGTGCACGCTTAAAGCATAAAATAAGAAGCTATTATTTTCCCACTTTAAGAAAATGTCCCCAGTAAATTTAAATTTCCCCAAACACCTACAATTTACTAAGCTATGAAAAGGCACTCATAGAAGTTGCTCTTTATTTCCACCCAACACCCCGAGTGCTGTGTTTCTCCGGGAGGCTGTGATTTCATTCTGGGCTCCTGTTGCACATAAAGAGACATCCTTACAGCTGCTGTCTTGGCTGGTTGAGACTTTTTCTTGTGCTTGAAGTCACCTCTTGTGTGTGAGTGATCAGGAGGAAGTGGGAAGCGCTGCTCTGGCGCAGTGGCTCGCAGTGGCTGTAAGCAATGATATCTAACAATGCCCTGAGGAGCTAGTTAAAAAGTGCCTCTCACACTCAGGAAAGAGCTTTAATGGAGCTGCATTAGAAAGCTGTCAGTTGCTTGTTGGGCAAAACAGACCTTTTTTTTTTTTTTTTTTGTGCTGTAAGGATTATTGGAGCATTTGTTACATGGTAATTTGGAAATCATAATAAAACATTTCTAATTTCACCTCCCCCAGCAAACAGCTAATGGATCTAGTGCACAGGAAGCACAGCCAGCCTGCTAGAGAGCCGTGGAATCTTGCTTGTACTCCTAATTGGGAGGGCAGGGGATAGAAGCTGTAGCTATTTTTTTTCTAAGTGTCCTTCCCAGAAACAGAATTTTCAAAGGCAGAGGTAGGAAATAATTTGGTAACTTTTCCACTCGCCTTAGACTGTTGGTATGCTTGTGCAAATACATTTTAGTGTTGTTCAAATGACATGTTAATTGCTGATGAAGTGTCAGAACTCTAGCAGATGATTAAATGTTGTCAGTACTGTCCCATAATAGAAACGAAATGGTAACAGATGAATAGAGATTAGATTTTACAAAGCTCTAAGAGGGTGGCTGGCAAGAAGTGCTTTTTTAGAGGATATTGTTCAGCAGCTCTCTGCAAGCCAGTGTCTTGCACAGTCAGAGAGAAATCAGAAATACTTAAAAATGAAAAGAAAAAAAATTATTTATTCTTCCAAACTGTCTCCTATACTAAACTGTCTCTTTACCACATTATGGTCATGATTTCTCTCTGGAACTGGAAAGGCAGAAATGTGATCCAAAAAACTGTACACAAGCTTTTTGTAGCTATGATGGAGCTGATGTTGGGTGCCCTTAGGTCCAGCTACCCAGATTCATCTTGATATTCTCCAGTAAAACTTTAAATGCAGATCTATAATTTTTAAAAAAACCAAAACCCAAAAAACTAATACCATCACATCATAAATAGCCTCACATCAAAAAAATGGAGAAAGTAATGAAGTGTGATGATTTGCTGAATTTCAACCTTAAGCCATAGTTAAACCTGATCACACATGACTGAAAATGTCAACTGTTATTTTTTTGTCTGAATTTTTGTGGAATTGGCATTCCCACTCATCCAAAATGTCACAGGCCTAAGGATATAGTAATGATGAAAGTGCATTAGAGAACTCATAAATCTATGGAGTAGATTTGCAATTGGAAATCCAGAACGTTTAGCTGCATCTGAGCAGAAGCTGAGACACCCAAAGATTTCAGTAAAATTCTTCTTTAAAAAATTCTCCCAACCCCAAAAATAAAAGCACCCTTTCTTAGGGAGATATTTTAAAAAATAGTGATATGCATATCTCTTTTTTTGGTCAGCTAAGAAAACACTGATTTATTACACTATATATTCATAACTTTCAAACTTGCTTCTTTGAGTTTTGTGACCAAGATGACAATTATTTTGTGTTTCCATCTCTCACACTGAATGGAACAACCCTTGATGAGCTAGGGCTTATGCTGTTCAAGCCTGTATATTAGGTGAGCTGTAGTAAAGTTTGAATCACAGATTTGAGCATGGAAAACTCTGGACAGCCTGATTTTAGCTAAGGAGGACATGAACCCTTACCTTCAAAGGGAGAAGCATCAATACCTAAGATTAAATATCTAAAAACAGTCTGCGGCACGAAATTAAAATCTGAGACTGGGAACCCTACATTTTCTGACTGATACAAAATGGCTGCTGTAGAGGAGCCTTTTTAAATTTTAGATTCAGAGCTTTTTAGCAAATTTTGTCATTCAGATGGCAGTCCATATTTTTCAGTATGGAATTACAAGGAAGTTAGACTTGAAAAACTTGAAATTATTCTCTTTCCCCATTTGCTTATGATTCTATGTCAAATATAAAAAGGAAAGAGTGTTGGATGCATTTATTTGTCCTGGTATTTTCAATATATGCTGTTAAACAGTGGCTGTTAAGCTAACAGTGCAACATGTGACAGAACCCAGGAAAACGGAGAATGAGAAGGAAGTCTGGACAGAAAAGATCAAATGCCTGATTTTATTTTTGAATAGCAGCACACATAAGAGATTTCTTTAAGAGACATTGTGGCAGAGAGGAGGAGGAGAGGGAGATAGAAGGCCGTGGAAGAAAGTGGAATCAAGTTTCTGAAAACTGCCGCCTTTACAAAGAATGTCCTTTAGATACAAATAACGTGCAGGTTTATAAAAGAGAGAAGTGGGCTTAGAATTAGGATCTCAGGATACCAGTGAGCATCCAACAATGAATCTTAGCAAAGAAAAATACCTGTTGCTGTAGGAGCTCCAGTTGTGCCTTGGAAGTACAATGGGGAAAGGACAGAAGCAAAAAGACAACTATTCTTCTTTCTATTCAGGAAAGGACTGGCTTTCCCTTCTGACAACTGTCATCTCAGTTTGTGCAGGGTAGCCCTTCATGAGACCTGGAAGGATGCTTGATGGTAAACTGTCTTCAAGAAAGAACAGTTCATTACAAAAAGCTTTAGAATTTGGGCCTCCTTAACAGCCTTTCAGATAAAAGGGACAGACCAGTCTTTCTTACATGATTTAAGTAAGAGTGTGATCACTGAATAGATCTGCAGGATGGCAACAAGGACAGAGATTTATATAAGAGCTTTAAGAACAGAGGTTTATAATTAATTAGTCAGCGGTGGAGCACAGGGAAGGAGAAGTAAAGGAGAGACCCACAGTGCTGCTTGCAGGTTAGTCTGAAGTGAAAGCCCTTGGGGCGTGGGCCAGACTGACAGAGTTCTGCTAAAAGGAAAGAAAAAGCATTAACCTGTGTTCATGCCTGGATTTAATTCCACAAGACACTGCAGGACCTAAAGCAAACCAGTTGGGACCTAAGGTACATCAAGTAACATTTAACCAGTTGTATGTTCTTTTTATGACTTCTGTTTGTGAGGGAGATAAATGCATGTCTTAGGCAATAAAACATTTCCCCTGATTATAGCAAATGGTGTTTCTTTTCCCTCGTGGGATGTAATAGGAATATCAATGTTTTATATCTCTTATTAAAAAAGCTCAAGTTTGATAAAAAATGAAACACATTTAGTAGAGTTGTTATCCCAGGTAAGGAAAAGTACCATTATACCATCACAGGCACAGAACAGTGAGCAGATTCACTTACTGCAAATCCAGCAATCTTCTGCATACTGCACCCAAACCCCAGACAAGCCTGGAAAGAAAGGTGAATGACCAGGCTTTCATACAGACCAATAAATCTCTAAGCAAATCCAGGTGGCACCTTTTATCAAAAGGAAAAACTCTCTTGCTAAATGCAGGAAGTGGATTTTTAAATTGGGACACAGTTGTATATGAGGGGAGGAGTAGAGAGGAAAGCATCTGAGGGAGTAAGAAAACAGAAGAGAACCAGCTCAGAAAAATAATCCTGGGAAGTGTGTCCAATTTTTCTAACATTTCTAATCTCTAAGTTCTCCGCAGTTGTGTGGGTGTCCGTGAAAGTAGAATTTGTCCCCAATAGAGTTTGGATAGTGTGCTAAGCAGATGTTTTATTTCAGAATTGTAAATATGTAAACTGGTTATGCCAAAATATTTTCTTTGATGTGGGATAATAATATCAAAAGAAAGGGTGAGGCAAGCTTGCCCTTCCCTTCTGTGTAGCGAGCTGCAGTTTTTCGTTCAGTTGTGATGCTTCTGGGGGAAACCTTTTCCAAGCCTGCAGTTTTCCCTTTCTGTGTTGTGACAAAACCAGACTCTCCCAACTTTTGCTTATTGTCTGGATAGCAAAGATACCTGTGCTTGTGCAGCCAAAAACCTGCCAGCTTGGGATTTTACCTTGGAGGAGGAAGGCTCTCTGTAGGGGAGGTTTCCCAAACCACTCTCCCCGGGGGTTTGGAGCAGGTTCCTCACCTGCAAGTGGAGTGCTCTCATCACCAGCCTGCTGTGCTGGTGCTGCTGGACATTTCATTTTGGGTTTTAACAAGCAGACATTTTCAGAAAAAGGCTGTGGGTCTCCACGAAGGCAGATCTCTAACACGCCAGCAATATTGTCTCATTGCAGTAAACAAGAAATTTTCTATGTGCTTCTAGGGGTGCGTGTGCTATGTTTGACAAATTCTGCATATTCCTTAACTTCCCAATTCTGCTAGGAGACTGGCTCCTGCTGCTTCCCAGGACACTGCTTCCCAAACCCCTGAATGGAATACCCAGCTCTAAGCAGAGGTTTTGTGTATGGTGAGGCAGTGTTTTCACAGCTCCCTATTTCTGAATGGAGGGGTTTAATGTGGTTTGAACTGGGATTTCACTGCAAAATTATGGCAGAATAGTTTCCACAGTTAATTCTTGTGAAAGGAGATGTGTTGTAGTGGGGGCTTTTGGTTATTTGTTTGGGGTTTTTTTGTAGAATTTCATTTATAGCAGGCATGACAGAATTTTTTTTTAAAATAGCATATTAGTTCAGTATTGAAAAGAGATCATGACAGAGTTTGGTTAGGGGCTGTCTGGGATGAAGCACATGCTGGGCTGATGGCAGCCAGCTCAGGTTTGGCATTTCATGGAGAATGTCCTTCAGACCTGCTTTGGGAGGAGTCCAGCAGGCTCTAGGAGATCTAAGCTTGCCAATGCTTTCTTTGTACTGCTTTTTAAGGTTTAAAGTACAATATAATTTCTTTTAAAAATTGGATGTAATCTGTATTTTATGGAATATGCATGGAGTTCAAGGAACAGATTTCAGGCTTTGTACATTGGCATGATTTATTTTCTTTCATGTTTTATGTACGAATAGGCTTCAATGTATTGTGGTTTTTCATGTGTGCAAGTTTACATTAACTATAAATGTGACCTCACAGTGTTTATATGCAATGTACTGAAGCTGCTCAAGTTGACAATTACCAGGATGTTTCTCGTGCTACACTAAAATTGAGAATCAAAATTCCTACAAGATAAATTTGTGCCATTTTTGTTTTTCTAGATACACAAACTAGTTAGTTTAGCTTCTCTTGTCATGTTTTCTGCTATGCCAGTTGACATTTTTCATTGGCAAAACTTGTGTCTTTTTAAAGAAGTCTGTCTTCCATTTTTGTGAAAGTGAATAATTGCTTCCTGAAGATTAATCCCACAAATGTTTATATTCAGTAAAATCACTTCTGACCTCTGGTTTCATGGGATTTTGCCAATAAAAAATGGAAACCCTTACAGAACTTGAAAGTCCTGCAGAAGAAACCACAAGGATGAATTTTAACATCTAGAGATGACATAGTCATGCAGGAGTATGAAGACTGTTTTTTCAAAGTTATAGTATTAAATACTTAGTTTTGCTCAGCTTCATCCCCCCATCCAAATGCTAGAACTGAGCTAAATTAAATGTTATAATATTTTAAAAAATACTGTGTTTTAATATGTATCATAATTTTCAGGTGATCTAACCTCCTTTTAAAATACTAGTCCCCTAAACTATGACTGTGATAACCTGCATTCTAAGAGAACACACCTTAAACTGGAGGGGAAAAGTGTTTTACTATCCACATTTTGCAGATTTTTGGTGGTTTTTTTTGTATTTTTAAAGATAACCACATTTACTAGCATTTTTCCACATTTAAATGCCTGTAAAAATCTGTGTGACAAAACCCAGCCCTTTTAACCACATTAATTTCCTACAACGTCCTTGAAAGTACACAGTACTCATCCTATGGACTAGAAGATTTTACTCTAATTTTTGTTCCTCTCTAAGTAGAGTCAAAGTGCTAGGTAGAGATATCCTCCTGTATAAATCTGTTGTATTACATGTCAGTTCTGGTTAGGCTTACAGAATAGACATTTCTATTTCAAGAAGTTTACAGAGTACTATAGTGATTTTTTTTTTTTTTCTGTCTCTATTCAGATTCTTTTTTGTTTAAAAGGAAAAAAGAAACCTCATTTCAAAATATGTTAGAAATTGCATGCATTGTAACCATTGGTATTCAAGTCCTGAGGTATAACATTGGCATTTTGCAATTTTATTCAGAAATTAGAACTAATGGTGTTATATCTAAACATTTTGCATGTTTATTAGAAATTAAAATATACCATCATTTTTCCTTAGAGATCTTTTAAAACATTTATCATTGGACAATGCTCACCAGAATGTTTGGTGTTTTAATGGCAGTGGACCTCTCATTTGCTTCAAGTTCTGGAGTACCAGCATGATTGATATATTGATATTTGAACTACACACATTCAGTGTCATTTAGGTAGGATTGCATCATCCTTTTATTTTTTTTTTAAGTGCATGCAAATATGAAATAGCTCCACACAAGATGTGTACAATGTCCTCTGCCTCACAGTGTCCAACTGCTACAGGATATGTGACTTCTATGGATCAAGTATTGCTTTTTTCAGTCTGGGGTTTTCTTTTTGCCTTGCAATGAAATATCAATCTGTGGCTGAAATTTCAGGAATTCAAATATTGCTGAGAAATCGGAATAAAACTGCATTTTCCTGTATTTCAGTGTAACTAGTACATAGAAAGCTATCCACAGGGAGCAGGATGTACAGATTCACAGTGAATTGATCAGGGTACTGAGTTGATAAGTAGAGATGGAAAGCATGTGTTTTCTGGTTTTTAATTCATGTTGAAAGTTTGACACTTCTAAGCTGAATCTGCAAATATAAAATATCAGGTTTGACCCAGCAGAGCTCCAGCAGCTAACTCACCAAATCTGTGGGCTGCCCACTCTAAGGGTCAGCTCTATCTTATCCTGTCAGAGAACAGGCAACCTTCGTTTTCCTGTAGCATTTTCTCTTTTTCTTGTATTGACTGCATATAATGAAACACAATTTCCCTGGTAAAGTCACCGACAGTTGAGAAAAACAGTGACAGCTTTTGTACAAGGTTTTGAAATCTTCTAAAACAATGTAAACCAGCGCTGCATGTCTGTTAGAGCTCCACAGGGTAAAAAATTCCTAGAGAAAGGTCATCCTTCTTTTACCAAGTTGCCCAGGTCTTGGAAGTCATTCTGTGGAAGCTGGCTGCATTGTGTGGAACCCAGTTTTGTGGCTCTCTGAGTCCTGTAGGATTTTCCACGCGGTTTGCTGCTCGGTTGTTGCTCGCCCTGAGCGCTGCTCTCGCCCCACGTTCTGTTTCCCCATTCAGGGCTGGGTTTTCACGTCCCCTGCCTCTGTCCCAAGGGAGGAGCTCGTGGGAACCAGGGGGCAGGTCATTCTCAGCGACAGGCTCCTGGCTCAGCATCCCACTCCTGCCAGAAATCTGTCTGAGCCTAAATCTGGCAAAGTTTAGGAAGCAGCGTTAAATGCACCTCTTTGTTCCAGGCTTCCAGTAACACAGGAATTTCACTTGGCAATCTGTATCCTGGCTACCCTTTTCATGGTCCTTCTATAGCTGCTTCAATAGCTGGGAGGGGAAGGGACCAGTTTCTGTGGTGATTTGGATCAGAGGTGCATTATGTAAAATGTGCCCAGGTACTGTGATAATTTCCCCCGACAATTTAAATCTATGTGTGTGCATATATATATAAAATATTGCTTGACTGGTTTATAATTTAGTTTAAAAATAGAGTGTTTAGTCTATATAATTTTAGAAAAGTATAAAGTCGGAAAAATAGGCAGTGGAATGAGATCCGTGTGTAGGAGCAGTTTGCAGACTTTTTATCGTGGTGTGTTTTCCTTTATTACTTTGGATAAGTGCTATAACTCCAAAGTAAGGAGAGAGTAGATATTTTTGAAAACAAAATTTATTGTTTAGCCTTAGGAAGAAATATGAGAATTGGGCATTTCATGTCAATTCCCCTTTATTTCTCTTTACAGAATATGCTTTGGATTTAGACCCTGACTCCTGTAGTCAAAATGTGTTAAAGTTTCTGCACAGGACAGGTTTTCCTATGGGTAGAAACAGTAGGATTTCAATCCTGGGCAAAAGCTCTGAGGGTGCCAGCCCTGCCTTGGGCATTAGCTAATTCCACTGCCAGGAGGAGTGCTGCTTTAGCCCTGTTCAGCACGGAGATGATGTCTAGCTCAGCAGGCAAGAGAGCACTGCCTGTAGGAAATTTGCTACAGTGCAGAGTACCTTGGGGTCTAGGCACTAAAACAGGCCCTCATGGAGTAGCACTTCCAAATTCTGAGTGGTTTTGTCAATTATATAATTATTTGCTTGTATTTCACAAAGGCTGGGTTCTGTTATTAAGTACACTAGGTGCTTTCATCTCAAAAGCTGCTCCTGCTGAAGCCAATGTGAGTTCCTTTTGCATACTGTTGGCTGTTGCATATCTCTGGCTAGATAGGAGTTTTACCATCCCACATTCCCCAGTGTGTCTATCCAGCAACAAATGGATAATTCCTTACAGCTCTTGTGGCAGGACAAGATGCTGAAGAGAGTGTGGAGAAGAGGAGGGAGAAGATGGGAATAGAGGGACTTCAATACTGCTAGTGTTGGCAGAGAAAAAATGCCACAGGTAGTGCTGTAAGGCAGAGGTCAGGCAAACAGGAGAAGTGTTTAAAATTCCCATGATGCTGAAGAAGAGCTGCTTGAACTTTGTTGTAGGGCTAATGGAAAAGCCAAGTAGGAAGGAATGTGTCCAAGTGGCAGGGAGTTGACATGTCTGAAGTGACAAGTGAGCAGCTAAGTTAGTGTTTTGATCACTGAGGGTAGATGGAACCAATTGCTTTTTTTCTAAAGTCACAGGGAAATGGTTTGGAAAATAGTGCATCTCCTGCAACTCCTTTTCCAGCTTAAATCATGAAAGAAATCAGAGAACAGGCCCTTGCATTGTACTATTTAAAAATTAATTTAAACTAGTCCTACTGCTTTTTCAACTGTTTGGTTTGGTTTGTTTTTTTTTTTGGTTTTGTTTTTTTTTTTTTTGGTTAATTTTACCTTGTACTTGCCTCACAAGAGAACTGCTTTGCGTGACTCCCCAAAACCATCCCTTCTCAAAGCTGATCCCATCCCTACTGAGTCCAGGCACTCCAAGGATCTCAGTGTGAGAAACTTCTTTCACTCTGTGCTTGTCAAAGATATTGTGCCCAGCCCTGCTGAGTTAAATTCTTGATCACATTTACCCACAGGCTGTGCTATCCTGCATTTTTCTGAGGAAGAAAGCCTCACGTCCAGGATAGGGGATTTATTTAAAGGATCCCAGGTGTTTAGCAGCCAGCAGCTGGGACATTTCTTACTGCATTGCTCACCACTGAGTGGGGCCTTGTTAAAGACAGAATATGGTTCAAGCTCTCTGCCAAGGCTTTTAAACCTTTCTCTTGACACATGTTGGTGACTTTGGGAATGTTTTCCTGTGTGAATGAGGGGGATCTATTTAAAATTTTAAAATATAATAATAAATATAAAACAAAATAAAAATTCTTAAACATTATCTCTTTCCTCTTTCTTCTTCCTTCTTCTTAATTTAAAATAATAATTTTAATTAAATAATTAATACTATGCTACAAATCACCAAAAATTAATTATTAAATAAAAAAATTAATATAAATATTGACTCTTTATTAAACTATTTAACTTCAAAAAAACTTATAACTAGCTAAATTCACCTACATTTTACTCACTTTTAACTAATCACTAAAAATATTACAAAGCTCTCCATGCTTTAAATAAAATTTAATAAGCAACCAAATCCAAACACAAAAAAATTAATCTCCTTCATATTTTTAATCCTAACTCTAAATAAAAACAAAACAACAAAAAAACCCCAAAACACTAATTAAATAATACAACTAATCAATTACAATTCTGCACTGTCACAGGGACATGAATCAGATTGGGAGCCTTGTGGCTCCAGGAGGCAAAAGCTTCAGGGGAGCCTGGTGAGAGCTGCAGAATTTGGCTGGGCTGGCACTGGCCCCTCTCAGCAAAGCCTGAGCCAATCTGCTCCTTGAAGGAAGGAAGATAGAGAGAGTCATGGATGTGCTGTCCACCTACCTGAGCTAGCAAAATGCAGTGACAGAGATATTCCTAAATGGCAATACTTCTATTTCACTAATCTCAAATAACTTGGAGGGGAGTTCTGCTTTTTAACTCTCCAGTACCTGTTTTAGGTTGCTTCTTTTACTAATTCCTTTGATGGCTAAGAATGGTAACAAAGCTTTTTACATAAAGCAAGCTGTCTTGCAGTGTGATTTTTGTTTCTTCTGAGTTATATGTTTTAATTATTAATAAGTATTTTGAATTGAGATAATTGAAACATTTCATCACTACATTTTTAATCCTTAGATTTGAGATGGACCCTGGGGAAAGAGTTTCCTTGCTTTAATTGTCAGAAAATAGTTTCATAATTTCTGTTTTAGTGAGTCTTCAGTTATACACACATTTAGCACCCTTTTTATTTGATCAAAGTTTGTGTGTGTGACAAAGCAATTGTCTTGTTGCATGCATTCCCATCCTCTTCAATTTAATATCATTTCTGTAGGATCTCATCTAAAGGATGCTTTTTTCTTATCGTTCTTTGGACTTAATTTTGCTGTGGCAAATCAGGCTCTGTGCTCTTTTTGTTTCATACCCTGTCATTTAGAATCAGACAACAATAATTCTGGGATTGGAATGTGCTTTCTGTTATCTGGCTGATTTTGATGGATTGTCATGCGACGGTTTGACTTTGCAGGGGTTGAATGTAGCATTCAAATGTTTTGAGCAGTTAACTGAACAAACATGCAAGGGAAACTAGAGAGAAAGGTCACCAGTACAGTGTTTGGTGAGCAAAGCTCTGCAGAGTTTTTTTGTTGTTTTTGGGTTTGTTGGTTGGGTTTTTGTTGGTTTTTTTTTTTTTCTTTTTAACTTGAGAAAAGCTTTGAAATAGTGTATCGTAACACAGTTTGCAGACCACTGAATTATGTACTGTACACATGGTTAACGATTTATGGGGCCATGAGTTATTTAATCAGGTAATGCATATGCTTTGTACAACAAGCAAGCAGATGCAAACTCTGAATGGAAGAAATCGTTCATCCTTTGAATGACACACATTATATGCTGTGTTATTGGAAAAGAATATGACTTTTCCCAGCCAAAAGCTGTCATTTCCAGTGGTCATTGTCTCATCTGAATACATCAATTAAGCATCAAAGTGTAATAAACAGTGACTTTCATTTGAGGTGTGCTAAACAAGGCAAAACAGAGAAACCTCAGGTCTCTGGCATTAGGGTCTTGTGTTGTCACTGCTGTGAATTTTAGGTTTTTTGCAGAAAAGGACACAGCCTATGACAAGGCTTTGGTTTTAATACCTACTGAAACTGAAATGTCTTCTTGCTGTAGAGGTTTTAGCCCCAATGAAGGGGAAGTGGCAGATAGCTGTAATGATGTGTTGCAGCATAGGATATAAAGGGTAAGGACAGCTAAGGAAAAAGCATTGTACTCTTCACAACAGACAGGCCTTTTTTGCAGTGTTGGCTCAGCACTTTGGGGCTCCTATTTTGGGTTGGGCTATGTTAGTTACATAAACATGAAAGAAACAGAAAAGAAAGAATGAAACCCATTAGAGGGAAACAAAGCAAGTCTCAGAAAAAAGGTGATGTGAGGATGAATTTTTGAACTTCTTGCGCTTGGGAAAAAGCCTTAATCTTCAAAATTGTGAGGGACAGAAAAGGGGGAGTGGAAAGTTATGATCAGCTCTGACTCTGCTAGAGAGAGGAAGTGAAGGGGAGATCTTATTGGAATCTACAGCTTCCTTGTGAGGGGAAGCAGAGGGGCAGGCACTGATCTCTTCCCTCTGGTAACCAGAGACAGGACTTGAGGGAATGGCCTGGAGTTGTGTCAGGGGAGGTTTAGGTTGGATATCAGGAAAAGGTTCTTCCCAGAGGGTGTTTGGGCGCTGGAACAGCTCCCCAGGGCAGTGGTCACAGCACCAGCCTGACAGAGCTCAGGAGTGTTTGGACACTGCTCTCAGGCTCATGGTGGGACTCTGGGAGTGTCCTGTGCAGGGCCAGGAGCTGGACTTTAACAATCCCTGTGTGGCCCTTCCAACTGGAGATATTCTATGGTTCTGCCACAAAGGGCCCTGTCTTTTGACGTGAGAGTGGTGGACATGAAGAAGCAGGGTTTTGTCCCACTTGCTACATCTCAGTGTCCATCCCAGTAACCAGAGCCACAGATCAGACCTGACAGGAATGACAAGGAGTCCTTTCAGAGTAAAAGCAGAGGCCTTGTGTCACAAAGGCATCCCTAAAGAAATGAGGCATTGTGACAGGCCTGAACCTTTCAATGTACCCTAGGAGAGCGCTCCAGTGGACCCTTGAGGGATGATCACACTCAAAAGCCACAGATACAACTAGGCACTGACTTCTACAAGCTGAGACTGCATGGCATGTTCTAGATGTGAGTAATGTAGCCAGAGCACTGCTGAGCACTTGTGTGAGGCTGGAAAGCTGCACTGAAGTGAGTGACTGTCACATACAGCGGGGATGAAATGCTGCCTCCTCAGATAAGTGTTCTTTACCCACTGCTCAAAGCCTGAGGACAGTGCAGAGCTTCCTGGAGTTGCTGCTCACAGCAGCTGGGTGAGCGGGAGATGAGAGGGAGCAGTGCAGACAGGTCTCCTGCTGCAGTGTCCCCTCCATGCTTGTTGGAGTCAGCGAGTCAGGGGTCTCTCTGAATCCTTCAGGGAGAAATCAGAGTGCAGGGATTGAATTAAAGCCTTTGGATGGATTGAAGTATATTAAGCCACTCACACATGAAGTAGACATTTAAGTAGAAGTAAGTTAGTAAGTTTTAGGGTGAGCTGTAATGCTTTTAGTAAGTGAAAGGTTTAGATTCCTCAGTAACAGTGTGAGTTCTAGGGCAGGTGGAAACACACTCTTGTTTTCAGCAAGAGGCTGCAGACCCACAGTTGTAGACAGTACTTAGTTATAATAGAGTTATAGTGAGAATATTGCTTACATTTTTCAGATAGAACAAGATAGGTTGTATGAGTAGTTGTATACATAACCTGGCATGCTAAGAAACTAGAATTCTAATGGGTTAAGGAGTGTTGGTCCGAGTTTGCATCTAAGTTGTTGGAAAAATCTTTTATAAGAGTTTGTACTGGGGAGAGTTGTTGCTTTTAGCCATTCTGGCTTTTAGCCATTTGCATATTGCCACTGCCTTTGCCATTGCTTTTTTGCCATTGCCTTTTGAGACTGATGTGCTTTGTAATAAATAACCTTTTTAATTATTAGCTGCTTTGCTTATTTAAGATAACCCAATGAAGTAGGAGCCAAGAGCTCTGGAGTTGGTGCCTTAGAGCACCGGAGGTCAAGAATCTCTCAATTCAGGTTCCTCAAAGCAGATGAATTATTTAATTTAGTGCTCTCTCTCCACACTCTGTTGTTGCAGCTGTGCTGCCTCCTTCCACTCTCTTTGAGAAGGTTACCTTTGGCAATATTTTTTTTTTTTTTTACTAACATCACCTGAAAGGCAAATAGCAAGAGATAAAAGGGACACAAGATTTCAAAACATCATGCTGTTTTACAAGCTACTGAATTTTGACCAAAAAAAAAGCCTATTGTTAAAAAGACCACAGCACCACCTCATTAACAAGAGGACTACACAAATTTGGACAACTGACACATAATTTTATGCTACTCTAATTCCTGTAAACTGTGACAGTCAAAAATGTGTCCAGAGCAGAGACCACCCTTAGCCTTTGTAGGTATGCATGTAGACTCTAACTGGCAAATATCTTTGTAATTTTCCATGAGAAGTAGCATTTAAATATCTCCTAAAACTTGTTTTTCAGGTAACAAATAGGAGAAGCGAAAATAACAGTTAAATTTAACATTTATTGTGGGCAATAAATGGTCCACATGGTTGAAGTTCCTGATTAAACATATGAGCTGGGTTTTTGTCGTGTCCAGTTGCTTCATTTTGGTGAAGAATTAGGCTTTCTTTCTCAAATTAATTCATTTTTCTTAAGGACTGAGGAATTGCATGTGCTTTTCAAGCTACCCACTCCTTCCTCAGAGCATTTCCTTGTCTGACTGCTGAGAGAATGCATTTACCTGCAGCAAAGCTATGGCAATTAAGGGAATGATGGCAAATAAATCCAAACCTTCTTCAGTGTTTGATGTGGCTGGCCAGGTGAGACTCTTGGCAACAGAAAAAACCCACAGACCCTTCCTTTTAGAAAATGTGATAAAAACAAACGTCAAACACCAATGACTCAAGGTCTTTTCAGGCATGTTATTCCTTGTCCTTAACTTAGCCTTTCCCACTTAGAAAAAGGCTCCAGAATGCTGTTTGGACTTTACTTGTTTGTTTTCCTTATTTATTTTCTGATTTGCTTTAATCTGTGATATCTTGAGTTGTATGATATTTTCTACAAGTTTGGCATACCTGTGTTCTTACACAATGCCTTTTTCTTGTAGGCCTATTGCATGAGTAGACCCATCACATCTGATCTTTCCAGCATCTCTGATTTTAATGTTTTTGACAATTTTTTTAAAACTATGTGGTCTTTCTTTCAGATGAACAAGGATGTTGATCCTGACACTGTTCTGCACAGCAGCCCAGTAGATATATTTTCAGTGCATCACTCTTGGCTGGTTTGTTATTCTTGTTTGTTTGTTTGTTGGACATTTTATTATATATATATATAATTTTTTTTTGTCATGTGTTGCAGTGCATAGTCATGATCAAAGAAATAATTTTCTAATTGCATCTTCTTTGTTTTCATGATCCTTCAGAACTTTATTCCATAATTATACACTTAGCTTTTCTTTGTTTATTTTTAATTTACTTTTTTTTTTAGCATAAAGGATTTAATAAACACATTTACAGACCTATTTTTCACCTGCCCGAACAGCTTGTCCTTATAGCCAACAGTAAATGTCAGAATATATGGAAAATTCTGTGGCAGGTGACATCTTAAAACAGTGGAGGACTATTTATGCCAGGTAGTTTAGAATGTCAGATCAGAAGAGCTGTGTCTGCAGGGGAGGGCTCTCATGGGTTAAGGACAGATAAATGGCACAGACAATTTAAGGACGATTTAAGAGATCAAGGCTTCTCTTTTATTCTGCAATCCATTGTATTATGAGGATGTTGCAGAGTGTGAGATAACTGTGCTACTTAGAACACCTATGTGTAAGCCAACATTTGTGGGGGAGCCCTAGGAGTTTAATTTGGGCT
>JAOTQP010000251.1:11005840-11056881 GCA_026413545.1 Cichladusa arquata
CCCAACAATTGCTAAGGTTAAAGGTTTTTGCTACTTCTTCTCCTAGGACTAAAAAATTATTCTCCCACTTCTGGCCCAAACCTAACTGACAATATAAAGGTAAGATTATTAAGAAATTCTAATGGTGTAATCTAATTTCCTAATCTAATTCTCACATTGTCTTCCCCACAATCTGTGGCAAGTAAAGGCACAAAAACCACTTAACATAAAGAAAACAACGACAGTGAGGATTAGCCCCCAATGACTGGAGATCCAAAAGGAGGGATGTCCACACAGATTATTTGAGCAGACAGTTATGTGGGTAGGCACATAAGGCTTTCCCCCGATGTCAATGCCCTGACTGCTGCTCCAGTCCAGTCCTGCAGTGTCAGTTGCAGCCTCCCATCCTCCTCCAGCTGAGATATCCAAATCTCCGGGGTTTCAGAGACCTTGACCTGAGTGTGATAGGTTCACCTGTGTTCAGCTGTCTTGACAGCTGTTTCTGTGCTTAGTAACACTTGGAAAGGTCCACGCCACTTCGCCACCAGTGGTGCTTCTTTCCACTCCTTAACTAGGACTAAATCCCCCGATTCAATGTTATGAACAGCAAAGTCCAAAGGCAGCCTCTGTGCTAACTGGGCTACCTATCAAAGAGATTTCACAAGACAGTATCCTGGCCACGTACTGGTTTTAAATATACATCTTCAACTCCCCCCAATGAAAATTAGCAGGGAAAGAGTCCCAAACAATTCAAAGGGGAACAATTGAACATTCCCTTGGATTTGGCTCTGATTCTTGCCAAAGCTAATGGCAAAAGCTGCACCCATGCATTTTAGTTTCTGTTACTAGCTTCAAAGGGTGTTTCTTTATTCCTCCATTTATCCTTTCTACTTGACCTGAATTCTCAGGGTGCCAGGGGTTGTGGAGGTCCCACTGAATTCTCAAAGCAGCTATAATCCCTTGAAGGATGCCCTCATAAAATGAGATCTCCCATCCAAGTTCACTGCCTTCACAATACCATTTGTTAAATGATAAATTTTCCACCTCCAACAAGCGAGAAATTAAGGTCTCATGAGCTAATGTTTTTCCCCTGCAGGTTAATAAACCTCTGTCTTGGTTTGAAAGACAGGTGTTTGTTAAAAAAGGGCAGGAGCCTTTCTTGAAATGGACAATGTAAACCCCCTCCCTTCAAATTATTATAATTTTGAAATTAAGGAGCTCTCAGGCAAAGATATGGGAATAGGAATAACAGTTCTATACTTGGAAAATTAAAATAAAAATACAGTAATACAAAAAACAAACCCAAACCACTGACAGAGTCAGAATACAACCTGACACCCTGTCAGTCAGGGTGCTGGTAGCAGTCCGATTAAATAGTGGCTGCAGTCCTCCTGGAGTGACAGATCTGGTTCAGTTGAAGAAGGGGTCCTGTAGAAGGGTGCAGTTTTCTTCCGAACGTCCAGTGATAACGTAGAAGGGTCTGTTTTTCTTCTGGAATCCAGTGGAACAAGGCTGCCCTGATGTTCCAAATCTCAGTATTTATCTAGGTAGGAAATGCTTGGCTCCTTCTCCAGGGTGGAGCATCTCAGAATGGGATGATGTAATTTTATCAGCCATGCAGTGGGACTTAATTGTCCATTAACAGCAGATATCTCCCTGGAGGAAGGATGGGTTGTGGAAAAGATAAAGAACACAACCCAAGACACTGCCCTTGCTGTATTTCATTTTATTTACTGTAAAAGCCGTGTAATTGGTTTCCACCTAACATTGGGATCTTAACTGGTGGTTCGTCTTATCTCTGAAGCATTTGTGAGGGTTGAAGCAATATGGTTATTAGACATTTCAAAGTAATGCCTTTTTCTGCTTACCTGCATATCCTATCTGCTTTCAGATTCAAAGTCTGTTGGAGTCAGTGAGTCAGGGGTCTCTCTGAATTCTTCAGAGAAAAATCAGAGTGCAGGGATTGAGTTAAAGCCTTTGGATGGATTGAAGTATATTAAGCCACTCACGCATAAAGTAGACATTTAAATAGAAGTAAGTGAGTAAGTTTTAGGGTGAGTTCCAATGCTTTAAGTAAGTGAAAGGTTTCAAATGCCAGAGTAGCAGAGCGAGTTCTAGTCAAGGTTGAAACATACTGATATCTTCAGCAAGAGGCTCCAGGCCCACAGTTGTAGACAGGACTTAGACATAATAGAGCTATAGTAAGAATATTGCTTACGTTTTTCACATAGAACAAGATGGGTTGTTTGAGTAGTTGTATACGTAACCTGGTGTGCTGAGAAACTAGAATTCTAATAGGTTAAGGAGTGGTGGTCCAAGTTTGCATCTTAGCTTGTTAGCAAAATCCTATGTAAGAATTTGTATTGGGGAGAGTTGTTGCTTTTAGCCATTGGCTTTTGCCAGGGCTGCTAGCTATTCGCTTATTGCCACTGCTTTTGCCATTGCTTTGCCATTGCTTTTCTGCTTGCCTTTTGAGACTGATGTGCTTTGTAATAAGATGTACTTTGTAATAAATAACCCTTTTAACTATTAGCTGCTTTGCTTATTTAAGATTACCTGATGAAGTAGGAGCCAGGAGCTCAGAGCTGGTGCCTTGGAGCACTGAGGTTGAGAACCACACACATGCTCACCTTCCTGGGCTCTGCCACGCTCCCTGCACCTTTCTGTGAGTGACTCTGGCTCCCCCACAATCCCTCCTGGTCAGATTTTTCTCTGAAAGCTGGAATGCTGTCTGGGAAGAGAGGGAGATGCCCCATCTTGTCAGAGTGGCATTGCTGCATGTTTATTCCTGGAATGGCTAGGCTCCCTTTATGTTCTTTGTAGAGTTGGGATTAATTTTTTTTTTTTTTTTAATTCCTGAGAAAGGATCCAGCTTTGAAATTTTCCCTGATTATGAAGAAGCGAAAGTCTTCCTTCATGTTTCCAGCATCTGACTTCAACAAAAGTCCCCTAAGGTTTTCCAGTTAGAGGTTGGACTTCTGTGAATAATGGTGACTCAAATATTCCAAAGCAATTTTAATATTCTCTATATCCATCAAAGTACTGCAGCTAGGTCCATGCAACTAGCTTCAGAAAGCCACGTGAAAATGCAAATGTTTGCTTTCTCAACCAGAACTGAAAAATACTAAGCATTTCTAAAGGAGAAACAGAACAGTATGTTCTACTTTCCTTATGTATTTTATAAAAAAATGCATATATAAAAATGAATATAAATTCTTTTAGGAGAAATTGTTTCATAAAAGAAACATGAGTTTGCTTTGGCAAAGATGCTTATGATTTATGGTTCATTCTGTAAACTTGGCCAAACAATTTCCTTCTCCCTTATGATTGGAGAGCAGAGCTGTCGGGGGCAGGGAGTTACAGGATGGCATCTGTTCTTAGAGCAAGAGAATTATGTTTATTCATGATTAGTTTATGCAGAAAATGCATCAAAGAGTTTATTTGAATTTTTGATAAATTTGCCTTGTAGAAAAGAAATATTTTTCTTAATTGGACCTTATAGGAAAAATCCCAGTAATGGCAAATGCAAATGAGAAATAATCTGAATTTGAAGAGGGTTGTTTTTTTTCAGAACCACTAGTGCTCAAAGTAGGGTGAGGCTACTGTCTTTGCACTTTTTAATAAAATTGTGGCTTTTCTTCTCCTCTTCATTTCCATATGCATATTCCATGGTAGTACAGTAGTGGTTTAACATGTAGCTTCTTCATGAATCTTTACTGAAAGCAGGAGATAAGTTTATCACTATCATGCTCAGTAGCCTTCTTTCCCTGCTTGCTTTTTAGTATTGAATGAGGTTTTATAAAGTGCCACCAACCATGCCAGTTTTCCATATTTTTCACTCTATGTAAATTTTTGCAGAGAGGTAGGGAGAGTAAGTGAAAGATTGACACTGGTATCTCCTGAAATGTTCCCTGTTTTTTTTTAAGCAGCTCAATTTTCCTATAGCGTTGCCAAAAACCTAACAGATGATGTTTTCAGGATCAGAGACAGGAGATTGAAATGTTGCTAATGTCTGTAGCACTTAAGTCATAGAATTCTGTAAAGAAATGTGCCATGATTGATCTGATTAATCTTTTAGATGGGTGGTGAGAGAGAAAGAAGCTTCTCCACCATGTGGAATTTTTATATTTATATAACTGCTTTTTAGAGGCTGAGCTTGGGTGTCCTTGTAATATCCTGACACGGGTGACTTGCACTCAGCAATTCCAGCTGAATTGAGTGCTCTGCGTCAGAAAGGAAAAGTTTTCTGTCTGGCTGTAATAGAAACATTTTTTACAATTCTCTCCCAGGAGCAAAGTCCTGTGGGATCCTTTGGGGACTGTAAAGCAGCGTGGCACACAGGCCTGTTGTCACTGTGCAGAACCTGTCCCCTTGCTGCAAAGAGGGTTCTCCATCTCAACCCAAATTTGGTTCATGGCCAAAAAGCTTCAGGGTGTAGCTCATCATTCTCAAGATTAGCTGGAATTTTGGATAAACATGGATGCTCTAGCTGAGCTGGAGAAACTGGCATTTACTCTGCCATGCTGATCTGCAGCAGATTTGTGAGTCAGCCTTCATTCAGTCTAACAAAGCTACAAGACCTGGAGCTCGTGCTGAAGGATTCCAGCCCTTCCCCAGCTTCTCACTGATGAGGAGAGCAGGGGCACCTCGTTCTGGTGCCACCAGTCATGGCACAATTGGTACAGAAATCCTGGTTTCTCCTTGAAACTCACACGAGCAATTACCTGCTGGTTATCTCACACAGAACTGACTCTTTCCAGCCCTGCCTTTCAGCTTCAACGCTGCAATACTCGATAAGTGGAGCTAAGGATATTTTCCTTTTCATGTCAGTTCTTGTAAGTTCTCAGTCTCTGGGCAGGAAGCAGAGGGCAGTATTCATGTGTCTGTGTAGATACACATGCACACAATTCATTGTTGCTTTAGCAAGAGCACAGAGCTTTAGCAAGGATGCAAAAAAGCCAACATACAGTGCACTGCAACCAAGGAGCAGAACTGGTCAGGCATTGCAATAATATAGTTCTATTTTGGAAGGAAACAGACTTAGAAAAAAGACAATTCTGTTGTTCCCTAAACTAGTAGAAGAGGAAAAAAAAAATTGCCAAAATTCAGAAAATTTAAAACATTTGATTAAGTCTGTTTGGTCTTCTTTCTTAAAGGAACCTGCTAAATAAAAACCCAGAACAATGTGCGTGAAAAATAGGCTTCAGTAGGGCTTGTGTTCCTACTGTTATTTGTTCAGTGCCTATAATGCCACACAGAACTTAAAGAACATTTAATATTACAATTAATTATATCACGTTTTGGAATAAATAATTTCCTAAACATGCACTCTGTCATGGTGACCACTGATAGGGAATTTAATTTGAAACCCAGCTCTTGGCTTCTGAAAATCAGCTCTAACTAAATTGTTGCAGTCATTACATGTTGTAAAGCCTCTATATTTCACACTTCATTTTCTATCCAAATGGATGACAGCCTACTTCAAAGGGCAAGAAGTAAACCTGTGGTCAGAGTGTTCACCTGAGCAGCATGCTCTCCCTAGATCCCATGTCTGGCAGTTGCACGCATTTTGAATTCCTGCAGGTTTACAATTTAATTGGTCAAAAATCAAAGGGTGTCCAGTTGAACTTGACCTTATAACAGGGTCAGAGATTGGGGGCAGTGTTTGATGCTCCACCTTTCCTGACATTTCGCTGTTGCACAAAACTGGGAAAGATGTTTCAATGAACTTCCCAGGCTGGAAATGTTAACCCCAAATGTTCAGAGCTTGTGAGCATGAAGTTTATATGGCAGAGAGGCAGTTTCAGAGCCCTGTTTGTGGGCCTTGTAGATGCTGAATTATAAGAAGAGAAAATGTACTAATTTGTACTTTTGCACAGTCTGTAACATCAACCCAAGTACTGAGATCCTCCTTCAGCCACTGTGAATGGTGCCAGTGTGTAAGACTTTGCCATGGTAAACATACAAATATTTAAAATTTCAGAGGCAGCATATACCCAACCCTCAACATTGTCTTTTTCATGACCAGTCCAGACATTCCTTGTTATATCTGTGGGCAACAGTCTCTGGGTACTTTTGATTTTTTTGTTTATATGGAGATTACTGGGGGAAATACTTGGAGACAGAAGCTGGGAAGTGTTTGAAAGAAGACCTAAAACAGAGTTGATATGAATTTGAATGGAAAATTAATGTTTATTTGCTACCTCATTGCTTTGGACAGTTTAAGTCACATCTTTTAAAAAACCCCATCTTTTGAGTGTATTTTATTTGTGGATCCCTGGGTGAAATGAAGTTGGTGTTACTGAGCACAGGGGCTCCAAATTCATTCCTCTTTGCTCTTCTCTCTTTTCTGCTCCCTTGGGCAGCCTGGTCTAAAGTGAGCAGAAGGGAATCATTGATCCTTGCTGAGGTTTGAAGGAACAGTGAGCTCTGCTGTCTTTGCTGGTCCTCTCAGCTGAGAGGGAATGCAGCAGGAATTTTTGCCAGTGGTGACATGGTAACTGAGGCAGGACTGTGTCATTGCATCGGCCTGTCTTCATTTCAACTCATGAAATATTTGTGTCAACACTCAGGGTGTGCAGCTCACAGAGAGGGAGATGCCCTGTTGCTGTTGGAGATGAATATAATGGCCATACAGACTAAATTTGTATGGGGACCCAAAATCTCTATTCATTTTTACTTTTTCTCTTTTTTCTTTCCTTAAGCCAAACTCCGTATCTGGGGCTGTGTCACAACAGAGAGCAGTGTTTGGGGACCTCAGTGTCATGTGCAAGTAATTAGAACATTGTCACTGTTTATCTGATCAGAGATTGATAGTTCAATACCTTTCAGCTTGGCTGGGAAGGTAAGGTGCAAGGACTTTTAAACACTGTTTTCATCAGGGGACTGATTTGGGCTGGTATTTGTGATACTGTTCATGTGTAAATGCCTGCTTTTAAAATAATTTTTGTTTAGATAGGACCACTTTGCTTTCCTTTTGGAAAAAACCCAAAGGAGATACACCTAGATGTATCATCAGAAAATGAGTGTTATGGTAGAAAATAGAATGCTTAATACTGTTAATCACTGTCCATGCTAAAAGCAGTAATGAACATTTTTTTAAAATAAATTTTAAATGTCACTCATTTATAGAAAAAACATGCTAATTTTTAAAAAAATCTAATTTTCTACTCAGATTTATAATCCCTTCTTCTTTACTACTCATTCAGATTATTCATGCAAAACCTGAGGTGTTACTGGATGCTGGATATTTCTTTACTTATTTCTTTTTCATGTTTGTACCCAGCTCATTTGGTCATTTTCAAGTTATAACTGTGTTTTTTGGCACAGCTTTCAAAAACCTAACCAACTGTGGGATGGAAATTGCATTGTACCAAGTTGTCCCCACTTCCCACTAGCTGCCCATTTCACAAACAGGTTTATAAACCTGGCATGGCCCAGTATCATTATTCTGCAGCAGGTGTCAGTTGGGAGTTTTTTTTATCTTTCAGGATCCCTTGACCTTTCTTTTGGGCACACGTACAGTGTGTTAATGATGAGCGATGTCCACACATCAGCACTAATTCAAACTTGAGCTCTTCCAGAGTTTGAAATATGCATGGATAAAGTCTGTGCAGATGGTCCTGAATTTTAATATATAAAAGTCACACTAAAACAAAGTTAACTTTTAAAATTCTGCAATAAATCACAAAAAGCTGAATATGATCCTCTGGATGTCTTAATTAGATGAATTTCTTTCACTTAATCAGACATTCAAAGTCAAAGGGACAAAAGACACAGCCTTTTTTAGTCACTAAATCCTGAATAATGGCTTAGTGGTCAGAAGAGTTGATCAAATTACTTGCTGCCATTCATGTTTATATTTTGTTGTATTCTTTTTTTCGTTAAGTTGGAAATCACTGCTTCAATTTTTTTTACAAGACAGAATCAAGAATACCCTTCATCAGGAATTGTAGTGATAGGACAAGGAATAATGGGTTCAAACTGAAAGAAGGGAAATTTAGGTTAGATCTATGGAAGAAACTCTGCTGTGAGGGTGGTGAGGCACTGGGAGAGGTTGCCCAGAGAAACTGTGGATGCCCCATGCCTATGCAAGGCCAGGTTGGATGGAACTTTGAGCAACCTGGTTTCATGGGAGGTGTCCCTTTCCAGGACAAGGGCGCTGGAATTGGATTATCTTTAAGGCCCCTTCCAATGCAAACCTTTCTATGATCCTAGAATTCCCAACAGCTGCATTTCCAGGCTTGCTGCCATCCAAGAATTTGTCATCATGGCCATCTGCACAGGGATGCATTTAAGGAGTGGTTAGTTTGAATCTGACCTTCAAAGATGGGTAAATAGCAAGAACCAAGGTGAGCCCCACAACCCAAATTTAGGCATCTCAGATGGGAGCCAGCAGTAGGAAGGGCAGAGGTTGAGGACCCTGAGCATCCTCTGGGCTCAGAGAGGGGCACTGCACCCGCTGTGTGCTGCTCAGAGCTCACACAGAGCACTTGGGGGCCATCAGACTGGAGCAACCCTACCCTCAAGGACTTCTGTTTACCACAAGCACATGGCACTTTTAAAAATTTTCACATATGGCTAAATTAACATGATTTCCTAATGAGGAAATTAGCAAATGTCCAACTGCTTCAGGGTTATCTCCATGCTGAGTTCCCGGTGTTTTTTCCTCCCAATCTTAAAAATGTTCCATTTTGGTTTAAAAAAGTGATTCATGCTGGCAACCTCTCCAGATTTTTCTAGCCTTATTGAAAACAGCTGTGACATTTTTGCTGAAGTGGGATGTCTTTTGTCCTGCGTGTTTGGTTTTTTGTTTTTTAATTAAGCCAGAGGTAGAGCTGGAGCACGGAAACATCAGTTGCAACCATAAACAAAGTTTTTAGAGAATGGGGAGGAAGAGAGAACCTGAGAGCAAGGATTTACAATGGGGAAGTGTTAGGATTGACTCTAGGTGTCACTGTGAGCTATGCCTGTAATTCTGCAGCTCCATTTCCACTTTTATTCAGTGACCCCCCACTTTCCAGCCTTCTTCCTCCTCTCAGTTTCTCCCATGTCTCTCCCTCTCACTCTGTAACACACACACACGCATGGGCATGCAGAGAAGTCTCTGACAAATAATAGCTGGAAGCAAGGAAGTTACTGTGATCATTAGAGAACATGGCATTGATACAAATTAATAGGTATTTATTAAAAATGCTGGTTAACCAAATAGTTATGATGCGTGACATCTCATTTATATGAAGTCCTGGAAAAAAAATGAGTTTAAAAAAAAAAGTTGCTGAGCTTTCTTTTGCCCATTTCAATACTTCTACAGGTAAAAGCAGAAAGCAAACACCAGCAAACAAAATACTCTCCCAGTTTTGTTGATTTATATTGGGCAGGGCTGGATCATTTTAGGCATTATGGGCTTCATTGGTGGCACAAGGGGTTCTGGCAGATTTTGGAACTGTACCCACCTGCAAAAGCAACCTCTATCTCTTAATGCTTTCTGTTCACTAATATTAAGTTAACTTCCCAATTTATAATTTAGAACACTTTCCTATAAGACCCACTTAGAGAATACTAACTAATGACATACAGCAACATCATTAAACACTTTAGTGCCTCGGGGTAACAGACTACAATGCATCCTGCAAAGTAGCACTCAGAGGCTGTATGAACATATTCTGTCACCTTGCAATCTCTTACAGCATAGCCCTGGGAATGTGCAGGGAGATAACACACAGTGGAATAGAACAAAGTCTGCTGGAGTCACACTCTCCTTAACGTGAGGAATTATCAAGATGCCGTACGCTTCCCGGTTAGGTCCCAAACAGATGAACTTCTGCAAATGAGCAAATTTAAATGCCTTCTTATCACTCATAGGCAGAACCCTGTTTTCATGGTGTTACTGAGAGTCTGATGTTACTTTTAAGTGACTTTGTGCAGTGATCAGTACTTTGGTCCTAATTAGTAAAAGTAGTTATTGCCTTAGATTTAAATCATAAACAGAAAAATTGGTCATCTGATGTTTTAATTCACCCCTCTGCCAACCTGAAATTATTCCGTGCTCTACATACTCTTAACTTTTCTCCTGCATCACTCTAAATTTCCTAAGCAACAGTTTGCATGACTTCAAGTTTTTTTTCTTTGGAGTTTGCTTTTTTTTTACTGGAATTTAGTGAGGCTCTTCTGAAGGACAAGACTAATTTTTAAAGCAGCTTTGTAGAACTCCATCTCTCTTTGATTCAGGTTCCTCTGACAGTGCTGAATCTTGAATTTTTGTATCATCCCATGGGAAAGGGATGCAAATTACAAATTTTCCCAGTGAATGTTGCTTGTTGCTAGCTGGAACTTCTGAACCACCTCTCCTTGGTTTTCATCCTCCCCTGGTACTGCGCTGCACACTGAATATTCTTCAATATGGTGATGAGTCCGAGATGCACCCTGTCACTAATCCAGTCACTCGTGGCTGCTGTGATTATCCACTCCCTGTAAAATTACTGCTGGACAATGTCACCTGAGTAGTCTCACCTCTGGATGCAGCAGCCCTTTTTTCTTTCTGTTTTGGCTTTTTTTTTTTTTTTTTTCTGTTTTAATCGGGATTAAGCAGTCAGATCTGATGACACTTCACACAAGTGCAGTTATTTGAAAACATACTGTCCTTTCAATCACAGTAAGTGACAGTGTGCACAGTGTGCACTCCAACGATGCCACGGCTGCCTTTGATGCCTGCTCTGACTTGCTTTAAGATAAATAGTTCAGAGGAAAATTCTTTACAGTAGCAAACTACTTTTGCCAAATGTTTAGCTCTATAGAGTTCTTTTTTTGCTCTTACTTTTTTCTTTTAAAAGGAAAATATAACAGGGATGAAACTGGAGGAGAGTTGAGGAGCCATTTCTTAGGATGAATATTTTTAACTGGGGACAGGCTTAAATTCCTGTATATTTAGAGCAAAGGAGTGGGTGTGAGGAAATATTCCTAAGCTCCTTGCTCCCATCTCCATGCCCAGTTTCTCTCTCATGGATATTACAGAGGCTTGAGTGGGAGTTTGGGATTTTTCACTATGTGGGAGACAGCTAGTGGCAAAAGGAACCTGCAGAGCTGAGTAAACCCCACACGACTGCATCTCTAATTTCTTCCCTCACGCTGTCCTTTGGGTGATGGGGTGGTGGAGATGAGCCTTGCAGAGTGTGTGACTGGGAAGGGACAGCAGCACCCGGCTGGGGTGGGGTTCCTTTGAGCACAGAGCTCCCCAGAGCACCTCAGGTCACTGCTGCTCCAGCCCTGCTCTCTGCAGTCCCTGTCCCCAGGATCAGGGGAACACCACAGTGCTGCCCCAGGGCAGATGCCAAAATGCTTGCTGTGCCCACACTGAGCTGTGCCCATTTCCACTGGGGCAGGAGGAAAGGTCTCCTTGCATAGCTGTGAGCCCTGAAGAGTCAGGAAAGAGCCAACAAACACTGCAGAAGGGATGGAAGGGTGGCTTCAGTTTGCTGTCTCTGGAGAGTTTAGGGATGAGGAGTGTTTCCAGCAGTGAAAAAGGAGAAGAAGAATCTTAATGGAAAATGTTCTTAGTCACAGCAGAAATTTTCACTAAGTGTTTTTTTTCCTTTTTTTTTTTTTTCTGTAACATTTTCTGGTGCCGACTGCAAGTCATGCAGTATTTAAATTCTCTTCATCTCGGATGATTCACTGAAGGTCAGGTCTCTTGAAGTAATATTTTCTTTCTTATCTTCACCTAATCAATCATGTCATATGTAAAAAGTCCAAGCAGTTGTATCAGTGCTTTAGTACAATGTAACAATATTAGACCAATCAAAATAAACCAATTGCATATTAGAAATTATTTTAAAGTGATATGGCAAAAAAAGATGCACAAGCTGACAAATAAAGCTGATAAAATAACACTCATTGGTCATTACAATGTGGAGGAAGTTGTAGGGGTTTTTTTCTTCTTCTAGGATATTTAACTGCTTGGTTTCTAATATTTCTTTTAATGTTTGCTTTTGCCTGGGAGGAATGTGATAAAATTATGCAAAGCTATGATTCACATAGAACAAATACAGATTGCAAACTATATAATGTTATCCTGGCCTGCTGTTTATAAAGCAATGAATATGCCTGCTAACTCTGTATGCTGATGATTTTTTGAAGCCAGGTTTATAGCTGGATGAATGACCTTTACTTTTTCTAATTATTATTTTACACAAGCAAATAATTTACCTTTATAATCATAAGCAATCATTGAGAAAGACCCTTGGCAGGTGCAGGCATATTGTACTTTTCATATCGTCAGCAAATAGCATTTTTCTGGTTGTGATGTGATTTCTATACCTTGTGTGTTGCTCTACACAGAAATAGTGGGAATTTAAACTTAAGGCAAATTATCTCAATTGTATATTTATGAATTTGAATAAAATCATAGGCTTTCCTCATTGTGCAGGCAAGCCTGTTGGGTAGATGATTCTGGTGCAGTCTCTGCTCAAGAGTGGCTGAAGAAATCAGACTTTTCTCACCAGATCAAACAGTGGTGTCAGCCTTACACAGAGTCTTAGGACTTGGAGAAAATCTGATTTTTTCATGGTCAGTGTGCCCAGAAGGGCACTGTCACCAGTGGCCAGTTGCTCAGCCATAGCCAGTTAAGCAGAAGCACACGAAAAGGCCGGCTCAGTTTCTTGTGTTTTTGACACCATTTGAGTCTCTCTGAGCTTCTCAAGGGTCAGACACTGTTTTAAAGCACTTACAACAGAATGGCAGTGAGTGAATTGCTGACAGCATAGCATGCAATCTTGCTCAAGAAGTGTGGCATTAGTCTAGAGGCAACATGGGGTAGTTCAGAGACACCTGAGCTGTTTCAGCAATAACACTGAACTTTCATGCTTCAGCTCTTTCTGATACAGCTCCCTGTTTCACAAACAGGTGTCTAAAACTGCTGTGAAAGTCACTTCACCTGCAGACTGAGCAAAAGCCCACTGACTTTTCATATAATGGTGTAGTGTCAAGTAATAATGTGCACATTTTGTCTCTTGGGAATTGCAGCTTGGGAGCCTGTTGTCTGTGAAAATGAGAAGAGACCCATGCTTTGAGGGAGCTGGCAAAGCAACCTGCTGGAGGCTGCCCTTCGTTTCTCTGTTTTCCCTCTGTCACCACTTGTGCAGCAGAGGGACTAATTCTGCTGTGTGTGTTACAGGATTTGTCCCATTTCTTTTCCATCTCAGGAACAAATTAATTGGGTGGGTTTTTTTTTCTTGTTGTTTGTTGGTTTAGTTTGTTTTTTTTTTTTTCCCCGCTGAATTCACAGAAATGCCACAAACCCCATTCTTCCTGCAGAACCTGCCTCTGCTCTGCATTGCTGCATAAGAGTGACTGTAATAGCCATGTGACACGTTGACAAGAGTAATTATACCCAGAGGAGCTGGTAATTTATGTTGGGTAGCAGGTGGTATCATTTCCTGGTTAGTCTGTACCCTAACTTGTTATTATCTATGGCCATCAGCAGCTGGAGTGACACCTACAGAGGAGCCCTTGGAGCTCGCAGCAGGAGCCAGAGCTGCTCCATTTGGCTGTGGATGGAAGCATTCCCCCCATCCCTCACACTGAGTGCAGCACAGCCTTTGATAGCATGGTGGGCAAGGCCAGGCACGGCTCATCTCATCGACTCTCCCCTCTTGTGCGTGACTTTCTAACAGGTTATGCTTGACAGAGGACGTGCTGCTGCTTTCTTTCAGCCACCATCATTGTGCCCCTGACTCACTCATATAGAACAGGCCATCTGAAGAGCTGCTGTCCCCAAGGGGAGATTTTTTACCACAAAGCTTCTTTGGTTTGGCAAGTGACTTCATTGCTCGTTTCTGAGATGAGCACCCCATTGTTTTGGGAGCTGTACACACACATAATTAGGGACAGAGTCTTCCTCTTCCTTCTTTCCTTCCTTTTGCCCTTAAAAGAAAAGAAAGAGAGGCAGATGGAAAATGGATGTGATGCAGAGGTAAGAATAAGTAAATTCCCAAAGAAGGTCAGGCCAAGGATCTGTGACAGAGCAAGGAGTTGATCAGGTTCTCGGAAAGGCCAAATACAATGGCCTAATGACACACTCATCTGTACTTTCCTTCCTCCCCCCGCTTATTTTTTGTATCCCCAAGTCTGCTGTGTTGCTTTATTTCCTTTAGAATTATCATGAACTGTTATATTCCAGCTCAAGCAATTAATCACTGCCCTAAAACTGTTGTAGAATCTCCTCATTCTTGTGAAACTCTGGACACCTGAGCACGTGTTGAAAATCTAGGTCTATAATCTTTGATCTTTGAGGGTTTTTTCAGCTCCTTCCATTTCCAGTTTTTAGCTTTCTCTCCTCATTTCTTCCACTTCTTCAATCCCTAATCCTTGATATTCTCACTTTTTGCTTCTTCCTTCCCTTACGAGCCTTGGTAATTCTGTCTTTTTCCTCGTAACTGGTGTCATGAACTTGTTTTATCTCCTCTCAGTTCCCTTTCCCCTGTGTGCTTCTGTTCATTTTTAAAAAGTCATCTTCCCAACTGCTTCAAAATGTAACCACTGTTTATATCATTCACTTATTTTACCAAGGGAGCTCAACATCTGAGGTCCTGCAGGTTTTTTCTACACCTGTTTACTCACCTGGAATCAACTAGCAGAGTTTCCTTGGTCACAGGTCCAGGTCCATATGCATGATCCTGACTAAAACACTTTCACAGGAGCTGTCCTCCTGTGTGATTTCTGGGAACATCTCCTGTGTAGGGATATCCAAGGTGGCTCCAAACAAGTGGACTCTTGGTGCTGCAGCTCTGCCAGGCACCACATACACATGGCCAGAGTGCTTAAATTACCCTGTAGGTGAGACTGCAGATGCCTTAGCTAGCTGCAAAAGCTTTACCCTACACTTGGATTCTTTACATTTAACTTTTATAGCTGTCATGATCCTTGAGGTGATCCTTCGTTTAATCCATGGGCTAGAAATATTGCTGAATGTGTTATATATTTCATAGGGAAATATGAAGATTTTTTTTTAGTGGAAGTGGGGTTTTTGTAGATTTTTTTTCCTTAGAGGAATGATACTGTGTTCAAAGATAATGGCAAAGAGCTCACAGTGCTTGTCATGGATACCTTTATTTTTTTCATTTGCAGTAAGAAGGTAACATCCTGTGCATTCTGTGGATGCTCCTGTGCATCTTCAGTCATGCTGCAGGAAATGGATTTAATAGAGAAATATTGTACAGAAGGGGCTGAACCATCTTTAGGACTGGAGAACTGGAAATAGGTGTTAATTTGTATGAAGTACACAAGGACAAATGTAATTTTTTTTTCCTATGAGGGTCATTAGGTGGCACTGCCAAAGAAAAAAAGGAGCCCTTAGAGATTTCACAGGACACGCCCTGGTGAAATTGTCATGTAAAAACCAAATTGATTTGTTGATGATAAGAAAGTGTAAGGGTAATTTTACAAGTCCCAGGTATAATTCTGGGCAGTTGTGTTAAAAACACATGTAGAGATGCAATGAGGAACCTGATTTTTTCCTCAGGAGAATGGAAGAGCTTTCTTGGAGGAAATAATGGAATCTGATTTACTTAGCTTAGCAAAATAAAACCCATACAGATTTCAGTGACTAAAATAAAGGAGGCAGAAAAATAATTAGTAATAGAGGTGGCTGTAAGTAAATGTGATAAAAAGCCATTAGATGAGCATGTTTCTTGAATACCTTACCCAAAGATTTTCCTGGTAAGATGGTAGTGGCAAACAATGAGCCAATTTTGAAAGTTGCAAAGTAGTTATATGAGTTTGCTGCTGCTGCTGGAACCTCAACTCAGCATCCCAAGAGAAGCCATTCATTTCTGCATTCTAGTGCCATAAACAATTTTACCTTAATTTAAAGAATTCGTATTTCAGCACTCTTTATTTTCTGGTGTATTTTTTTTTTCTCAGTGGCTTGAATAATGATCTTGAATTCTAACACTGCTTTAAGAGTTTTCAAGAGTTTTTCTCCCTTCCAAGGTTCCCCAATTTACCAGCAGTAGCTGAACGAGCCATTTGGTTTTGTCTCATATTCTGCTCTACTTTTCACATCAGGGTACTAATTTGTGTCCTGGAGTCAGTGAAGGCAGCCTGAGTACTTACTGATGGTACAGCTCCCCATGGGAACCTCTTGTACCCCATCTAGCTGAATTCTGCTGCTATTTGTTTTTCAGCTTACATTTTTCAAAATTTGATAAAACCTGAGGGAATTAGTTGCCTAATTCTTGCAGAATTACAATGTGAGTTGGATGAATAATTTCCTCAGACTTGTTTGAAAATCTCAGATTGTTATTCTAATATTATTCGTACTACCGCATGTGTTTTCAGAGCTAAAAATCTGCAATAAATAAGCTGCTGGAATCACATTAATTACAAGAATATTCACTTACAGAGTCATTTGTAAACACAACTCATAACTGGATTAGGTTGTGTAATTTTTTTTAAAAGTAAGACTGAATACTAAGAAGCTGAACTCACTGGCTTACATAACAGCTACACATCCTACAGCAGCTGTAATTTCCATAGCACTGAACTTTAAATGGGAGAAGACAAGAGCTGAGACAAAGGACATCTTTTGAAGTTTCAGAGCCTGATTCTGGAAACTGGTCAAATAAAGGTGAATGCTATTTATCATAAAGCAGACTAATTTTCTGTCAGGTTTTTCCCCAGTTAATGGTTCTTCAACCTTACAAATGAGAATAAGAACTGTGTATGTCAAGGGAATCGTATTCCCTTAACAGAAAGGGAACAGATGCCTAACCTGTAAGTTTGCATATCTCTGTTTTATTGCTGTGGGACTTGCCAGTTCTAGGGTCAAAGCAGAGCCCTAACTAGTGGGAATGGAATAGAAAAGGAAGGTAAAAAGGTAAAAGAAAGAGATGAAATCAATAAGAAAGGGTTCAAAACACATGTCTGATGAGTTCTTTCTCGCAGATAACATTGTCAAAGAATAAAACTGAGCTGGAGGGTAACATGCTACCTTTCTGTCCCGTCAGTTCACTAGAAAAGACTAAATTTGATTCAAAGCTCTGTAGAGACTTCTGAGAGATGCTATTTTCCATGAAGTGCAAGAAATTCTGAAGGAATTAAAATACTTTTAGTTAGCTAGATTATGCTGCATTCTTCTCATTAACAAGGGGAATTTGGTAGCCTCTGTCTTTGACTTTTCTGGACATTCTACATCATTTGGAGTGAAAATAGTCCTGGTCTCTTTAAGGGAGGATAAGACAGTGGATAAATTGCCACCATGTGCTAAGAAGCTTTGGGATAAAGCCTTATTCCCCAAATGAGAATTGCTAACAGGAATTCCAAAAGGATTATTACAGCCCTTTGCTTCCCACATTTTTTTGGATGATCAAATCTTTGCAAGTTCATGTAGCTTGTGAGCACTCAAAGAGGCCTGTTGTAAAATGTTCATCATGTAAGTCACATTTTTTATATCACCTGATGGCATTTTCAGACCTGGAGAGTGCAACAACTTTGTTCTTTGATTTGGTAAGAGGGTGATTAGTTTTACAACTGGAATTGGCACTGGAATTCTTCCCACTGAATTTGGGGTGTTTGTGGAAGCAACATACTTGAGGTCCCCTGATGTCACTGCAGAGCACAAGATACTTGGAAAGCAGCATTCATATGGCCTTCCTAAGTACTGCTTTTAGGAAGAATTGCTTTCGGTGCTCTTCAGAAAATTAGGTTAAATTAGACACCCAGCTTCCAGAGGGTTGGAGTCAGGCAAGAAGAGTCTGTCATTTCCAGAGAAATGGGTCTCCATTCCTTAGAAACCCAGAATATGAGGGCCAGGGAGCACCTACAACACAGATCTGCTTGCTGGATATAACCTTGATATATCTCTCCTTTATCGAAGAAAATTCGCTATCCAGACTCTATGTGGTTTATGAATAAATCCAAGACATATATGCTTGGATTTTTTTTTTTTTTTTGGCTCAGTCCTTTTATTCTGCACAGAACTCTGGTTCTCAGAGTAAAAGGTTAATGATCTTTGGGTCCAGGCTGACCCAGGATCAGAGCAGCAGTTTTTTTCCTCGACTGCAGCGGGAGGTGAATTCAGGGCCCGTTTGAAAACCTGGCTTTACATGCAGCTCAGGTTTAGACAGGGGAACCTTGTGCAGTGCAAGTCCTCTGTGAAATTAGGTGACTCTATGTTGTAAGAGGCAATTTTTTGATTAAAAGAAAAGAATCTGATAAAAGGATGTGTTTGTTTTTGGAGAACAGCACGACAATGTGTATCGTTTTTATCTGTCAACAGCCATCACCTTGTCAGAGTTTGGCTGCTGTTGATTTATTACAACCTATGCGAATGTATAATTGGTAGGCTGGTCCTCAGATCTGTGAAGGAGAGGCACAAATTTGGAAGCCAGATGTCCCATGGTAATGCACTAAAAGAGAGAGATAATCACCAAAGAGCTGAGGAGCCCTTCAACTCATTACTCTTACATACTCTCTTAGCCTTAAGATTTATCAGTGTTTGTAATGAAAGCATCTAAAATGAAAACAACATATTAACTTCTCTAAAGGCACCATCTTCCACTCTCCACAAATAAATCTTTTATCAGGATCTGCACTGCAGGAGTCCCAGCCTTTTAGTCAGAAACTGGGGGGAATTCACTGAGGCACACTATTTAGCAATGCTGTCCCAATGCCCAGAATGACCTTGACAAAGAGAAAAGACTTTGGAGGTGGAAACTTCCTGGCAAAATAATGCATGCAAGGAAGTATTACTCTCACTGAGGAGTTTCAGGGATGATTCTTGGAGCTGTTTCATCAGGACTGTTTCTCTGCCAGCACTGAAGATATTCAAACTGTGCCTGCAGAGGTGTGGTCTGCCCTTGACCTGTGTGTGGCTCAGCCTTTAAATCTGAGCATCAAGGACCATTGGATCTGAAAAGAGCATCCTGCCAGAGGGAGGACAGGGTTGTAGTTCTAGCAGAGCAGCTCTCCAGCTGAGCTGAAGGAACATTACCTTTTAAATATTGATCTGTGCTTTTAATTTGCTATTAATCACAGTGGGTTTCAGAGCATTTGTGTTTCACAAGGAGGCTGTGGCTCTTCCAAGGTGATGCCATTAACAAGTGCCTCTCATTCCTGGTGTTGGAATTCTGGTTGGCAGAAGGCAGGTTGTTGAAAATCTTCTGGGGACTGCAGAGGACTTCTATGGGGGAACACTTCTGTTGGACAGGAATGTAGGGACTGAAAGGCAGAGCTGTAAAGCCCCTGTGTAAATTATCATTTGTCTTTTCCCTCTAATTCAGTCCTGATCTGGAGAGAGGGAGAGCAATATGTCATTAAAGGAGTCTTAGTGGGTTCACAGACCAGGTGATGTACATCCTCTATTTGCCTCAGACAACCACATGTACATCTCTCTAATGTGATTAGACCGTCATACAGGGCACAGATCAATTTATTATTCTGCCTGAGAGCACCATGTTCCTCTTTAAAAAATTGTTACTCCTGAAGTTGGCAATTACTTTAAAATAAATTTACCAAAGACAAAATTGTGCCTCTTGGGTCAGCAAATGACTTCCCTGTTTTTTCTTGAAGAGACAAGGTGTTTATTAAGACCTCCTTAGTTTACTGTGTTGGGTTTTTCACTTTGAATAATTGTCCAATTAAATATAATTTGGAAGTCCATGCTAACCTACTGCTTGCATTGTATAAGTAAGAATATCTCTGAAAGATGTGCATTAATAAATCCCACTGAGCCCTATCTCTTTTAAAAAATGGGTTCCTTTGTTTAATTTTTAGAATTCTTTCACAGGGCTCTAAGCCTTACATTTGGAAAAGCTGCTGTTTTCACACAAATAATTTATACAGTCCATTCTTTCAGATTCTGTAGAAAACATTTTTATCATTTATTGTAAGATAGCTTATTCTTAAAATTATTTTTAACCTATTGTTTAGGCTTGGAGCATGTTTTACAGTTTAAAACTTTACAGATTCTATTTTGTGTGTGTGTGTATCTAGGGATTTCTACTCCTAATTTGCAAGGGGGAAATACTACGAAGTTAAGTGGATAAAAGAAAAGTAATTAAATGTAGCAATTAGATGAAGTTCTAGAAACCCAAGATGGAATTGGTCAATAAGAGATATGAAGAAGGATAAAGAAAAATGATGTTTCCTGATATAACATGTTCCACAGAGATACAGTCATGCCTGGCCTTGCAGTCTGAGCTTGAGGCTGGCAGCAGGACCTCTCACTTTGACTCAAGCACAAAGATCATTGATGTTTCTTTATCTAGTAGCATCTAAGTCACTCTAACTCATTTTCTCCTGTGGATAGAAGGCTTTTATTTCTAATAGGAATATAATGAGTATTGATTAGCTAATCAATATAATTAATAAAGTTTTTTAGAGCTGAGGAAATAACAAAGCATATGGGGGAAATTTTACCTCATTTTGCAATTCATAAAAAAACTGCCACAAAATGAATTCCAAAAAATATTTTATGCTGTTGTAATTACACTTTTAATTGTAAGTATGATTGCTCTTAATGTACTAAAAAGGTATTTTTGTTTTGCTGTAGGTAGGAGAAGACATACAGTAAATTGACATTAGGATTGAAATTAGCTGTGTACTCTGTCCTTTATATTCTGGTTGCCTTCACCCTCTAGTGAAACATAAGAAGCTGGAAAGCTTATTTGCCTTTCCTAGTCTATCAGTGCACAGAACATCTAATTAATGTTGAGGTCAGCAACACAATCTGCTCTTCCTGGAGAGTTAAGATCCAACAACCATCCAGACACCAGAATAAACTCCAGCCAAGTGTTTTCAGCCAGAATGAAACAGAAGTTAATTGGTACTGCCCTCTTCACTGCAACACCACCCATGGGCAGGAGGGTGCATCTGTCTGCATGTGCATACAAATACCTGTAGAAATCTGAAGGACATCCTTCAGTTCCTGCTGAGATGGGGAGCCAGTAACTTCACTGGAATAGCAGTGGTGGACTTTCCCCCCCCCCAGTATTTTGATAATGTAATTCTTTAGAAAGAGTGCTTACCAATAAAATAGCTTGGCTGCATCATGGAACCAGGAAAATTTGGGATAGCAAGAGGCCAGAGGAAAGTGGCATGAGACTTCAAAGGAGGTGAATTCTATGCCTGGAAAGTCACATTATACACCTTTATCTCCCTTTAGCTACCCTTGCTGTGCATGCCCAAATTGGTTTGTGGCATTCTATAGGTGAAAAACACCCTGGTCTTTACTGGACATTGTGACAAAATATCATGCCTCGCTTTGAACAAGGGGCCAGTAATTAGTGGTTGCTCTTCTCCAAGCAGTACAGAGCAGTTTTGAGAATGGGCAATAGGAAAAAAAGTGGATTTTGAAAGAGCAGTTCTTTGTTTGAGGAAGTAAAACAATATATAAAATGATCTTAAAAAAAAGAGTAAGAATGTTAGAGCTCCCACAAATTTTTAAAAACCCAAAAGCATAGAGACAAGAGCTGTAGCTATACCTGTTCCACCTCCTTTACTGCATGCTTACCTATATAGAATCCCATTCATCCATATTCTGTTTTGGAATGATGTATTGATTACTTTAACTGCACTTGCCATGCAGCTGGCATGGCAGCTGTATACTCTTACTTCTGCAAGAGTTGTTTCATTTCATAAATATTTTTTTATGCTGATTCAGCCAAACAGAGCTGCCCCAAAACTAAGCAGAAGGATTGGCATAAACCATGCTCTGATTATTTTTTGAAATATGGTACACTGATGGTTTTTGAACAAAATACTTTTCTGCCAGGCATGAACAGCAATGGCACCCCTTAAAAGCATCTACATTGAACAGCACCTGCAAGGTTTTCATGCATCCCTGCAGTGTTCTGCATCCCAGAGACCTGTCTCCAGCTGGGGAAAAAAGTGGCAGGAAGAAGTTTGTTGAAATTACGCCATTTTGTGAAATAGTACTGTGGTGACAAATCAGAAAATTCAGACAGTTTTTTATCAATATTTTCCAGCCAGCTCTTATTTGCTCTCTCTCTCATGAGCAACTTTACAAAATGCAGTGCTTAATTCATGCTGTGGTTACTCAGTTAATCACCCAAACCTGCTTTTCTTCTCCGTTTTCTACATAAGTATCTACTTCACAGGCTTAGTGATGATAGTCTGGGGTTTGCAAGAGTACATAAGCAAGACACCATATCTCTGTTCATGCTGGAAAAGTCCTGCTTGAGCTGTTCTTACATTAATAAGTTTATCTAGGTTCTCCAAGTAAGCTTAGGTGGATTCTGACAGTACTGCTCTGAACTGAGCAGCAAGTTTCTTGTTGGAAGCAGAAAGTACTTACTGGTGTTTCATGTCAGTGAGATGAACAAAGTACTGCCTGAGGAGTGGGAGCAGAGTCCTAGAATGGATTTTTGTGGGGTTGAGGGCTGGGCCATGGCAAATTGCTATTATTGACTGTAGATCCTCACTGTCCTTCAGTGTGGGGGGTATCACAGAGGTGTGTGGGAACTAATAATGCCCAGCAGAACTTTTATCAGTGCCAGGGAGAAAGGAATGGGAGTACAGTCTAATGCACCACTTACTTCTCCACTTCAGTGAGTGTCAGCTCTTCAGGACCACTGTTGTGCCAAGCAGATAAGCAGTTTGTTACTGGAGACAAGACAGGTGCTTGAAATCCTGAAGATGTGTGTGGAGATAATTGCTAGTTTTTAATGACTGGGCCAGCTGACAACTTATAAAATTCTTCAGTTTCTGAGATAGCATAGTCTGATCTAGTCTAGGATAGCTTAATGGAGAAGTGAATGGAGACAAAATTTCAGTTGTTGCTCCTTCAATTTTCCAATTTATTTATAAAAGGCACTGATATAATGTTAGGTTTGATTATAATTCAGATGATTTTATAAAAAATGTAACTTCAAGTACAGACAGTGATTAGTAGTCAAGAGATGCAGCAGTTTGCACAGCAAAGGGCCAAATGGGTGATTAAGTGATCAGAGCATCTGATGTGAGGCAGAGCTGGGATTGCCTAACCCAAAGAAGAGAAGGCTCAAGAGTATCTTCCCAATGTATAGAAATACCTGATGAGAAGGTGTAGAGAGGACAGAGACACACTCTTCTCATGGTGCCAAATGATAGCACAAAACCCAATGTGCTTTAACAGAAATACAAGAAAATCCATTTTCACATGGAAAGAAAAACCCTTACTGTGAAGACGGTCAGACTCTGGCAAGGTTGCCCAGACATGTTGCTGAGTTTCCATCCTTGGAGATGCTCAAACCCCAGCTGGAAACAGCCCTGAGTAATGTGCTCTAGTTGATTCTGCTGTAAGCAAAGCAGGAACAGACTAGACAGTCTCTAGAGGCAGCTTCCAACCTGCTCTGTTATTCTCTTTCCTATCAAAGGTCAAGTTTCTGGTGTGTAATTCATTACTAACTGAAGCTGACTGGTGTCTTTACATCAGTTTCAATGATCATGGTTCAGGTCAAGCATGAGAGGAAAAATAAACAATATTAGTAGAGATAAAAACTCAGATTTGGGAGCAGAAGAAGCAGACGTACCAATAAAATTAAATGAACAGTCACTAAAAAGATAGCTGCAGAAAGGTCCAGAAAGAGATATCAAAAAAAAAAAAAAAAAAAAGCTGGTTTATACAAATCTACCTATCCAATTTTCTTGGCCTTCTAGGTTTCTTCAATACCAACCTCCATGCTAAACAACACTTCTACTTTGCACCTGACCAAGTGCACAAGTTTCTAAAATGTGGCTTGTTTAAAGAAATTAAACAAGTATATCTGATAGGATGCTTTTAACAATTTCCAGATTTTCAGTCCAGTTTAAATTCTTAAATTGCAGCTAACATTAAAAAAGGAAGCTGAAGTTCCTCTTTTATCCAGACTTACAGTTCATTTAACAAAGCAGCTGAATATGTATTTGCCATTAATAGAATAATTGAAGGGTGAAGGCTCTGAAGCACTAATTCTATAAGGAGCAGCTGAGGGACCTGGGGTTATTTAGTCTTGAGGAGAGGAAGGGTCAGGAGAGACCTCATTACTGTCTACAGCTGCCTGTAAGATTGTACACAGGTGGGTTTGGTCTTTTCCTCCTCGTAACAAGCAATAGGACAAGAGGAAAGAGCCTCATGTTGTGCCAGGGAAAGTTTAGATTGGATATTGGAAAAAGATTTCTTCACTGAAAGGGTGGTCAAACATTGGAGCAGAGAGGTGTACAGGCACCATCCCTGACATTCTTCCAAAAAAGCAGGTAGATGTGGAGCTTAGGGACATGGTTTAGTGGTAGACCTGGCAGAGTTAGGCTAATGGTTGGGCTTGATGGTCCTGGGGGTCTTTTCCAGCCTTAATGATACTGTAATTCCGTGATTGCCATCATGCATGGTAGTAGACACTTTTTTTTAAATTGAAGAGATCAAACTTTGACCCAATGCTAAAGTCTAGTTCCAGTTCTTAAGAATTTTTAGGTATGAAGACTGTCTCAAACATCTTTTAGAGCTTCTGGGTGACCTTCTTTTGTTTCCTTTTCATGAATGTGCTGTTGGGTATGTGGGTGGCTTTATGGATTTTTTTTCCTTCTGAGATCACTTGGTTTATGATATGTGCTTACAGAAGTCATTGGTCTATCTTCTAGAAGTGATGAAACCATGATAAATAACTCAGTCTTTTGTATAGACTTCTACTCTTGGACAGATATACTTCTTAGATCTACCTATGAAGAGTGAAGACATTGGTCCCTTATTTTTAATTTATGGAAGGTTTATGAATCATGTACAATGTTAACTTACTCCTCATAAAGATGTTTCTGAGAGTGTTATGCTTCACTGGGGCAGCAGAAACTGTGGATTACTCTTCTTCAAGAGAAGGTGAAAGACTTGGATAGTGTAGACATGATGGTATTTCAGTTTGTTGAATGGTTTAGGAAGTGAAATAAGTCAGCCAAATGCAGTCTTGGGAGGCAGTCAGCACCTGTGTGTTCTGTGCCTTGCTGTGCTACCTGCACTGAGAACCAGATTTTTTATCATTATGCTCATAAAAATTCTGCTGTCAGCTCATGGGCTGGAAATGAGAGACAGATATGTCAATGGTTAAGAACTGTCAACATGATAGGGCAGTGGAAGTGGTTGAAATGGTTCTTTGTTGCATAAGGGGAAGTCTTGCCAGTAGAGATTAAGAAAGTATTGAATAATCTTGTAAGACATGAAGCAATGAAACAGTTGTGTCTTCCTATGTTTAAGGATTAATTGGGTTTGGTAGTAACGCAGGGAGAGCCTAATCTTTCAAAGGAGACCATGTGTCTTGTTTTGTCATAGGACAAAAGCTGGGAGTTGATGAGAGCAGTTTAAGTTAGAGGTCAGTGCTGGCACAGGAGTGAATGGGTATGAATTAAGCATGAATAAAATGGCCTGTAAATAAGATGATTTTTAATCCTCAGAACAGCCTTAGTGAGAGTGCCACAAATAACTGGAGCAATTTGAAGATGAAACTGGTAAATTTGAGAAAGGGTTTTTATCATGTCCTTTGCTGTGAGAGGAAAAAGGGTACTCCCTGGCCCAGGGGGTCACTCACATACATGAGTTCCTAATCCAGGGCTGTTGGGTGCGTTTCCTTCAAAATCCAGTTTTTTACACTTGGTTCCAGACTGGTGGTCTCCTGCTACCATCTGTCACCTGCATCAGGAGTAAATTGTGTCTTACTTTGTAAGACATAGAACGTGTGATTTGAAAGTTAATGCAGTATTTGTTCAGTATATTTGCATTTTTGTGCTTGATGCTAGTAGAAGATACAGCCCTAGATTCCTCCTCTGTGGGCTATGATTCACCTTCATTATAAATATTTCACATCAGCCTCATGCTTAATGATGCTGTTGGAAGTGAGAACATCTGGATTCTTTTACCAGGTGCTATAGCTGGATCTTACAAGTTGTACGCATTGCTTTTACTGTCTCTATTAAAAATTAAAGCAGGGGGAAATATGCCTAAATTCTTCTGAACAGCCAATCTTGAAATTACTCTATTAGATTATTGTATAATTCCCACTACTGCGATATTTGAATAACGCCCTACAATATTCATGTGTACTTAGAGGAAATGATGTACTGAGGAGATAAAGGATGTGTTCAAGGTTATGCAAGAAGTCTGAGGTGAAAGAAAGCCTGGCTGTGCCTCTACACATCTGAACAGTGCACTGTCTACTGGGCTATTAGAAAGGGTGCCAACTTCCTTCTGAAAATACTTCTAAAAATACTTTATTTTGACCTCAGACTCTGGTTATCTGGCTCTTAGGGAATCATAATTTTGGTTCTTGAGATTCCTTTTGGCATTTTTGTGAATCCAGAAGACGTGGCTTCCTGCCTAACTACACCTTTTCTGTTCTTCATGCCTATCTCCTGGTTCTGTTTCCAAGCTCTTATGCTGTGAGCAGCGTGGTGTCTGTCACAGAAGTATTTACACGTGCTGCTTGTGGTGTTTTGTCTGCCCTCAGTGTTCCTGTGCACCTTCTGATCAGTGACTACACTGAGTCTTCACAGAGAGGAGAGCAGGTGATGCAGGGCTTAGTTCTGGGAGAGTTCTGGCTAACACTATCACGTGCTTGGGTGGATATTTGTGGGAAGTGTTATTCTGGGATATGCCCCCAGGTCTACCCATAAGCATATCAAAATTACTTTGTGAAATGTTGCAATTTGAGGCCAATATAAAATCTGTCTGTCAAGAAAGTTTCGATTTCTTCCGCGTCTTCCATTTTATGTTGTTCTAAACTCATTTTAAATTACTGAAAATATAGTTACTGACGTCTAAACGTGTCATTAAAAAGCTTTAAGAGCCTGCTGCTGACGATCTTGTTTTCTAAAATTTTATGTGGTTAGACTAATGACCTAGAACTTTCCACTCAGGCTATAAAAGTGACATGAATTTTATGTGGCGGAGGCTGAAGGCTGGGGCAGAGCTCCTTGCAGGGGGTGTTGAGAACCACTGGAGAAATTGGGCTCATTACAGCTGTGATGGTATTAGGAGGGGATGGTAATCAGACGGTGGTGGGTTTATTATGTGAGCATTGGTTTCTGCAGATAGGTGTAGCTCAAATCCTTTAACACAAAACAAAGTCTTTTAAACCCTGCTCTTTCAGCAATTCATTTAACAAGGAGAAGTGCTTTGAAATTAGTCCTTGGATATCGTGTCTTCAATTTACGTCCTCAGTGCAGTTAGCACTTAATATATCCCTTTCAGAAGCAGATTGTCACTGCAAAGTGTCTGTACACAGTCTGTCTAATTCATCCACAGAGGTCCCACTGCATTTCAATTGTGTCTTTTTTGTTGCTTTTAGGAGCAAAGCTTGGGTTGCTGCACATTCTTGCCACCTTTTTCCACTTCACTGAAATCATTCACTTGATTTAAAAAACCCTACACAACTAAATTGATTCAGTAAATCCCTTTTTCATGTACAGTAAGTGGTTTGGTGTAAGGCACAGAAATCTTTCTACTTTTACACTTCCTTTCATTTCATACAATTGTCCTTAGAAAAGTAAGTCTATAAATGATAAAAAAAAAAATACAAAGTGGAGCCAAGTTAGAAGGAAAAAGTTTTAACTAGCTTTTTTGTCAAGCTTCAAACAATGCTTTCTCTGATTCTGACTTTCTCTTTCTGACCAGTGTCTGTTTACAGTCACTCATCATTAACTATACATATTTATCAGGGTTTGCAGCCACTGCTGGCCTATTTGATACTCCTCTTTTTAAACAAAAACACCCTCAGAAATTGATATGGTAGCCAAAATGATATTCATAAAAAATTTAAGAAAGAGCTCTCAGCATTAAAAAAAAAAAAAAAAAAAAAAGGAAATTTTTTTGAAGGAGCTGAAAAGAAAAAGGTCTTGGAATTACAAGCAGTTAGACTTGGTTTTTTTGCGTAATGACTCCTGGTATCCCACTGTGAGAAGACTTTCCCCAGCTTCTCGTCTGCATTCTTCCTCGTTCCCTGCGGGAGAATGAGTTGGATTTGTCTGCCATATTCACAGCAATCGAGGTGATCCAGGTTGAAAGAAAATCAATAAGATGTGTCCATTTATGCCTCACAAAGGAAGAAAGGTCTAAAGAACAGACATGGGACGTGATTCAAGCACTAGAGACTTAATAAGACTTCTACTTGTGTTTGAAGGGGATGGTAATTTATATTTTACTTTGAACTTTTTTTATGCTTCATAACTATTGGGATTCGGGCTGACATGGGAAGCAAGGAAAAGAAGGTTTGATGCTGTCTTAGAAGACCTAACCCATTTGGGAAGGCCATGCTCAAAAGTTCAAAAAATTTTGTTTTAGAAAAGATTAAAGAGACATCATATCATCGCACTGATTTATCGCTATTGATAAAACTGGTTTAAAGTATTTTGGATTGGGGTACAATAAAAAAAAAAAAAAAGTCTTTCTTCGAGAACAGCTGCAAGTTTCTCATTATTGGCAGTCTTTTCTGCGTGTTTGATATAATTTTGCTTAGAAATAGAGGAGCAGCCATAATAGGTACCCTGGTGCCACTTGAAGCTTTGTCAGGGCAGCTCCCCAAAAGTGGTTGTTGTTCTGCTCGACGTCTGTCACATTGGCCACCAGGGTCCTGGTGGGTCCTGGTCCATGCTCTTATTCAGCAGGAATTAGGACCTGTGGGAGTTTCAGAAAAGAAGCCCCAAAAACTTAAAATAAACCAAGGCAGGCTGCAGGCGTTGGGTCTCGTTATTGCAATCTTTTTGTTTTGTTGTAAAAAGACAAAAGTGAAAGTAAGCCTTCCTATCAAAGGAGTAAATGGCCTCAAAAATTGTGTCTCAGCAAGGCATGGAATAAAAGCTTGATGATCTATGAGATAGAGTGATTGCAAGGTGGAAGAGGAAATATTCTTTCTTTTTCTGCTCTTCCAAATATCTTGGCTATGCATTCCCATCAAAATGAAGGCTGACACTGAAGAGGCCCCAGATGGAAGATCTGAAATGGAGATGGTGTATCCAAGAAAAAAGAATTCACATTTCTGGAGTCTTGATTCTTCTTCCTCAGTAGCCCTTTAAGAAAGTTTCAATTATAAGAGATAGTTCCAAGAAGAAAATTGTGCTTAGTGCATTACGTAGGATAAAGTTAAAGATGTAAAGGGGATAGAGACAGATTTAGAGCCATACTTAAAAGGTATGCAGAGGTTTATCATTACTAAAACCACCATTTTTTTTCCAAATCAGCCCCTTTTCACAGAATCTTTAGCAGATTTTTTCAGTTTTATCCAACTTTGAGTCTTTTCAAAAGAAATTGAAAAGTGAGTTTGAGAGACACTCAGGCTATTAATGGATTTTTTTAAGGCTTAATTGGTATCAAACAAGATTTTAGTGAACACAGCCAAGTGTGCCGGTTGCATCATTAAATGAGCAAAGCTAGCATTTAACTGAGATAGACTCACACCACTGTCCTTCACTTTCAAGAACTGTACTTAAATGGGGTGAGATCAGAATATCAAAGCAGTCCATGTAAGGTGCAGTCACAATTTTTTTTTTTTTTTTGAGGTTTCCTTCATATGAATTTCAACACAGTGCTGTTCTGGAATGACCACTAATAAAAGAATAATAAATAAATAGAGATGTGAACAAAGCAATTGTGCAACAGTGAATGAAAACCTATGTGGGCCAGGATGCACTGCCTGAAAAGGAAATGTAAAAATAAATCCCAGCAAATTGGAAAGGGATTGGATGGAGTAGCCTACCAGCCCAACACACAGAAGTGAGATTTTGCAGTTTACAGGCAGCCCTTTTGCCTTAGAGGATCTGAGAAGTGTTTTAGTATCTCGTTTACATGACAAAGGAGGTACAAAATCAGCTTTGCAACCAGGGGACTACACAAGCCTGCTGTGGGGAGAGGTGCTGAGAGCAAAGATTGCTCTCCAGACCCCTGTGACAGCAGCCAAAAAATGCTGTATCTCAGCCAGGTGTTGCATGGCCACTCTGGGCTGGCACCATGCCGCTCTCAGAGCCTGTCGCCTCTTTGGCTGACCCCAAACAAATGTAAATAGCTGCTCTGCTTCTTCAGAAAGTCCCACCAGACAGCCCCACTAGTTTCTTGGCACCTTGTCCTGCTCTGCCTTTCATTTCCCAGGGCATGAAGTGGATTCCTCTGATACAAAGCCCCAGTGACAGTGAGAGGGAGCCTGAGGTTATTTCTACTGAGGGGTGTTTCTGTGCAGCCCTTTCCGGAGCTCTTGGCAAAAGTGTTGTAGGTTTGCTGGACCACCCTTGCTTGTTGTGCTGCTTTTCACTCTTCCTGCTGCAGCTGGCCTTGGTTTCCACACAGGAAACTCTTTGTGGAGAAGAGCTAACTTGTGGAGTGAATGAGTAACTGAAGGAACTGATGATTCAGGGTCTGCAAATGATGTATTTCTGTGAGCTGTTAACAGGTAGAGAAATCTCTGTTGAGACATGCAGACAATTTTAACTGCATGTGTGCCAGGGAGGAGAGAAGGACTCCTGAAGTGGCATTAGAGGAGGTTGGCACCAGAAAGGGAAGTGGTACCACCATTACTGGTAAAATCTGGGAATCTGGAAGCTCCAACACAATTCTATGAACTGATTTAAGTGTACCATACTTTCTGGGCATTTCATTTTCTGTTAGTTATATTGAAGGGAAGGAAAGAGCAGTACTCTGAAAGGACAAAGAGATCTGTGCTACAGCAAGGTTCAGGCCAGGCTGGTGCTTTACTTGGGAATGGAAAAGCACCTTCCCTTAACTGTGCACAGCCCCTGTAAAGAGCCAGCCAGTGGTCATGGCTCTCAGGGATTGCCTTTGCTGCCAAATGTCTCTGCTTCCCAAAAGTTTAGAGAGGGCATGGGGTAGGTAGGACAATCCCACTGTTGTAGCACCTGGCAGCCCTGGCTGAGCACACCCAGGCTGTAGGGATGCTAGGTGTCTTCAGCTGAGGAGATGCTCCAAATGTCTCCCAAGAATCAGATATTTTGGTGCAATGCAGGGTTTGCCATGCTGAGGTCTGTTCCACTGGCAGAGCTCCCCATTGCCACTACCAATGCAAAAAGGAAACGTGGAAACAGATTCAAAAAAGCATGCACACGAGGAAAAGCAGGTTCATTCCCTGCCCAGGCATTCCCAGCTTCCATTGAAAGCTGGCTCCAGCTCCCTGTGGAAAACCTTGTAGGGTATTCACCCAGGAAAGCAGCTCTGGGACTCTCTTCATGGTGATCCCTGCTGTTTAGCTCATTCTGAAGGAAAAATTCTGAAGGAAAATGCAATGTTTGGGTTTCATTGCTGTTTTTCTTGACTTGGTGCAGCATTTCTTCCCAAAAGTTGCAAAAACTTTACCAAATAATGACGAATGGGAGATATTTAAAAAAATAAAATAAAACCCCAGGCCCCAAACCCCTCAATCTTGAAGTAAGTGAGCTCAGTTCTCCTTCACAGAGGAACTGTGAGAATTATTCTTCTTTATTAAAAAGAAATTCTCATTGGAATGCAAATTTTGATTTTGATTATCTGTCACGGCCTGCTTTGAAGTTTTTCAGACAAAAATAAATATCTCCATAACAGAGAGGATTATAGTAGTCTTGTTTAGAATCATCTGACTAAGAGTGACATCTAATCTCAGAATATATAAGGTTTTGAGGCCACAGAGACTTTGAAAGAGCTTGACTCTCTTATGTTTTGTAAATTTTCTATAAATGGTTTAATAAGGTTTTTAGTTCAGCCCCAAAAAAACAAGGACTAAAACATTTCCATCAACCATATTGTTGAAGGAATATAAAAGAGACATAATTCAATTTAAATAAAGCTGTAGCCAGGTTATATCATCCTTATCTCAGTAAAAAGTATTTTCTTTTACAATCCCAAATAAATAAATAAACATCTGTGACTCGGCTTTGAAGGCTTCGCTTGGATAAATCAGGTTTTGGCAGCTCTGTAATTCATGAAACAATACCTCCAGCTCCACTGGAATGGGAGTGGGATGTTTCAAGCTTTATGATTCTCTTCAATTCTGGAGCGTTAATGGGGCTATTTGTAAAGAAAGAAATATAATGAGTTATCACAAAACACAGCAAGGACTCTAGAAAGGGGCAGCCTCCCATCCATCACCCATTCTAGCGTATTCACAAAAGAACAGGGCGAGAAATCTTGTGAGGACGGTGGGGAATTTTGCTTCTACTCTAACCTGACTTTCACAAATTGTGATGGGCCTGGAACATTATTTTCTTTACAAAATGACCCCAACCCGATCCTAAATTCTAAGTGTGAGAGTGTGTGACACAGGTTTTTGTGGAGATTTTTTTCCTACTTCTTCTACTTTATACTTTGAGAAGACATTTTCTTAATTAAGATTTATTTATGAAAATAAAAGTATTATGTTATTTTTATCTGATATAGTGGCTAATTCAGGATGCTGACATTGCCATATTTCTGTGATGCCTTCTGGTAGAGCTATTAGTAAAGTTACCTGTCATTTCCCTTCTTCTCTATTTTGGAAGTTTATTACTAAGCCTTGAAAAGTTCTTATGGGTTCACACTGGCATATGAGTTGGGAACTTGAGAGCAATTTTATTTTGAACCTTTTTAAACAAAAGGCAAACCTACACTGAGCTGTGGTTTTGGTTTTCTTTTTTAATTTTAAGTGATGGAAGCACAAGCAGAACCAAAATCTTATCTGGTGTGCGCTGTGATGTATCTGCAGTCCTGTCCTCTCTAATCACACTCAGAATCCCTAATGAACCCAAAGAAGGTTTTGAGTGAATATGGTTTTTAAGGAGGACTGCAGGTTTTGCCCCAAAGATAATGAGATAATTAATGTATTTCATAGTGCAGTTCAGAGACGGTGAACAGCTCGGAGTAATGAAATGAAACACGCATACCAAAACAAAGGGCACAGCAGGAAATAGTCTGAAGTACATGATAATCAATTTTCACATTATAAGCTTTTACATCTCTCCTTCCATATATCCCATTATAACAGGGCCTGTTGCTTATTAAAAAGGAAATTGAGATGTCACTAGCTGTGGAAGAGCAGATCCTCAGGCAGTAGAAATCAGTCTACTGCACTGAAGTCAGTCATGCCAGCTGTGGACCTGGCTCAGGATCCTTTTGGTGTGATAAATCAGTTTTAATCTGCAACCTAGAAGTTTGTTTCACTCTTAAAACTTGATGTTTTGAAGGTTGGAAGACTAAGGGAGGATTTTTGAGTTTTACTATGTAGATGTTCTTACCAACAGCAGAAATTAAGAAGAGCAGAGTGTCCCGCCTTCTTCTGATGCTCAGGGAGTGATGCTGGAGTGGGACCTCTCCAGAGGACCTTATTTACACACTTTGCACTCCCCTTCCCATAGGAACAGCTCCTTCAGTAGTGTATTTCCAGAGCCTAGGAGTGTCTGGGTTGGTACCAGCTGGCAGACATTGGCAAGGGAGAAAAGACCTTATAGTTCTCTCAGCTTGCCTGTGGGAGAAATTGTCTGTTACATACATGAGGGAGATATTGTTTTTGCATCTGAAGTGTTTTTTCCATCTGAGCATGGTAAAAACTTGTGAATTTCTTGCAGAGTCCAACGTCCTAAATATATGCACTAAGCCCTTTATAGAAAAAGTAGCTCAAAGACTTTTACTGCAGCATCTCTCTGTGTGAGACTCTCTGAGCTGGTGCCCCTTCTCCCTGCCTCAGTAGCTTCTCCCCAGGCTAAACCAGGAAGCAGAGGGGGGCATTAAAACCACTTAGAGCAATGCCAAGGTGTCCTGAAGAGTTCTAACATTTCAATAAGGCACATCTCAGATGTGACCCTGTGCAGTGCTATCTGGATTGTCTCGTTCTAACTTTGCTTGCTTGTCCTCCCAGCATTCACATCAACTTTGTGCTCCCTTTTCTGTCATGCAACAGGCACAGCCCAGCCATTGTAAAACTTTCCAGTGCTTGCAGGACAGTGCTGAGGCTTTTGCTGCCCAGGGTGTGATTAGGTGGCATGCTCATTGATCTCCTGTCTCACAGAATTTCTGCAGATCTACAATCCTGGCCTGTATATTTTCCAGTGATGAGTCCCGTGTGTTCTCCAATGAGAGAATTATTTTGAAACCCAGGCTTTATGGGATTATGCTCTCTTACAGAGTGTAGGTATATCAAGCTATACATGAGAAATGGCTTATGTGCTTTGACTCGTTAGCTATCCCCTTAACAATAATGAAAATAGCCTCAGCTGGCATTCATCTGCTTCATGGCTTCACAGAAGTAAGGGAAATTCACACATGAACTGAAAGGTTACAGCAAAGTATTGAGCATGCCGCATCGTTTTGAGACAGCAATTTTACCACGTGCCATGAGACCAAAAGTGTGATAAAAACCAATGGCAAACACTTGGTTTCACAGCATCATGAAGCAGGACTCGAGGGGCCAGTGCACTGTGGTCTGTAGAGCTGCTGGCAATGAAGTTCCCTGAATGTTTAGAACTCTGCAGGATGATATTGCCTGTCTTGCACAGCCACCAAGGCCTGCTGCTCTGAATGACCCAAACTGACTCTTCCTCCTTCAGAGCAGCAGCATGAGAACTCATCTCCCTTCTCGCTAGTGCCAAAAGGCTACAGCTTGCAGAACTGAGAAAATACACAAGTTCTGAGCCTGTGGAGTATTGTACTCTAAGTAGCTCATACCACCAGTCTTCATGCAGCAACCTTTTATTTTTCCTTCAGGAAAAAGAACATTGACTTGCTAGTGGCAATCACCAAATTATTTACTGTCCATCTTTCCCTTCACAACTAAACAATGCATGCTGGAGGATTTTTGCAGTTTTGCTACTGCTACCATACTCAGTATAACCAGCTAAGAGCAAATGCAGCTCTTAATTATTTTAGGGGCTTTCTTGTCCACAGTATCTCACTATTTTCCTGATTAAGGTGAGAAGGATTTAGTCTCATTACAGTACTGGAAGGGACTCAGAACAACAGTGGATCCTCTCCTGTGTCAGAGGAAATGGTGGTGGCTCTGTTTGCCAGCAACCAGACTTTTAGAGGTAAATTTAAAGGGTCTAAAATGCTTCTGTCTGCAGTGGCAGAAAAGTGAGGCTGTAGGCTGAGCTACCTGGTTGTACAGAGGAGCTGCTTGTAAAGCCCCATGGCCAATGAAAGGAGATTGTTCAGGTGGCTTTGAGAAGGAGGCAGGCAGGATGGCTTTATACATTATATATTCCTCAGGCAGAGGAAGCATATTAAGCCTACTGAAGAGAGATTTCCAAGTTTTATCAGTCACTTGTGTGTGTATGTATATTTATATATATAAGGTGCAACTTCTTTCCCTGTCCCTTGCCTTGGGAATAGAAGTTTTTCTCCTTTTGCAAGTTTTGAGGTACTTTCAGGGCCATAGAGAAAAACCTTGTGGGATAAGAAATGCAGGCATTAAATGTAGAGGATATTCCACTCCCTTTGATTTATGGGGACTAAAATGTAACTTCTGGCTGCAGCCAACATTTTGAGGCAATTGCATAGTACAGAGGGGAATAACAAAGTGCTATAGCTCTTTGCCCAAATGCTGAGGGATTGAAGCTTCTTAGAGATGCTGTGTAGGAATTGTCTAAATCGTTTGGGATTTTTCCTTTCAGACTTTGATTGTCAGGGTTTTGGATCTGGCCTGCCTTGTAGCCCTTCTATTGTCTCTGCAGAGATCACAGCAACGCTCCCAAAGCCAAGGAACAGCCCTTTGGGGAATGTCCTGCTCTTTGGTGCCTTTCCAAACAATGCACAGCGACTGAAAGGGCTTTTTTTCCCCCAGTTCCTTGCAATGGGCCTCTGTCCCCTCCCACAGAGGGATGGATGACACGGGTGAGTCTGTTTGAAGAGGTGTGTTAGATAAGGTGTGGGTGGGTCACTGAGCTCAGGCAAAGAATAGCCCCCTGAGCTAAAGGCTGGGCATTGCTCTGGTTTGTTAGGGACCAGGTGAGTCCTGACACACAGCAGGCTCAGACACAGCTCCACATCAAGGCCTTGCCACCTCCTGAAATCTCAATTCATGATCTAGACAAGCAGCACTTAATAAATCTCATAAATATAGTCTGGGGAGGATTTCATCCTGGTTACCTGTGTGTGCTCATTCCTTGCCCTTAGCTGCTCCTCAAAGGGACAAAAGCTGCTCAGAAGCACCTGTCAGACCCTGAATACTAAACAGATGCTGCTGCTTCTCCCCTGCTCTCAGAACATTTGTACCCCTGTTGTATGTGTCCACACAAAACAATCAGTGAGGATGCTGTGGTGCAATCAGAAAGCAGAACCAGGAAAGGCTTTTCAGCTCTGTGGAGGCAAAGAGAGGTTAGAAGGAGGAGCAATGCATGGAGCTGGTTCCTGAGACATGGACAGTTTGCACCTCTCAAGGGATGATCAAATTGTTCTTCCTGTGGCAGCAAAGGCTGCATCTTTCTTGCAGTTTGGGGAGAAGTGGTGGCACCACTCAGCCTTCAGAGGGAGAAGGTCAGCTAGGAAAAGCCTGCTCAGGGTGCAAAAGGGAAAAAATCCATCTGTCTGAGTAGCCTTAATAGGGTCTGGGGACCTGCCACTCTGTCAGACTAATTCTTGGCACAGGGCTGGTGTTGCCAAGAGCTCTGTTTTCCTTCGGTCTATTGTTGCCAGGAGGATAGAGGAGAGATAAGGGCTGAGCAGGGCTCTGTGTAAATGGTCCTTCCTTAGGGTCTTTCAGTTTAGCTTTCACTGACTGAGGCCCCCAAAGTACTTAGCATGAGTAAAGTTTTCAAAAGCGTGAGTAATTTAGGAGATTAAAAGGCATTTTCAAAAGTGTCGACTTTTCAAAGTGCCTAACTTCCAGCGACTTTCAATGAGGTTTGGGAATCTGAAATCATCTGGTTGCTTCAGTGAATAGCACTGTTGATTGCAGTGTAATGCATCATCAGCTGGTGTCCTGCCTGTGTCAGAGGTCAGTGTGAGTGACTCTGGGGAGGGTGTGCAAATCCCCTGGCTGAGCAATCCAGGGAATCCCTGCCCCTTCCCAGAGGTGGCTTTGAGAGCACAGAGCTCTTCTGAGTTTGAGTTAATTGCACAGGGAGACTGTGGGAGGAGTTCACTTAGGCTCCCTTTTAAACTGTGTTTGCATCAGGTTTTAGTGGCAGGCGCTGGACCAAGTTTTGCTCTGTCCAATTTGCCACCTTTTTTCCCTTTTCTTATTTTGTTGCATCTAAATTTCACTCATGTCTTCTGTTTTGTGGCAGGAGGCTCTCCACATCTATGAATTTTTATTGACATATAGAGATATAATTTAATGTATGAAAACTCTCTGTGTAAAAATCGTAGGTTTCCTGTGTTTGCCTTTGGAAGGGTCATGTGAAGGACTAACTCAAACCCTTGCTGAAGTGCAGGCTCACAGAGGGAGAGATGCACATGTTCAGGAGTAAGAAGGGCTCAGCATTTGCATTTGGATGCATGTCTTAGGGCTTCAGAGCTCTTTAGGCTCCCAAGTGGAGCAACTTCGAAGTTCAAAGCAGTGTGATTTTTGGCAGGTTTTTTCCCTAAGACTTCTTCAGGGCATGAAATATTATGCCCTGAGTGCGTGTACATAACTCTCGTTGGCCTTAAAAGAAGCTACATGCCTACATCAAAGGAAGGATTTAGCCCATAATGGCTCATCATGAGCCTGACAGGCAAACACAACAGTGGAGAGCTCACAAGCCAAAGCTCCTGAGCTACGGGGACGGCAGAGTTCAGATCTCTGCCAATCAGCCACACTGCTGCTCTGATTTTCAGCGGTTTTTGATTTTTGAAATTGTTTTAGTGGGGATCCAACCACGTGTTATCCATCTGGTAGAAGAAATGGTAGGGCTCAAGCAGAGGAGATTGCCCCTTTAGCATCTTATGTGGGAGTAAACCAGGGTCAAATTAAATTGTGGTGCTTTTTTTGCCTGGGAGGTGCACCTCCCTACCCCTGGTGCTACACTGGAGACACAGAGCCACAATATTTTAAAGCAAATTAGAAAATACCTTTTTATTAAATGTGATTGCAGAAGGTCCTGGGAAGGAATGTGTTAATGACTGGTGATTGAATGCAGTGGTTTGCAAGCTCTAAGCAGCTTTAGTGTCTCCTACCACAGCCCTGATTTAAAATTCATAAATGCTAATCCTCCATAATTTACGGTTTAAAAAGCAGCCCCACTCACAGGCCCTGTGGCTACAGCTCTGTCAGAGTAATTATGCCGCCAAGCTGAAATTGGACTACTAACTGAGATATTAAACAGGGTAGGAAATCCTCTTCCCTGGCAGCCTACCCAATTATTCCAAATAAGCAAACAGATTAGTGAGTAATTTTCCAGTTAAATCTGGTGATTGGTGCCAGAATTGTATGTTAAATATTCAGAAGTAAATAGATTAAAGATGAAATGTCCCCTTTTCTCAAGCTTAATTTAGTGTGTATATTAAAACTTTTTAGGGGGGAAAAAAAATCTCCATTGAAGTGCAATACATTTGCTTTGAAAACAGAACCTTTCCTGGCTTGTTTGCACTTGGGGCAGTGCGTTCATTAGCTGGGGCACGTTGTGCCCAGGGAACCTTGTGCCACATTAGCCACAGTATCAGTCCTGCTGTTCCTTTATCCCTCACCTTGGAGGAGCCCTCCTGGGTGGCAGAGCTGTGACACAGCACTGCTGGGGACCACGGGGACAGATTCCCACCAGGAATGGGCACACAGGGCGCTGCCCATCCCTGTCAGCAGGGCAGGAAAGGATTTGTGGAATTAACAGTAAATATGGGCATTTCTCATTCACTCTGAGCCTGTTTCTAAACTCAGCTTGAATTTCCCCCACTGATCCACCCAGGCTGACCTTTTTTTTTACCTTTCCAAACTCTCCTTGTAATACAGGGTTTGGCTGGGACATAAAGTAGAGGGAAGATGGGGGCAAAAGGAAGGAAAACGTGGACTGAATGCCCAACACACACAACTCCTATACACACAGGCAGGGGGGATGTGGGGCAGCTCAGCTGGAGCAGTCCAGGAACACAAGCAGTAGCTCTGTCCCTCTGCTTCCCCACACCACAGGTATGGTCACCTCAAGGAGCTGAGCCCTAGCTAGAGAGTCAGGCAGCCTTCAGCAGCTGAATGGAGCTGCTCTGGAGAAGCTGAGCTGACACCTGAAGCACTCCAGAAGCTGTCTGAGGCTTGTGGCACTTCTCCCCAAAAAGGCTGGCATGGTAGCTCTGCACAGACCCTGGCTGATTGCTGCTGCAGGGACTGTGATGGGCAGACCTGGGAAGACCAGGTGGTGCACGCTGCATTTTGTCATCCAAAATTCTTTCTCAAAGTGAGTCTGAATTTTCTCAAAGTGAGTAAGAATTTTTGCATTCATGGATTAAAGCAAGGACTTGGATTGCTGGAAACACACGTTTCAATATGCAAGAGCACTAAAGGGAAGGAAGGTGCACTTGAGGAATTGTTTTAGCACCTGGTGGAATTTGCTCTGAAGTTGTTTCAAGGTCTCAAGCACTATGAACAATGCTTTATGTCATTCCTAGTGGGTTTTCTTTCCAGTTGCTAAAAGCTGGCTGTGCTGAGGAAGTGAACAGTCCTCTTAGTTGGCAAGTGAAGTGCAAGGAGCAGCACCTGCTTATCAAGAGATTGAGGTACAGTAGCCCTGGGGTTGAAGATCTTCAGACCCTCAGTGTTAGTTAAAAATTGGTCTCTCAGGCAGCTGAGAGGACCAGATCAGTCTTGGGTCTGAGTAAAACATTTTCTATGTTTTAAGTCCTAATACATTGTCTAGAGTGAGAAATGCAGAGTTTTTATGAACTTGCCAGCGTTGACTGCCTTGCAATACAGGAGGTACGTAATCTCCATCCTTCCTGAGGAATTCCAGGGCTTGGTGATGGGACTGGGTCCCTAAGTAGAATAACTTGTTGACAAAATCCAGCAGATGTTAGGCTTGACAGGGGATTTAGATGAGCCCCTCTCATACCTGGGCACAGTGGGCTGAAGGAGGCAGAAACTTCCCAGCCATTGGCCCACGGATTTGCTTTTCCACTGGGAAGTGCAAGAGCTGCAAGTAGGTAATGCTGAACACATGCCTAGAAAGGATTAGCTGAACTCCTGCACATCCCAGAGGCTTTTCCTTCTGCTGCATCCTCCCTGGAGAGGCTTTTTCACCTCAGCCCTCTGCTGGAATGTGCCTTAAAGGCATAATCAAGCTCATAAAAATTAAGTGGTGTGCAATCGTCAAAACAAAACAAAAGGACCCTAACTAAATTTTCTTCAATAAGTTCTCTAGAATCAATCTATTTGTGTTTTTATTAATGTGAGAACTCACAGCATAGTTTCCTTTCTGTGTTTCACAGGGCTGTAGGAGCTTTTGTTAAGGTTTGGGTTTTTTCCACACCACTACACACGACGACATTTTGGCTTTGAATTGAGAAGAGTTAAAGTCGAAACTACAATTATTATTTTTTTTTTTTAGCTTGTGAACATCCTCTGGATCAAATCTAAAGGCTTACCTGTTCAAAGCTGGAATGGATTGATGAATGTGAAGGGATCCAGGATGAGGAGAGAGCATGAGTTACATGACACTAGTTTCCTAATGATGCACGGTTTCTACCTCTCTGATAAGTTCACTCAGTAGCATTAAAGATGTGTTTTCTTGATTATTCTTATACAAATGGTAACAAAAGGGGAGAATTTGTGGCATCCTGTCTGCACAGATCCTTTCCACACACTCTCACTGCCCGAATGCTGATGCTTCAGCATGAGCTGCACACTTCAGACCTTCCCTGTGCTGAGAGAGGGTCGTGAGTGTTACTGCTTCAAAGTGCTCCAAATGTCAGTGCATTCCAAGTATCTCATGTCTGTCTGCTGCCCTGTCCCTCTAACCCAGGGATTTCACAGTTTTTCTGGTAGAAGTCACTTGAAGGATGCCATTCTCAGGCAGGTTTGTCAGTTGGGTCCTTTTTAGCAGAAGCCATGTGAGTCTCCCACATAGTAAAACAAAATCTTTTCAGTTGGCTCCTGATTCTTTAAAATCCTCTCTGGATGTATATTGTTTTCAACTTGCCTATTAGATCTTTGGGTTTTTGTACATTTGGTTGATCATTCTAAGGTTGTGAAGGGCCATCACATGGGAGCTAGAAAGTGAATGTGAAGGAAAGGGTTGGACACAAAACTTGACATGATGGAATAGGTCAAGTATCCATTCACCAGCTGTAGTTTCTATTCTTGCCTCTGTGAGTGGCACTTCCTGAAGACTCTGAGCAGTCTGGATTTGTCTTACTGATTTTGCCCATTTTATTAATGACCATTTAGTGAGTGAAAAATTTATTATTATTCCCTGGTTTGTTTTTTTCTTGATTCTCAGAAGCACAGTGTTTGGTGGCTGTAACCAGTGAATTCTCTGTAGTAAAAACACTGCTATTTGTGTCCTTAGGGTTGCCTACATGCACCCCTTTTTAAAAAAAAACTAAAATCTTTCTCATACGCTTCCTCAATGATATCCTGCTACAGTGAGTTCCAAAGGTTAATTATATGTTTTGCTCAAAGCTACTTCACTAACAGGGTCCTCAGGATGAGGGTTGCTGACCCTTTTAAGCCAGTGAACTAAAGCAAACAGCAAAACAACCCACTGAGGCTGTTAGCTTGTGGGTGGCTATTTGTCTTTCTTGGTTCCTTTTCATCAGGGCAACCTTCCTGAATCAAGCTTCCCCTTAAGAAGGTGACCAGACAGTCTCTGCTGTCATCATGGGAACAGAGATGAAGGCAGTGCTTTCATTCTTGATTACCCTAAGTGTCAGTATTTTGGTTTTGAGAAGAGATTGTGCCACAATCACCTTTCCCCACTGCTGGGGACCCCTCTGGCTGTCCCCTGGAGAGGTTGTACAGCCCTGCCCTGGGTGGACTCAGCTGAGGTTCAAGAATGACTAGGGCAGGCCTGAACTCCATATGGCCAGTCCACTAATACATTCCCTCTGCGCTGTGTTTTCTAAATGTGAATGGAAGTAGAAATCACTTTGGAAACTTGGAATAGGATCCCATGAAAAAGTGCTCCTTAAAGGAATGAAGGGCATGTAATTTAATCTGTGTTTGTAGCATTAATCTTAAAACCCTGCTATCTTATGTATTTTATGTATCTGTTTCCCTGAAGAAAGCAGATAAGGGCATCCAGTGCTTCAGCAGCTCCTGCCTGTGACAGGGAACCTGAAATGGAACACCTGGCTGTAAATAAAATACAGGTGGCCAGGACACACTCTCATTAGCTAAGGTGTGCCAGTGGCACTGAGAGGGTTTTAAGGAGCCTTCAGGGGGTGGGATCAGCACGGGTTTCCAGTCCCTCTGGTGACATCACCTGGATGCAAGAACAGCTCAGACCTCGTGGCACACGTGGTGTGTGCAAGAGTGCAAATTTTACACCTTTACACGGGTGGTTACAGGAGAAAGAGAAAAAGGTTTCTGGAACAGCTTTTCTGAACACGTGGCCTGTCACAGCCAGCCTCTCTTTGCCACACACATGATGTAAAATATCATTCAAGAGATGAACTGATGTTCATCACACTGAAGAGACCAGCTTCTTATTTCTCCTTGAAATAGTCCTCTGGAGCACTGTAGTGTCCAAAGGCTGATGAGGACAGGTTCCAGGCTCATGTCTCTCCCATTTAAGACATCCCACTGTCCACTCAGGAAAAGAAACCAACTGCTAGTTCTCAATTACAGCATAAAATTTATAAGGAGAGATGATATCTCTTAAATAACTGGGTCCCAGACCATTTAGGGCACTACAGACTTCAATCAGTGCTTTGAAATGTATCTATAAGCAAATAGAGCCAGGAGTGTTTTGTGCTATTAGGCCACTTCAGCAAATCACTTAAGCATTACTTAACACATGCTAAGTCTACTGCACCCAAGGCAAACTCTGCATATGATAAACTCTTTGTCCATAAAATGTCCCCCCTCTGGATAATGCAGCACCACTCTGTGGCTAAGGGTGATTTTGTGTCTGTCTGTCTCAATGGGAAAAGAAACCTGGCAGTAGAGCAGTTGTGTTGTACCTGTATTGTTTGTGTGATTGGTCTGCTAAGTGCATAAATCTTAAAGGAGAGAATTTTGTAATATACAGTATAACAATTGGCAAGTGTTGTACATTTATTTTCACAAGTGAGGGAGTGACCCATAACTCACATCCATCACAGGGTATGAAAGCACAGCTCAGTGCAGTATAGCAAGCAAGGAAATCATTCATACATGGGATGTTATTCACTTCAACCTTTCCCCTTTTCTGAAAGCAGTCAGGATCTATATGTCTACTGCTGCATGCTCTGTGTGCTGGCATAGATGTATGATGGCATCACAAAAACTGGAAGGGGAAGAAATGAGATAGGAACAGAAAGGGGTGTGGGCAAATGTTGTCTGAGCTGATAGAAATTTAAGTGGTCAGGCTTGTCAAGGAGAAGGAAAACTGCAGGGCTGGAGAGTGACTGAGATTACAAGTGACTTTTGGAGAAATGGGAGCTGAGATAATACCTCTCAGTTCAAAAAACATGGGTGATGGCACAGGGTGAGCATGGGAGGACTGGAAATTAAAACAGTACATAAAAAGGAAATGTATTTGATGTAAGGACAACAAAATATGTATCATCCTTTCAGTTCTGGTCTGGTTCCTCGGTCATTATTCCCAAATTTAGTGCTGTACTTCTCAACAGGACCTGTATCCTATAGCAATTTCTGTGAAAAATCCCCCTCACAAAATGGCCAGAGAAGCTGAAGAGAATCATTAATACTGGGACTCCATCAGTTCTTGGCACCTACCTGCTTTCACCAGGCTTGCATACCCACTGTGCACTCTGCAGAAGCTCTGTGTCTTTTCCTCTGTGCTGTGGGAAAGGTAAAATTAGCTTTAATTAGTTGTATACTGACCACACCACGCTACCACAGAGTAGCTGTGGTCTGACATTTCTTTGCTAGAAGGAGTGCACAGCAAGATGAGCTCTGTCCCAAATTTCCTGAACAAGCAGGAGAGGCAAAGGAGAAGGAATGGTTATTTCCCATGTGGAATGATTTCACGAGTTTGCCAAGGGACATAGAGGAATCATGTGTTAGAAGGAAGAAATGTCTCTGGACTTCCCAAACCCCAATTTAGCAGCACAGCTGTAAGATGCATTTCCCTTGTACTCGCATCCAGTTGCAGCAGGGCTGCCATTCCATGGTTTATACCTGGATAGATGGTTTGGGAGATCCCCTGGGAGATGGAGGAAGAGAAGTCTGCAAGTTCAGGCAGCTTAAGTGGGAGAGAAAAACTTTCTTGGTAGACAAGTTGAGAGCTGCTGGCTTGCTTTTAAGAGTAATCACTCTGCAGCTTCTGACAGGGCTTAGTTCTGGGCTTCACTCTCCACTCAGGTCCTAGCCTGTGGCACAGGTTACAGGTAATAACCCAGCACAGCTCAGACACAAGGGATCTCGTGTGCCACACAGTAGGAGCCCAAATATTCCTGACCTTGATGCTGAGGCAATTTTTTCCCTCAGGACTGACTTCCTTTGCAGGGAGTGTAACCCTTTTGTCATCTGCACCGTGCTCCCCTTTGTCATTGCACTGCTGGACTCACATCCTTGAACTTAGAACACAAAAACCCCTCTGGTTTTTTAACTGATGGTTTGTTTGTTTTTCCTCTTTGGTCGATGCTGGGATCAGTGATGTCAACTTGTTCTATTTGCTTTGACAGGAAAATGTTTTCAGAGTTCATTAGGATGGCATCAATTCTAACATTTGGCATATGAACATTTGATGACCTTCATGTGGGGGAAGAAATATGTAGGCAAAACTTCCATTAGTTTGAAAAAACACTTCCATTCTACACCATTCCAATTCCTGAACTGCAGCTTCAACCAGAAGTTTTGTGCAGCCCCTGTTTGTGATCTGCCAGTGGGCTCCCATCATGAGACTGGAACTGTTTGGAAGTCTGGGCTGAGGCTGCAGCTGGATGCAGCTCTGCACTCACCTGTGAGGCAGGTGAGGCTGCCAGCAGCCAGGCTCCTTGCTTCTGCTTGGCTCAGCTGGTGGAGTCAGTCCAATGGAGAGGGAATGGCATCCCATGCCTCCAAATCCACAATTTTCCTGGTGCTTTCCTGATAGCTCCCCTCAGTGAGATGATTTCATTTGGCCACTTTGGGCTCATTTTCACCAATTACAGGGCTCATTAAAAGAGCTGGACTGAGTGGCATTGCAGTTTATCCACAGAAAAGGAACAGCAGGTGCTGGCTCTTCCCTCCTCGGGGCCACCTGCCCTATGCTCACAGAGCCTCTGAGTGGGAGGGAAGGAAAATGCTCCTGGCCTCTAACAGTGAGGGGCCAAGTAATAAAAAGAACTTCTGCAGTGAAGAAACCTCTTTAACAGTAGCTGGCCTGAGCCCACCAGATTATTCTCACTGACCACCACAAGAGTTGCTGGCAGCCCCTGGTTGCTGTCAGCCAATGGGTTTAGCAAAGACCTGGTAGGAAGTGAGAGCCCATTTTTTGGCCATCATTTATCATTTGAGCCTTCCCACTGCCTTACAGCTGTGTAAGTCTTACCAAACAGTTCTGCTTTTCCTAGTGCCTGTCTCCAGCCCTTTCCTCTGACCTATCTTAGCTCTTATTTCCCTTTTTTTTTAGGATTCACTGTGTCTTTATGTTTTTCTCTCATATCCTGTAATCAAGTGAAAGGTGTCTCTGTGGACAGAGGGGATTTGTACTCAGCCTTTGTTTGCTCTTTCCTGATAGTGCTGCCTGCTGTAAGAAAAGCCAAGTGCTGCCCATATGTTGCTGTGCTCCCCTAAATTACAGAGGGTGAGCATTTATGGCTGTTCTCACTGTTGCTTTCTCCATACTTTTCTAAATGATACGTTTTCACAAGCAATTACTGAGATAGGCAGTCAGGACTGGTTTTTGAGGTGTGCCACTTAGTGGCCTACACATAAAAATGGGAGACAGGAGGAGGAGGATGGCAGAGACTTAATACCATGCCTTGCTTAAGAGGATGTCCTTCAGGTGAGCAGAACCCTGCACCTTGTAAAAGTATGACTTTAATTTTGCCTTTCAAATATGAACTAAGCAGGGCTGTCAACACATACTGTGTTCTCCCTTGTCAAACCATTTCACTTAGCCTGTCAGCTGTAAACAGCTTAAGAGGCATGTCATTCCAGCATTATTATAGCACTTTTAGATTTGGTTTTAGATTGGCTCTGTATCTGCTCCTGCAAAAGGTGTAGATACAGAGATGACATGGGTTATTTATTGTGTTACTGCAAAATGCTCCGTGCTGTTTTGTGGTAAGCACTGAGTAACTCCAAATAATGGGCACTGTGGAGTAATAATCCTGTAGTGCCATGGTAATACCATTGCCATACTTTGTACATCAGTTGTGTCAGTGCAGCAGAGTGCTTTCTTCACTGAGGGTGTCTATGCCCTTGCACTTCATTTGAAGTTTCTTTCTTTTTTTCCCCCAGGAGATCAGGGAAGCAGAATTAAGACATGTGGAGAAAGAACCCTGATCAACAGACTCTGTACTTTTGTTTTTTTCAAAAAGTTGCTTTACATATTCAAATAAACAGTATTTAAGCTGTTGATGACAGCTTAACTGCTTCATCCCAGAAGGTTTTGACAAGTGATTTTCAACGTTTTGGTTTCTCAGGATTTTGATAACCCCCGAAAAGAATTTATATGTCACATGTTTAATTTATTTGAGATGAATGTATTATGTTGCAAAAGCAGTAAGGAGGGAGTTAAAGGACAGGATGAAACACTCCATATTTATGATCATCAGCTTCTTCACTGTGTCATTATAAGAGCATTTCTCCCCAGAAATGCATGATTTTCTGGCTGTGTACATTCCACAGCATTGCCATCAGAAATAACACAAATGTGTAAACTGATCTTCACTTTAATACCAAACTGGAGCGCAGACCAAATGTCTCAAGCAAAGTTTGTTTCATCTTTGTTTTGGGAATTAGGTGTTGTAAAATTTTGGATTGCTTCTTTTTCTCTGCATGCATTAAAGCACAAAAAGGATGGGATACACCCTGTAGCTTCCTGGGCTCTTGAACAAGAAGTTGGGGAAAAAAACACAAGGAGAGAATTGCTTTTGTAAAGCTCCTAGGCTGAGTAATATATTTTGCTCAAAAAAAGGGTCATATTTCAACATCACACCTCAAAACTTTTTGAATATCTGTTTATTGGTACTTCTGTCTTGAGTGCTTGATAGAACTAGAATCACTGAAATTTAGAATATTAGAATTAAGCATATTAGAAGTATTGAAAAATAATCCTTTAACTTATTCAGCACTCAGGATATTGCTATCCTTTTTCTACATCAGAATGCCACTTACTTTGTTTTGCAAAAGAGTTGTTTCCATCAGTTCTAGACAGCATATGTCCTTAATAAAGTAGAAGGAGCTATTTTATTTTACTAATTCTGATGTCAAGTTAAAACATGTCTGTATAAATTCTTATTTTATAGTAATGCTGTATTGGTACAATGGAAACCTCATTAATTCAAAGTAAAATTTGACACTTGGTATTTCCCAAAGCTGATTTTTTTTTCCTCCTAAATAAGTGGTATTTTAAGTATTTTTCACAAAAATTCCCTGAACCTCCCCCGCCAAAAAAAAAAGCAAAAAAAACCCCAAAACCCAAAAAACAAAAAACAAATAAAAAAAAAACCAAACAAACAAAACACCAAACCAAAATCCCAAACCAAATCCAAAAATTGTAGAAGTTTCATCTAATTGTGAATTTGTGATTTCTAAGTATTAAAGCGTCCTCCAAATTGAAAACTCTAATTTCAGTTAATCAAAGTGCTGACAGTGGAGATCATAGGTGGCTTTTCAGACATTCCAGGGTCAGAGACCCTGGCCAGACAGTCAGGTGTGATTTGCTTAATCCAGCCTTAGCTGCTGCAACTTTCTGATAATTTGGGAGTTTTAGCAAGTATTTAGTACCTGAATAAATTGTCTTTAATTTGGCAGGTTACAGTGTTATCTGCATCCTGCTGCTTTGGGGAGGTGGAAAGAAAGGAGCAGGCACCTTTTGTTTGGTTTCCCCCTAATGGAAAGGGGAAAATGGAGGAGACCTGACAGCTCTTGACAGTGTGAGAGGGAGATGGAGTTGTCTGTGTCAGGAACAAAATAGCCTCTTCTGCAAGAATGAGGGGCTAGGAAGACAAAAAATAAGCATTTTCAATATCTTACAAACAAAATTATCTGCCAAAAGGGCAAGATAATTATCCTAATGTGATTTTTGACCAAGATAAATTCACATTATTTTATAAACTGGGTACCAATTTGAATCTTATGCAAAACCTAGAAATAAATCTAAAAAATATGATAATGTAATAAAATTGAAATTATTAGCAGTCCAAGTGGCATACTTGAGGCAGTAAAACCTTTTAAGTTCCAATGGAAAATAGCCTAGTAAACCTGGAGTAAGTTACTCCACTTTAATCACTTGATAAATAGCTACAATGTTTGGAAGAATTGATAGTGTCATTACAGCAACATCCCTTTTTATAAACAGCCTGGTGCTGATTTGATTCTAATTGCTGCCAGAGGAGCAGTATTAAAGTGGTGCTGCTCCAGCAGTGTAACCTGTGGGGTGAGCAGGAGATGAAATGAGCTGCCTGGAAAAGAAGGAAGCCCGGGTTTCTCAAAGGCAAGGATTCCAATTCTGGGGCTGATGGAGGAGGGCTGGGTAAATTCAGTGCTGAGAGGAACTACAGAGGAAAGGCTTAACGAAGAGAAAAGCGTGAAGGAGACGAAACAGGCTCCTCTGAGCACACAGAATAGCAGGGAAACAGTGGGAGAAACTGAGGGGTTTGAACGTGAACCTGTGTTTGATTTCTCGTCACAAAGGGTTCTCCTGCTGGGCCAGTGTGGCCCTGCCACCAAACTGCAGCTCTGCCCTCCCTGGTTTCAGCCACCAAAGACCTAGTTTTAATACATTCTTAATAACTACAGCATCTTTGCATACTTGTGGGTGCTGTGTCCACCTTTTTCCCATGAATGCACCAAAAAAATTGAGATTACTTTTGCATCGGTAGCAATTCTCTGGTTTTGTACTGCAAATCCTGGACTTTACCCTTCTTGAGTATGGAGTAGGTATCAGCATTGCACTGATGGCTGCTATGATGGTTGAGGGCAATAAATTTACATTTATGTGGAAAAAAAACCTAGAACACATGCTTCTAGACTGGGTCTTCTTCCAAAAAACTAACAAGAAGTTGTCTTATTTTGGGAATGGTAGGAAGAAAAGCAGGGCTCCATAAGGAGAGAAGAGGAGGAACATGCTTAATAGTTCTGTCATGTTAGCAACAAACCCCAGAATAAACAGAAATGCAAAGGGGAGAGGTATTTATCTTTTTTAACAAATCACATGATAAGCTTCTCCCATAGATTAGGGCCTAAGTGAAATATGTAAAATAGCATATTGAAGAAAAAATTGCTTCAAGTGCGACTGGATGGCTCAAGAGATTAGTGATGGGATAATAGCTTTTCTCCATTTAAGTGGTAGACCAGTTCAAATCAATTCTAGGTCTCTAGGGACTGGAAGGTGTTGCTATCCTGTGACTCCTCCACAGTTATTTGAAATGATTTTTTGGTCTCAATTCCATCCTTAGTTGGAAATTATCCAGAAAATTATCCCCAACCCAATCAGCACTGAATTGCTTTGAGCTAACAGTTGTATCCTCCCCCTAAAGATGCACAGCCCTCAAAGTTGTGTGTGGGAATGGCAGCTGTTTTATTTAGCACCACGTTGCTGGTCAGAAATATTTTGTCTCCTGTGGAACGGACAGATTGCACAAAAGAAGAGACAACTTGGAATATGAGGCAATGTAAAATCACTCTTTAAATAAATGCCATGGTTAGTTGGTTTAATGAGGATTTCTTGGGAGGACAGGGCTACTTTTGGACACTTCCAGTTGCCCCTCACTTGCACCCAGAGCCTGCTTGTTTGCCTGCAGGTTTTGTCACAACTTTCCCCTGCATCCATATAAATCACAGAGCAGGGACTCAACTTGGGAAACATCTCTTGGTCATAAGGAACAACTGGGAAATTCAAACTGGTGGCATGCCCTCCAGGTTTTTCTTGAAGCATCTGTTTAGTGTGTGAAGCTGGACCAGTGAAGGGATGTTAGGGACATGCCAATGTATGGCAGCTCAGAATCTTGCCCATCAGTTTTATTCTGAAATATTATAACCACTAAAATAGCAGACATTGATTATTCTGCCTAATGCAAAGATTAAGCAAACAAGTAAGAAGCAATTCTCACCCAGATGAGGATGATTTGGATCTTTTAGTAGCTATAACAGTAGGTCTAGTGAACCACAGCAGAATTCTTATTATTCAGTGTACCAAGGAAAAAAGAGACCCGGGGTTATTAGAGAAGAGTCTCAGCAGTTTTGTGTGTATAACTACTTGGGAAAAACAAATAGGATATTATGGCAATGTAAAGGAGCTGGAGAATTGAAATCACATGGTTATAGTCACATTTTCTGTAAAACTGGTGCAATACAGAGTCACTTGCAGGAGAAATTTTATTTTTGCCTTAATCCAGACAGCTCTAGGTTTAAGAACGCTTATCAGGGCGGAAGGCTAAAGGGGTTAAGGAAATAAGGCATGACAGAGGTGACCTATGGGAACTTTCATTATTATATGGAGCCTTGATGAGTGAAATGAGAGGAATTGCTCTCCATCATGAAAGGCTGAAATGTCGAGGGAGCAATCGCAAATTAATCTATTAAGAATAAGTAGGAGGCTGAACAGTGTGACTCAAAAGGATGGAAATATATGGAATAAACTGCAGTGTAAAATCACAATGATTTCTAGACCCAGTCTTAAAGACATCCATCTATGATTTTTACAATGAAACAGGGATTTCTTTATGTGTGTATATGAGAGGCAAAGTTTAAGCAGATTAAGTTGGTCTCTTTCTTTTCAGGTACTCCCAATATTCATAATGGCCACACCTGAATGAGAAGTTGTGTTCTGATTTGTGTGGCTTTAATCAGAATGATGTGTCAGGAATTTTTCTGTTTGTGTTTTTTTTTTTTGTTTGTTTGTTTTTTTGGTTTTTTTTTTTAAATACATAAAAATAAAATTAC
>JAOTQP010000251.1:11058523-11104106 GCA_026413545.1 Cichladusa arquata
TTCCCATATCTTTGCCTGAGAGCCCCTTAATTTCAAAATTATAATAATTTGGAGGGAGGGAGTTTACATTCTCCATTTCAAAGAGAAGCTTCTGCCTTTATTGGCAGACACCTGTCCTTCAAACCAGGACATAGGTCCATGTCAGTCAGTCAGTCCAATCTTATGCATGGTTGTTTTTAAAGAGCTCATATCAAGGATGTGGAGAGAGGCATGAAAAGTTACCCATGCCAGGACCATGTAGGTTATTTCCTCTGTTGCCCAGCTGTGGTTACAACTTTCTGCAGTGTTAATGCTTTATCCACTGGTGGCTGGAGTGAGGCTTGACCCAGATTGCCAAGTGCACTTTGGTGGAGCTGATCCAACAGGATGTGCCCAGCTCCCCTTGTGGTCCTTGGTTCTGTTTGCTCAGAGCCTGTTCCTGATGCCAATCTTCAGGCCCCAGTGTTAATCCTTTGACAAAGCTCATGTAGTTTCAGACTTCTACCTTTCCCGGCTTATTATAACCCAGGAAGATGAGATGTGACTATGCTGAGATACAACCCCCAGTGATGGCACTTTATAATACTCTATAACTGGAGGATTGCTATTGTAGGCAGAGAAAAAGGCAATAAAGCAGCATTGATATCCTGCCTGCCCTCTTACAGGAGTTATTGAATCAAACCTACCAGAACTGCCAGACAAACAATTTGCAGCTGCAGTCTGAAGCCTGACAATGACACAGAATCAAAAAGAAATAGTTGGAGTGCATGGGCTTGTGAACTCCTCTGCGACCCACCACAGCAGGCTCCCTAGGATTGTTCTCCTCTTTCTGCTCCTTTGCCTGTACAATTCCTTCTCTTTCCCTCCCTTTTCCTCTCTCCCGTTTTCTCTCCTACACCTTGCCATTTTCAGCTTTTCACACCTTTTCTTTCTCTCTCTCATTGCCTCGCTATTTCCTTCTGTTGCCTCCAATGTACCTCTTGCTTGTTCCTACTTTGTGAGCTCAAGTGCTCTCCTGTGTTTCTCAGTGTCTCCATTTCCCCAATTGTTTCTTGGTTTTGATTAATTTAGTTCCCCCCTCCCCAGTTTCCCATAGTCTTTCCTATTCTCCCTTCCTTGCTGCACCTTTTTTTCTGTTTCATTTCCCTTTTCATTTTATTACTCATTGTTTCTTCTTTTCCTGCCAGTTCTACTACCTTTTTCTTGAGCCATATTTAGCCAGTAGCTGAGCTCTATGCTGCTCTTGCCCCTCAAATGTGAGGATTTAAACATTTCCTGTGCACTAGGATTTCCAAAGTGCCAATCCAGCTCAGCTAAGGGGAACTGATGTGGTTTGGCTCTAATGTCTATGAAGAGAGATACTGCAAAAGCCAGCATAACAGTAGCACTCACCAATGCTCTTTGGCTCATGACCCTACTCTTGTAGTTGGATTCAAAGCTTATCAAATTAATGGGTTCTGGGTCAGACCTGCAAGTAGAACACCTTATCAGATTTCTGTCCTTTATTTTTCAATAGAAATCCCAGTGCTCTTGGTTTCTTCCAGTGTTTGCTTTGCCTCAGGATATTATGTTTGGTTTGGGAGTTTTTTTTCAAAATAATTATTCTAAAGTACATACAATGTATGTAGGGTTCAGTGGAAAGGGGCCATACTATATATGTATATAATAATTCCTAGTTTTTGGATACCCATAACAGTTACCTAGGACTTTGGGAAATATTTTGTCATTCACCTTCTTCCCTTGTTACCAATATCTAATGATTAGGCCTCTAAACTTTAGATGTTCAGTCTTCAAAATGGCTGGCAGGAATGTTGATAGTACACAAATCCTCTTTTTAATTTTTTTTTTATTATTTTTTTCACTTACCTTTAATTACAGGCTCAGCTTTTTTCAGCTACTTTTTTATGTTCCTTTTTTATGTTCCTTGGTTTACTTATTTCCTCTATTCCCTTTGCCCAACAGCTTCCACATATAAACATTTTGATTTGTTCTTCATGACAATATTTGGGGCGACCTTATAGCATCCTTCCATTACTCAAGTGGAGGCTTACAAGAAGGGTGAAAAGGGATTTTTCCCAGTGGTAGGGAGTGATAGGACAAGGGGGAGTGGCTTGAAACTGGAAGAGAGTAGGTCTAGGTTAGATATTAAGAAGAAATTCTTTACTATCGAAGCAGTGAAGCACTGGAACAATTTGCCCAGAGAAGTTGTGGATGTCCCATCCCTGGAGGTGACCAAGGCTGGACAGGACTCTGATTAATCTGGTCTAGTGATATTTAAGATCCCTTCCACCTCAAGCTGTGATTCACTGAGTATTACTCCACTTCCTTTCAAGAGGTGGTTGATCTTGCTGGTTATTTATATATCTATGAGAGCCTCACCATAGGGTGACCTATGAGAGGGGGCTGCTGCCAAGGCCAGCTCCCATTTCCCTCCTCATCCTGGAAGGCTCTGGAGCTGTGGAATCTGTCTGGGAACAGAACTGGGGTGCTCACCATCCCACAGGTGACCGTGAGCAAGAACCAAGTCAAACCCTGATGTTGACATGACACCACCTTTCCTTCTGTAAAATCATGTCTAATGGGAGCACAAGAGAAACCCCTCCTTCCTCTTCTCTTTTGTCTGCCTCCTTCTGTCTTTCCAGCTACTGCTCCTGTGAACTTCAGTGCTGGTGACAATTGGAGAAAAACTGTTCCTGTCTCATCCAACCCTTTCTGCTCTGATTGGATTTTTCTCCTCGTGTCTGCTTCTTTATTTGATTTTAAACCTTCAACTCCTTGAAGGTTTTCCATTAAGATTTGGAGCACAGTTTGGAGTGGGGGGAGCAGTCAGAGCACTACCTAAAAAGTGCCAGTAGATTTTTAGCTAATGGAAGAGGGGGGCTGATTGGATTAGGCAATGTGAGTACCTGGTGCAGGCTGCTATCAACACATCAGCAGTGGAAGGGTAAAATAAAGTACAGCTTCTTTCACTTACTCTCCCCTTTTACCCTCTCCTGCTTTGCCTTTCCTCACCCAGTAAGTGACACTTGCAGCAGCAGCAGTGCAGATTCTCAGGCATGCTCCAGTACTGGTCAATGCAGGAGCAAATCCCTCCTGCTGCTCCACATTTGCCACCTGACACCAGTGGATGCTCAGGAAGACCAAGGGGTAAACTTTTAAAGCTTCAGCCTGGGTTTTAGCCATGTGATGGCTATTAAAGCAATTGGGAGCCAGGTGGCTAAAATCCAGTGCAATTGTTTGTAATGGTACCCCTGAGAGTGCCTGTCTCCTTTTAGCACCACTATTGATTAGGCAATTCTGGACTTTGAGAAACAAAATTGGTGCGTGCATCGAGGTTCTTTTCCTCAATTTGGCCTGGTTTGAGACGAATCGTTCACCCTTAGCCATTATTGTGAGCAGCTTTAAGCTTTGCTGAATTTCAGTGTGATTTGAGTTTTCTATCCCCCTTCTCTGTGGAGGCCTGTTGTTTACTCCTCTTCTCCAGGACATCTCCAGAGCTGTTTGGGCTTTATCCTCCTCTCCCACGTTGTTATGTTGTCCAGTGTGCTTGTCCAAGCTCAGTAAAAGGCTGGGGGCTTTATTTAATGGCTGCACACAGTGCACAGTGGGCAGGATGGAGGCTGAGGGGTACCTGGTTTTCAGGATGCAGTGTATTTTATGAGGTAGACCATGTTATGTTCTAGCATGTGGTCCAGCCCCTGCCTGTGCCTTGACTGAATGCATGTGGAGCTCTTAGAGGGAGCACATAAACCCTGAGTAAGTTGCTCCTAAATTCAGAAACACTTAATGACTATTTGATGATTTCTAGGGGCTGAAGTGCCACACAGAGGTACATGAATGTATACTTATGTTTGTGAGAAGGTGAAAATAATTGTGTAAAAATAAGGGAGGTAGTTCCCCAATGTTTTGCAACATTCCTTTTATGTTTTGCATTTCCCTTTCAACATCTTCCCACTTTCCTCCTTTTTTTTTTTTTAATGTGTAGGAAGATTTTTCAGCATGTCATGTCATTATTTTAGGACAGACAGGACAGGTTCTGCATGAGGATGTGCCCTTTGCTTTGGGGGTTCAATGCATTATAGTAATTTATGTGGGTTTTCCCATCTGATACTTTTGGGTGTTGTAGAGTACTCCTGTGAACTATGGTTAGGTAATGCTAAGTACTGCCACAGGTGACTGTCATTGGATAGCTTTTTCCTGCCATAGAACCCAAAGTGAAAGCTGGGCTGGACCTAGATGGAAAAAGCTCTCAAGCCAGTCCAGTGCTTCAGTAGCCGGGTAAATCTGTGTGAAGGCTCTAGAGCCTGCTGCTGCATCACTTCTCTCAGTGCTGCCCCTCTCCCCCATCACTGCTTTCAGTAACCAGGCCAGAAATGGTGGCATTTAACATTTCTGTGTTGTCAGAAGACCTTTGTTGGGATGTTTGAGTGTGCGGTGAGATGTGAAAACGGGAATTGGAGATGGAAAGGAAATTCAGAAACACTGGCTTCAGAAAAACAACTGTTACTTATTCCTGTTTCTGCTCCAACTGAGAGAAAGCAGCTCCTCAGGTGTTGCAGTAAACTTAGGAAGTCCATCACCCCCTTGCCAAAGAATGTTGATTCAGGGGCCCCACAAGCAATTTGATAAGACACCCCAGTCTGTGTTGAGCTGGGAGCTTGTCAAAGCCCAAAACATTCTGCTTGAACAAGCTGTTGTATTCCAATGAGAAGTTGTTTCATCTGAAAATTCACAGTCAGTTGTACTGAAAATTCAGCTCATCATGAGCTAGGGTGAAATGTGATGCCAAGATTACATGGACAGCATTGCTGTTGCACTGAGATGGAGCTCCCAGGAAAAGTGTGCACAACCTCTCCTATTCCAGTCAAGTTCAATGGAAGTTTTTCTGGAAGGATATTTTTAGAAATCCTAGCAGGATGATAAATTCCAAGAGCTGTTAAAAAATATATATCTATATATACATATATATAGATATAATGAAATTATACAGAGCACAAATAGTGCAGAAACATGAATATTGAAAGCTCCAAGGCAGATTGCTGAAGCCTGTGTAAAAATATGTGCACCTTTGGTAATGGAGGCTTGCCAAACTAATTAATGAAGCATATGCAAACCTTCTACTTTGCAAACATACTTTGTGTTTCATTAGATTCTCAGAAATCAGTATAGGGAATCTGAAGGAAAAGGTATTTGATCTGTAAATTTTTGTTGTTGCAGAAAAACACATCCCTATCTTGTTTTACATTCACAGCTGATGTTACATCACAAAGTCTGATATTCGTAGAGAGCTTTATATTTGCATTAAAACCTCCTCTGTTTTACATGAGGTTGCTCAGCCACACATCTGAAACTGGAGCTTTTCCACAAATATTTTGAGTGGAAGTAGCTTCTGTGCATAGAACTAAACCAGGTATTTCCCATGTAGGTAGCTCTTACCACAAGGGAGGTACTGCAGACATAAAAATGCTGAAGGGCAGAAGGGGAGCTCCTTCTCCCAGAGTTCACTGAGTGGGCTCATGATCTGTGACTCTCACTCTCTTGTGCCACGCTATTTCCATTTTACAGACCAAAACAGAGGGCCAAAGAGGTTGGGAGAACAGAGCTGTGCTTTGATGGGGAGAGAGGAGAATGTGTGTGTAGCCGTCTTCAAATGGCTTCTGATTCTTTTGTGTTGTGCTGTCCTTTTGAGCTAAATTGCCAGTGGGTTTTCCAGACTGGGGAAAGCAGCAGGGATCAGTAGTGAAAGGAGGGAATTAATGCCAAATTTGGTTCTACCCACGATGTAATCCTGTTTATTTGCAAAGAACAAACTTGGTTCCATTGCCATTCCTGAGCATAGGAAAGATTCTATGGTTAATGCATTTGCTATCAGATCTTAAGCATCCCTGAGCCAACATTGTCTGCACCTGTCTGTTATTTTTGGGGTTGTTTTTTACCCCCAGCTTAAGTGTGTCTGAAATCCTGTGTCCAAGCCTGTTTCAGCCTTGCAATGCCAGTTTGGAAAACAGCCATTTGATTCAATTGCTTCTTAAAAAGTCTTGTGATCTCTTTGTTTTGGTTAATGGCTCCTGTTGCTTCATTTCTTAAAGGACTTACTTTTTCCTGTATCTTAAATAATGGGCAGTAAAGGTGTCTGGAGATCTAATCACGGCTTCATTAACTCCTTCACAGGAAAATGCTTAAGTATGTTAAAGTATTAATTACAATATAAAAGTGAGAAACAGTTGTGTCCAGATATCCTTTAGCTAAGATAAAACATTGCTGCTTCCCCTGACCTCGGTGGAGCAGCACCATTTCATGTCAAGAGAAGCTGTTGTCTATTAGCAGTCAGCAGAGTTGGCTCCTGACCATAGTTTTTCTTTCCTTTGCTCCCTATTGGAGCAGTTTTGGTGCACACATTCAAACAAAAAATGGCTGAGGAGAATTTATTTATTTATTTATTTACTTATTTGCTTATTTATTTATTTAGTTTTGCTCTCTGTATGGAAAATTTTGCAAGGAGGCATCACCTGCCCAGAGAACTTGAAGTGATTTTATGTGACCAAAGGCTGCTCTCCTCTGTGCCAGTTTTTTCTCCATAGGCAGCAGAGTTCCTCAGTGACCTCTTTGGCATCATTTCATGGCATCAAAGAAATGAGTTAGTCACAACCACTCTAATCTTAGTGCATCTCCAGTAATGCAGCCTGGGGATGTTTCCTGATATTTCTGTCAGCAGTTCTCCCCAGAAACCACAAACAATAGGTCCCAGATCAACCGTAAAACTGAAGTTTTTCCAGAAATGCTGAGGGGAAATGCCTGGGACTTCTCACCCCTAAGATAAGGAGTACCAAGCTGTGTTAAACACTCATGGCTTGGCTTTGCCAGAGGATAGTACAGGTGGTTTTGTGCCTTCCAGCATTCCAGGGTTCCTCAAACCTTGGGAAGAGGAATGACAAAGCAAGGTGACAAGGCTGTGATACCAGACTAGTCCTGAGGCATCCAGCTAGAACAACGGGAGGCAGTGCCTGTGGAAGGAGTGTGTTTAAGAGAAGTGTGGTATCTCACAGTTCTTGTGCCATCCTGTCTGTACACTTCCTTCCAGAGGGCCCAGGAGCTTCAGCTCAGTGTAGCAGGGTGCTCTGGGAGGCATCCATGAATGTGTCATCCCTGAAGCATGAGGGATGTGTTTGAATGACACATTGCAGCTCTCAGTAGGGGAGTTCTAGTTTGTTTTCCTGTGGAATAGAATACCCAACTACAGAATTAAATCAGCATTTGGAAAACATTCTGTCCCTCTCTACACTGATTTTCCAAGGCTGCTTTTCACTGCATGCCTAGAAGGTCCCATTCAATTAGGAAATGTAGAAGAGCATGTACATGGTTTAAAGCAGTGCATGGGAGGCTGTTCTATTTTTCAAGCTCTTAAAAAATGTGACCACAGAGGATATCAACACAGATTTGTGGGATCATCTTAGAAAAGGCTGAATATAAAGTTTTGTTTGCAAATACATATGCCATCAAAATTTGATTTACCAATGCTGTTTACCATTTGATCAGATAAAAGAATATTAGCTGTTAAAGATGAGGCACAAACTGAATTCCCTCTTCAATGCAGTATATAACAATTCCATATTTCACTGGGCTCATATAGCTCTTTTTGTCATCCAAACAGACACATGCAGAAGTAGCTTTTGAGCCCCTTCCCATGACAGTTGTTTAAAACAGCAGAGGTCCAGGTGTAAAGAAGGTTTGAAATGCCTTGTGGTGGTTTTTGCTTTTGTGGTTTAAATGCCCCTGCCTGCAGCTATTCCCCTGCTCTGCTGCTGGAATTGCCAACCAGCAGCCAGGCAGTGACCTCTGATGCTGTGTCCTGATGTGAGGAGGCAAAGCTAGGCTGGTAGTGAGGAGCTGGGACAGCAGTACCTTGAACCTCCACAGCCACATTCCCAGGGGAATGTCATCATCAGGACTGCAGCTTTGCTTCCAAACAGCTCAAATCAGAATAAATCCCTCATTTCTTATTGTCTAGTGTACTGCAATGGGGTAACACCAAGCTTGATCCAAAGTTCACTCCACTGGTGTTTTTTCTTTCGGCTGCCCTGGGCTCTGAAAGAAACAAAATAAACATCCTATGAGCAAAATTGTATAGCATGATCCACATGCAACTGTCCTGCTGCATTTGCCTCATGCCATTACTCATTATGAAAGCCTGCATAATTCTGGAGCAGGACAGCAATTTCCACACAGCAAATTGCAGATGGTGTTTGCCAACCCACAGAAACCATCACAATATTTGCTTTGAAACTTTACCGTGCTATCAAGGGCAAATTCACTTTATCTGTACAAATGGACCCCTTGAGAAAACTTAGATTACACATGCAAGGAAGAGCAGGCAGGACTTGGCTCTGGGCATGAGAGAAGTAAAACTGGCTTCCTTCTGTGGTGGAAATAGGGAACAAGCAAGCACAGAGCTGGGAGATGCATAACTGGCAAGTGTTCCAGGGAGAAAATGTCAATGCAATTGAGATAATGGTTCTCTGGCTCCCCAAATTCATACCTTGTTCGCCTTCCTACCAAGGTCCTTTAGAAAATCTGCTTTTCTGCAGGTTTCACGTGAAGCACAGCATCCTCCAGTGTACCTCTGCACTTCTGCAGATCAAACTTACCAATTTATCCATGGTGTGAGTGAACTTAGCACTTTCAGAAACAGCCCCATTTTTTGGAGTTAGAATAGTTGAAAAACTAGTTGTGTGCTTTATTTTTTTATTTGGGTTATCAAAGGATTTTAAAAGTTTATTTTATTATTCAGCATTTCAGACATCACTGAGTTTAGTTCCAGTTTTAGGTGGAAAGATTTTTTTACATTCCATCACCTATCTTGACGGATTCTGTGTGTGCCAGAGGCAGTGGTCTTAACCCTGGATCAAAACCTAATCTCTCCTGCTTTTGTAAAACCTTTCCCTCTAATTCTCTCTCTGGCAAATTATATTCTGTTCTTTGCCCTTGAATAATTTTAAAATGTATAGAATAAAGTGCGAGTGTGGGGGTTCTGTTCCATTGAGTGATACCTGGTAATCAAAATACTGCATTCATATCTCGCTGCAGTGATCTCATTCCTACTGGGACAGCACTCCTGTGAGCGCAGGCCCGTGTTGTGTTCATCCTGTTACAACCAGATAAACTCATAATGTAGACAGATAAGAGCTATACTCATTAATCTATTAATTGCCCATTGTCAGTTGTCAATATGTTTCGCTTGATGGGAAGCAGGAAGATTAGCTTGTATTGTGAGGATGTAGTTTTTTGTCCTGTGTTACCATTATTTTATTTTGATGTGTGCCATGCTAGGAAATTACATTTGAGCTTGCGGCGTCTCACCCCAACAGAGTAGAGCTTGCTGCTCTTTGGGTTCCTGGAGCCAGAAAAGTGCCATGCCCCAAATAAAAAGCGTTTTTTTTCCATCAGAGGACCCCAAAAGAGCTGTGACTGTGTTGAGTAACACGTTTTTCATGATGGGCATTCAGGACACTCTTAAAATCAACACAGCCTGAGATACCCTGATTTCCCGGGGAAGCTGAAACTCTGCGGGGACTTCATTGTTCGCTGGAAATTTGAGACTGATTTTGTCTGTGAGTGGAGCTGCTGGAGCAAGATTTTATTATAATTGTGTGACCTTTAATACACCATGAAGAGATTTCAACTTCTCTATTTTTCTAGCCTATAACAAATCAAATGTTTTACTATAATGTACAGTCACCAAGTTTACACCTTAAGAAGGGTGATTTTCAAGGGCTTATCTCTACAAAGAACAGTGGAGCAGAGACAGTTTAAAAAAAAAAAAGAAAAAGAAAAAAGAAGGGAGAGGAACATCATAGAAGCACTTTATAGACCTATTTGAATTACAGCTTTAAGTCATTTATATCATGGCCAAAAAGCCCATCCATGTGTGCATTTAATAATGATGGCCAATTCTGAGCAAAGACTGGAAATTTTCCTCTCCGTGGCATGAAGCAAAAAAAAACCCTCACTGTTTCAGATTTGGTAACTTGACCTGTTTGAATTATGCTATTACTTGCTAGACTGTCAGCCAGGTGGCCAGTGTTTAAACTCCGAGGACAGATTTGGGGATTGGTTTCTGTGGAACGACCATAGTTAGGAGCAGCTGATGATTGGGCAGCTTGGGCATTTTCTGGGCACACTTGGGGCAGCTCTGTCTGACAAATATCAGCTCATCCATGGGGCAGTGAATTTTGTGCCATCCCTGCACAGGTTTTTAGGGCACAGGAAGATTTTCCATGTCATCCAGGACATCTATTGGTGGTACATGCCTTAAGAGCCCACCTTCCTTAATTTTTACCATGACAGAGGAAAGCACTTTACCACCTCAAGGCAGCCAAGATGTGTTTCCTCTGGCTGCAGCCACCCCACCAATGAATATAAGAATCCATCTGCAGGATCCAGAACCCTCTGTTATGATTATCAAGTTTGGTCACATAGAGTTTAAACAGATATATTTTCTCATGACATGTGTGTGCCACCAGGGTTTTATTTCAGATTTCCAAGGGGGGAAAAAAGCATAGCTGAAATGCATGTGGGTCTTTAAATATCTAAAGAAATTCTGTTTTCTCTAGCTGTTTTACTCTTCTGGGCTCCTTTCTTTCTGTGAAACGTTAAAGAGGAAAATGTATTTAAACTAAATGAAATTAAATGAAGGAAGAAAGGAAGAAGAAAAAAAATCTCCCTTTTCACTGAAAATGTGCCAAACCCCTTTAAACTGAGGAAATTACTTTTCTCAAATATCATTAATGTTTTAACTTATTTTTTGGAAAGCCACAGGCACTACAATTTTACTCTTTCTCATCTCCCCTAACCTTCTCCAGAAGAGAAGGCATTTTGGAACCTGACACAAGAGCAGAAGGAAAAGTAGGAAAAACAGAAAAAGAATGAAGAAGAAAATCTCTGGCTAGCATTCAGATATCTGTATTCACTGGACACCAGTCAGATATTTGTATTCAGAACCTCAAAGGTAGAAAATGATAGAAAGGTGTGAATGGAAGTTTAATGCTTTGAAAACTTACTTAAGAGTAAATGTGATCCATTTAAATGCCTCCAAAATAGAAAAATTCAAAATATGGAATTTTTTTACATCTTTCCATTTCAACAAACTATTTTGCTTTCACATGAATACAGCTGAACTCAGGGGACCCTACAGATAAAATACATGTCATATCCTTTCCCTGAGTCTTTCTTCACTGGTGGGGACTGAATTGCAGAGATTAAATGCCTCACTTCTGGTCCCACAGGAAACAAGTGGCAGAGAGTCTTGAAATGGATCCAGCTGTCCCAAGTCTGAGATGAACCCCTAAACCAAAATCTCGCTCTTCCTTATCATCCTTTGTTTCTCTTTCTTTCCAGTACCTCCTCTACACATTTATTCTGTTTTGTTCATGGAGATCAGTGGTCTCAGCTTGTTGCAAGCACCCCAGAATTTGACCCTTTATGTTTTTTCCCCTTTGTACATTTCCTATGTATTGAGTTGCTAGCTTTGCATTTCTCCCTGCTCCCGGATCCCTCCCTGCTGTGCAGAAGGTGACAGCCTCAGGACCACAATGTTTTGTCATTTTTGACCTGCAGGATAGTGCACACCCCTTTCTAGCCCATGTCCCATTGTAAGTCATCCCCTTTTGATCCAGCCTCCATCCCCTTTTATTGACCAGCTCCCCTATTTCCACTAAATGTCTCAACCCTGCTGCCTGCTCCCTTTGTGCTTTGTTTAACTCACAATATTTCTGCAGCAGAGCTGGGTCTGCCATCAGTTTGTTTGGCGGGGCAGAAGACAAAGCCAGGCTGGTGCTGGAGCTGATGAATAGGTCACTGGTGGCAGCAGCCCGTGCTGCAGAAGTCAGCCCCCACTGACACTGTTTTCAGCCCACTTGAATGGAAGCTCCTGGGAGTCTTTCTTTAAAGAGCCCAGGGGTGAGGGAGGCAGGAAAAGGCAAAGAAAAGGAGTGGAATAATTAGAGCAATAACACTCCAGCTTTCTCAGTTGTGCGTGGCCTTGGCTAATTGAAATGAGAAGGAGCTTGGGCACCTGTAGGCATGGCAGGTGAAGAGGCTGCTCTCTGCTCCCAGTGTGGGCTCTGCAGTGGGGCACAGGGACTTGCTCTGTCTCTGGGTTTTCTCTGCTATTAGGTTAGATGCTGTCCCCTTTAAGACCTTCATAAGGCCTTACCCTTATTGAGTATGTTGAGTTTTGAGGTATAGCAATGATCAGGAAGGGAGCTGATGCTGGTCTGGGCTATCCAAGGAAGATAACATCCAGTACTGCAGCTCTGGCTTCTCCCAAATGAGCTGGAACTTCCTCTGGGGTGACTCACTGCAAAGCCAGGGTAAGAGAGAGAGCTGCTGGGAATGCACATAACAAACCCCACTTCCAGTGCTTCTAGAACACACAGCACTAACATGGAGATACATTCTAATTATAAAATTAGGGTTTTTTCTGTCCATTTTATTTAGACACACTTGGAAACAGCAGCTGTCTTTGTCAGAAGGATTCAGAGTCTCAAACTGTAGGACAAAACCATTTGAGTTATAGGTACAGGAAATGATGGGTATAAGAATGGAAAACCTTGGTTGATGGGCAAGACTGGTGAAACAGCTCTTTATTAATCAGAAAGCCAGTTTCTCAAAAGGCAAATAGTTTTAATAGGCTTGCAACAGACATCCAGAAATTCCAACAGAAATGCAAAAGAGGAGGTAGATGCTGAAAAATCTCAAATCTAACCTTTAAATGTAAAGTAATAGATTTTCTTGAAGACTTTCAGACATTTAAGTCTTTGTTCACAGATTACATAACATAAATACTTGGGAGAGATGGACTTTTCCCATAAAATAGGAAATGCATTTTTTATGAAAAAAAAAAAAAAAAAACTGGATGTAATTTTGACATAAGGAGGGTGAGAAACACCAATTCAAGATTTCAGGGGCCAACATAAATTTGTTTCTATTTCTGAATTACATGTAACTAAAAGTGGTCAAAAGTGGTAGAAAATACTAAATTTTTTGCAGGTTTTTTCCTAAATATCTCTAATTGGTCAGAAGCAAACCTAATCACGCAGTAAATACACATGTATGTGCATATTTCTTTTATACTCTGCTCCAAGTTTTTACATGGGCTGTTTACTTTAGGGAGCTAATTTTCATATAGCTTTTTTCTCATTCTGCAAAACTTTTGAGGTCTCATAATAAATTTAGAGTAGCTGACCTGTATGGCAAGAGGCTCATTGTGCAGTTTGTATTTATGAAGAATATGTTTTATTCAGTAGAAGTCTATTTCTGTTAGCAAAACATTTGAAGACTGTGATGACAGGGATGCCAATAATCAGAACAGGCAAGGACTAGGTTTTGGAATATAGTATAACTATAGTATAGTTATATAGTATATATATAGTATAACAAAAGAAATCATGTTGTTTTGAGAAATTGTTAATTAATTGTTAATTAATGTTTAGGTGCTATGTCAGCTGTAAACAGAGTTTAAATGTGGTCATTGCTAGGATGGGTTGGTTTCTCTTTGAGCCTCCTTTTCTCCAGGCTAAACACCTCCAGCTGCTCCTCACTGGACTTGGCTCCAGACCCTTCCCCAGCTCCTTTGCTCTTTTTTGGACTCTCTCCAGCCCCTCAATGTCTGTGATGGGCCCAGACTGAACACATGGATGTTTATTTACAGATTGCTTCAGGGAATCTAACCCGGCTCTTGATTGCTCTCTGTGATCTGTCATACATGACCTGGAATGCTTTCCCAGCTCCTGTGGTTTGTCCAAGCTAGTGGGATTTTTGGGGGAGTAGATTGATTTTTGCAGAATTATTCTACTTACTTTTCAAGCTCTTGAAAACATCATGTTTATGTACTTTGGTACAAGATCTTCTGATTTTAGATTAAAAAACAGATTAGAAAATGTGTGAAATTGTGGTCAAGTGGGAGTGAAATGTTCCAAAGTTGTTGAAACAATATATTTGATCAACATAATCAAATTGAGTAGCCTTTTAATGTTTAGTTATGAACACTTCCAAGATTTTTAAAGTGTTTTTTATGCAGGTTTTGGGCTGGAAAAATATCGAACCTCAAAAAAATTTCTGAAGGAGAAAAAACTGTTTCTGTTTGAGTTCTCATTATTTATACCACTATTTTCGTTACAGAATATTACCATTCTAATTTATGGTATTTTGCACTTCTTTACATAGCAGTAAGGCAAACACAACCTTATAAATAAGGATAAGAACGCAGAAACTCTTGTAGAATTGGGACCCAAATGATTTAATAGGAATAATGAAAAAGAAAACTTATTTTTTTATGTATTTTCCAATATGTGATAGCCTTCTGATTTTATCAGACTGAGTGGGAGTTGCATGACCATTTAGTTTCATATAAGAAATAGTTTTTCTTATGTCAGAATCCTTAAAATTCTTGTTTAAAAAGGAGGAGCTCTGGACTGATCTCATGAACTGGCAATTAACCCAGAATTTTCACAAAACTATCACAATTGAGCATTTGAGGAAAAGGTTTATTTACATGTGAAATATGGAGGCAACTTGAAAGTCTGTCTCTAAGAGCCCTTTTTGCTACTGGCATATCACCTACACAGTGAAAATTACTGTTCTGCTATAGGCAGGGATTAACACTCACTCCTTCCACTTTGAAATACGCTTTTTGAAGTATCCTACCAAATTAGGAAACCTTGCAAGAAAACCTGGGAAAATACTCTATTGCAGATGATGATTTTGAATTCCAGGCACTTTATCTTAAAATCCTTGATTCTGATTCCATAGTGACATTATTATTATGTTTTCCTATCCCCCCCCATGGCAGCTCATTGTGTTAGTAATCACATTGCAGCAGTGTGAGTTTGTAGGAATATGTGCATAGCAAAATCTGGAGCTCCAGGACCTTGATGAGGATCCACTGCTGACAAATATCACAAATAGATAATTTCCTAAAAGCTCTGATCTTTTTAGCTGGTGCCCATTTGACGTAGTGTCTTCAAATCAGACTGACTGCCTCTCCAGAAAGGGCTCCCATGGCACTGTAGGGATGATGGCTGCTGCATCCTTTCAAGGGCATTCCTTTCTCTTTCAGGCTCTGGTTGGGGTGGTATATAACACTTTGTAGAGGCCTAAACTCAGCTGGTTTGTCAGTGGGCTCAACACAGCACTGAGAGAGAGCAGGCATCAGCTCTGTCTGCACATTAGGGGTGTCCAGAGACAGCTTAGCAGGCAAGCCTGACTGGATCTTTTTAGAAGGACAGCATTACCCCATTTTTTTCATGCAACTTACCCATCCTGCCCTCTTAATTTATATTCATAGAAGCCCCTTTTTTCAGATTACAGTGGTGTAAGAACTCTAAGACAGCAGTTACCTGCCCAGTAAAACAGCTGAAGCATTGCATCTGCTTTTAGAAGTAACTTATCAGCCAGAAGTGAGGAGCAATCAGTGCCCCATGTCCTGCACCACTGGGCAACAGACCTCCCTCAAATGTTCTGTAGATCAGCAGGGGTGGCTAAAAGCAAGAAAATTCTGTAAGGAAGCTATTAACAGCATAATGGGCAAAGCAGTCTGCTCTAGAGGAACCTCTTGACCTAAAGCAGCAAAGATGAGGTTCTGCTGAAATTTAAAAACAATGAACTCAGGGGAGGTTTCCTCTGGAAAACTACATCTGTGTTTAACTGAGGGTATTTAGATGCACAGCTCCATAGGTGTAAAATTACCCAGCTACTGTGAGCATTCAGCAAACACACTTTATTACCCCAAATCTACATTTCCTGGTATGCAGTAAAGCTTGAGCATGAAGCCAACACTATCAAGTTGTTTTACAGAGCTCCAGAAGTGAGATAACCTTCTGGGTTCCTCCACCCATCTGCACAGCACTGAGCTGCTTCCACTGGAGCTAATTTAGAAATGTTGGCAATCCTGGCTCTATTGAAACAGAATTTCATAGGCTTTCAGATGACTGTAGCATCCTTTGTGACTGAAAATAAAATTTGTAGAAGTTAATTTTCATAAATGCACACCCGATGTGAGCTGGTGTCTCAGCAGAAAGGTACAATGCAGTAGGAGAAATAATTGCTTCTGCTGCCCCTTTGATTTTTCACTAAGAGAAGCACGACTGTGCTGAATATGAGAGGTAGCATTGCTAGCAAGAATTGGACAAGTAAGGAGCTGCCAGTTATGCACAATTTTTGCTGAAGTATAATAAAAGTACTATGCCAGCTTATGGTATGTATCACAGCACTATTTTGTTAAAACAAGAAGTTATTTTCATTTATCACAGCAGTTCAGGTGTGTTCTGGTCTTCCTCTGTCCTTGTCATCCTCTCAATTTGCTGACTCCATTTAGTTTCATCTTAAAATTTGAAGAGGTTAGTACTTTTGTGTCACTCTTGAGTACTTCTGAAGGCCGTAGGAGTTTACTTTCTGCATTTTCAGTTCATTGAGCTGCAGATAGATGTTCTTTCTCATCTAAAACTCATCATTTCCTTACCATTGGAGAAAAAAAAAAAAGTACATTTAGGAAATTAGTGTGTGGCTTTCTTCAATTTGTTCCAACTGCTCATCAACAGTACAGCAGCAAGGAATTGGCACACAGCTACGAGTGTGTGCTCAAATTAAAAGTGTGCTCTTTGCTTTTAGTCTGGTGCTGTGCAGAGATTATGGGAGGAAAACACTTTTATCAGGCAACTAAAAGCACATTAATGCCAGGGAAAGCTGCTGCTACCTCCTACCTTCTTAATAAGGCAGTAAATGAGGAGAGGAGCCACAGCAGAGTTGCTGTGTGCAAGTTGTGCTTGGAGTGACTCCTCTCAGTCCTGAACACTTGGATTAATGTCACAACTCTGGTGTGTCCACTCACCTCTCCTCCTGTTTTAAGGGCAGTGAAGTGTAAGCAGCAGCCTCACAAAGCACATATTGGATAGTGTTTGAGGAAAAACTCCTTATTTTTAAATTGTAATAATATTGGGAATCACAGAAACATAAAAATTGGAAAAGACCTTTAAGGTCATCAAGTCCAACTGTTGAAGCACAGGAAGCTGAAGAATGAAGATGCAAAGTAAAAGCCTGATTTTTCCCACCCAGACCCTGCAGTGATGATGGCTGGCTGTGGAGCAGGCCTTGATTCTGAGGTAGGAAGGATTGTTTGGATTGATATGATAGCTAGAAATTCCAGGTGGTTCCTGTGCTGGAAAATAAAACGCTTTAACTTCTTTCAAAATTTTTAGGAGATTGCTTTCTCATTAAATTTATAGCCTGGTAAAGAGAGAGAAAAAATTCAACCTAAAGAAATTATTTCACTTCATGCATTTTGAGGTTAAGTTTTCCATTCTGACTCTGTGTTTCACCTCATTCTCTGAAATTCAAAAGGCAATTTTCACTTTTTTCTGTTTTAAAAATACTATGTGCTCTGCTTTCAGATATGGCCATGGTTAGATTTTGTGCCACACGGTGCCAGAATCTCTCAGAGAAATGTGCTCTTTACAGAATAAGACGTGCATTTTTTATTTTATTTTATTTTTTTTTTAGGCTGCCATATAAACCATGAACTAAACCCCTTCCTGCCGTTCTTGCACTCCCAGAAGTGGGGATTCTGGGAGTTACAGTATGGAGCAGCCTATTGTGGCTCCTTCACTTATGCAAAGAGGTCATGGATGACAGAGTCTGGAATACAAAAGGTGTAGGGCACTCTGCATCTGTGAGGAGAGGATCAAAACAAATCTCCTTTATCTAATGCAGAACCTATTACTGACTCAAACGTGGGGATGTGAAGGGTCCAAGTGTGTTTCAATAATCTGTGTTACAAACAGACTGTAATCTGCACAATTAAGCTCCTTGGGGCTGGCAGGATTTTGTGCAGTTGGCAGTTTTCCCCTTGAATAAAGGTCGGAAAGAGGGGAGTGAATTAAGCAGTGAGTAACTTTTTAAAGGTATTCTGTAATTCCACTGAACATTGGAAATATTTTCTTCACTGCTCTGCAGTCTTTAGGGCAGAGTGAGCTGTGTGCCCTAATTTAAAAGCCTGCCTATTCCAAGAGTAATAGGACAATTCCTCTGTGTTCCTGCACAATAAACCAAGGAGGCAAAGAGAATAGGAAACCTCCCTCTGTGGCACTCCCTGGGGAGCTGTGCTCATGTGAATGCCACCTCAGAGCTGCCCTTAACAGCTATCCCTGACTGTTTCCTAGGTTCAGGTGCTTCTGCCACCCTGGGAGAAATGCCTGAGACTCTGCTTACTCCATCCTGGCTGGATGTCTTGCTATCCACACCACGATTTCTCCTTACAAATGCAATTCTCTTTCCTGCAGGGAGATAGAGCGAGTGCAGTCCCACCCAAATGGGTGGTGCAGGGTTTCTCTCACAGTAGGACAGCCTTTTTTCTTGACTACAATGATGAGAAAGTGTTTTCATTTAAATAGGAAAATGCTTGAATGGTTTTCTTGTCCCTTGCCCCTCCTCTTGGCAAGCAAACGCCCAGTTGGGGCACTGAGTTTATCGCAGGCCAAGGGGGGAATTCTCTTGGGAGCCTCTTGTTGAAAAGTTGGCAAGACATCACTGAGCAGTTCTAAAGACCTCGGGAAGCCCCAAATGTCTCTGAATTTTCCTACCACCAGCCCTGAATGTGGTTGCCCCTTTGGCTCTGCAAACTTTGGGAGAACACCAAGGTATGTCCTGCAGCCTCCACAGTGTGCTACCAGCACAGGGGCAGCCCCAGAGGACAGAAAAGAAAGTTGATTGGAAAGGGAAGCCACCCACGTACTAATCGCTTTGTTTCCCATAGTTTTGGGGTTTTTTTCCTTCACCTTTTCTCCTCCACAAAATACACTCAAGGGATAAGGCACCATTTGCCAGAATCTTTCCTGGGAGAGTGAGCTGGAGAAGCGGCTGTGCTGCCTTTGCTGCTCACAGGTCTCAGATGCTTCAGAAGCCTCTGTCCAGCTGCCTCTCTCTCGCTGCCGCTGTGTGGTGCGGTCTCACTCCCTTCATCCTTTGTGTGTTGCCACTGCAGTGTAAAATCGGGGGGGAACCAATTTTCCTCCACTTACACTTCACCATTTTGGGGCAAATTAATTCTGCTGCCGCTTGCTCGAAGAGATGCTTGCAGAATCGTGGAGGGGGCTGGCAGAGGAGAGGTGGAATTTATCTTCTCTGTGTATGGAAATCAAATATGGCCTGACCAAAGTCTCCTTTTCTTTCTGTCCTACTCACCCCTTGCCTTTTTTATCTTTTCTATTTTTATTTAGGTGTTAAGTGTTTACTAAATATCAGTTCAAATGACAGCTTAGCTTACTGTTTTAACCAAAACTGTCATAGAAAAATATTTTCCCTGCATTGTTAAAATGCAACTCGATTCCTGCTCAGTTACCCACACTGTAAACAAGAATGTGTATTTGCTGTTGATATATGGAATATATTTTTTGTTAAATCAGAGAATGGTTTAAGAATTAAACTAGCAACAAGATGAGGAAAAAACCCTCAGAGCTGTAATCAAACATCCATTCCAACAGCTGAAACATGTTATTACATCTTTCAGCTGATTTATTGTACCCAAAGAGATTTCATAATCATTCTCAGTATTAAAACAAGGGGAATAGAGGCACATTTCAATAACAATGATTGTTGTTTGGAGAATGCCAATCATGTCTAGGAGTGTTATTTACATCAGACAATATGTAGATATTGTGCCTCCAAGCCTGTTCCTGTTCGGTTTTGTTCTTTGACTTACACAAATGAATGCTAAGAAATGTTGACAAGGAGGTTCAATAGCTAAATACAATAACTGGGGTCCTGCTGACTTCCTTTGGGGAGGAGAGGAATCTTTGCCACATATGTAATGCAAGCTGATGTCAAGATAAATGCAGCTATAAATGTCTGAGCTGTCTTTGGTGTGAAAGGTGGGGAGAAATTCAATCCGTGTACCAATTTCAATTTGTACTCACACATTAGCTATAGCTAATTTGAGAACAATTAAAAGGCAGGAATGAGAAAAGCAGATGTGGAGCAGTGGAATGTATTGCAGAGAAGCAGGCTTCACTATGTGCTATTTTCTAACACGCAGTTTTATTTTTGCTGGAGTCTGTCACAAATCCTGAAATACCATTACAGAGTTAGCAGATGGTTCCCAAGTATTCATACCTGATAAAGCCTCCTGGGTGATCAAGCACTGAAAAATCAATATATTTTTCAACTTTCAATGGCTAGCTATTCAGTTTCATTACATCTTGCTATTCCTCCATGGCTACTGTGATATGGACACTTACTTCACCATTGCATTAAGCTCTAATCTCCGGGCCAGCTGATAGAGGCAGTTAATGAATAGCTGGAGTACCACCTCGGTATGCTTCACAATTCTTCTGATCTCAGTAGGATGTTTCTAGTACTGTGATCTTGTGCTTAGTAACACCCCAGTTCTTCCCCCTCTTTTTTTTTTTCCACACATGTACAGACACCCCTCTCCAGCTGTCACCTTGCTGAGCTTTGAAAAGAAAATGCAGTAAATACACATTTTAGCAGAAATATTTAGCTGTGACATTTGACTCTTCTAAATAAAAAATATCAGCAAGTCACAGTAAGTCAGATCCATGCCCTCTGGGTGACCATAGGAGCCATATTCTGAAATCTATCATTTTCAATAAAGCAACAACGACAGATAGGTCTTTAAAAAGTCCTGCTTTGGTCTCCAGATTATCCACATACCCCACAAAATATCTATGCTCTCTGACTGACTGGTAATGCTTTCTTTAAATTTTTCTTTTCCTAACTCAAAGTTGTAACAAGGCAAATTAACTGGCAGTAAACAACAAAGTGTGAGTCAGCTTTGTAATTATTACAGATACCTGAGCATTGGTCTTTGCCATGCATTTTGGACTTCCTTGGGGTAGATTTCTAACGTGGGGAATCTCTTTATGCTTCAATTTGCATGGAAGAGTAAGTGCAAGTTAAGTGCTAGTGAATGCATGAAGTATGTGCCTGCACATGGCCAGCCTCATAAACTGGTATCCTGTATTTTTTCATTCTCCATTAGCATTAAATATTTCACTGTATTTTGCTATTGCAGTTTAAATGAGGTTGTTGTGAGGGTTTGTTGTCATTGTTTTTACACTGACATCAGTCCAAGCCCAGTGACACAGACCAGGCTTATTTTACATGCACCCAGGCACCATGACATCGGTGAGCCTGGGGCATGCAGAAAACCTATTGAGCCTGATTAAGGCATGTCTTAAATTTCAGACACAGGCCTTAATGCAGTCGAAAGTGCAGGAGATGAGAACCTCTTTGCTGAAAATGGAGGCATAAATACAAACCACGTGGATATTTGCACCAAGGGTGAGAGTGAGCCTTGTGCGCGTGCCACGGCTGTGTGGAGAAGGTTGCTGCTGATTAGGAAGAGCCCTTTCCAGGCTCTGGGGCAGGCTGTGCTGTCACTGCTGTCCCCCAGGCACCCCTTCCTCCTAGAGCAGTTAGCATAGCAGTGGGGGAGGCTGGAGCTCCACGCTGGCACACCATCCACATGCCTGAGCAGCCGGGGCTAGGCGCTGCCGACGGCAGCGCGCTCTCCTTTGATGGTGCCCTCTGTGATGTCTGAAAATAGGAGCTGGTTGAGCTGTGTTTCATGTGTCCAATCCTGTCCACTGAAATGGCATGGGGCCAGACTCAGCAGGATGTCCTGCAGCTCGATTCCTTGCTTTCACCGTGGAAAAGGCAGCTTTAGGATTTTTTTTTTTTTTTTTTTTAGGTTGGTGGGAATTGGTCGTTGAAGTCATTATAAATTTTTGTCTGTTCTTGATTTGGGCTGCAGGCATTCAACCTGTGCTGCCCGACTGCAGGAGCCAAATAACTTTGGAGAAAAAGACCTGTGTCATCTGCAGGCAGTTTTATTAACATCTGAAGCACACAATTGTGCCATGTAGGACCCAAGTCCACGCTAGAGCCCTTTCATTACCCTGCTACGCGGCTGGATTTATGCTGGTGGAAGTCCTGGCTAAAAAAGCTTTTGTACAATGATTAATTGACCTTAACAAGTTTAAGGATGCTTATTTGCACACAGTTATGAAGTGTTGCAATATGTCACAAATGAGAGCGGCTTCTATTATAAACATAATGGCATAAACAGTGAAAGCTGGTTATATTTCCTTAAAAGTTCATTGCAGGGAAATGGGGAAGCTTGAGAAGCTAAACAAATCCAGGCAATAATGGAAATGTAGCATGAAATTACTTCTGTAAACAACAGCCATTCATTATTTGAACATTTTTCATAAGAGAGTCAGCAGACGAGCGTTGATGTTAAAGGGTGTGTATGGAGGGGGAGGAGGAAGCAGGAAGATTATGAATTTTGAAAGAAATCTTCCAGGGTTATATAGACAGACGTACATCTGTTTAAAAAAATAAATAAATAAAAAGATGTATGTAAAGCACTGATTGATCCCTGAATATTAACAATCGATGCCATTTTCTTCATTAACTTCTGAGTGGAGCACAAAGAAAGGTATATTTGATTTAAGGGAAAAGAGAAGGGAGCACTATTTAATGTTGATTTGGTGTAGTGAATAACCCCAGAGAGAAATGTAAATACCAGGCTGCAATAACATGACAGCACACTAATCATATTTACAAACGATATTAAATCTGTCCATTGTGCTTGCCTGGCTGCGGATTGGCCCGACTGTAATTGTCACTGTAACCAGCGCTGGCTTGTGGGAGAATTTAACTGCAGTGATATAAGGTGAGTGCTAGGCTTATTATTACTTTATTATTACCCGGTTTATGTTTATTAAAACAATTTGTCATGCAGAACAGGAATGGGAGAATGGGAACATTAAATCGTGCTGTACTCAACCTGAAGAAATGAGTTACAATAAAATTAATGGCAGGCAGGCCACAGCTGACACTTGTAGCCGTGTGGAGCAGCTACACACTGGTTCGTTTCATTTGCTGATCGTTTCTTGTTAGGGTCACGCCATTAAACTTACATATTGAGAACTACTGAAAATCTGAGGCAATGAAGGTAAAGTTTATGAAGCAAAAGTGGGGGTTTTTTTCTGCTGCTAATGCATTCCTTTCAATTATTACAGAAATCAGGAATGCAGATTGAAAGTTTAAATCATACTGAGTTATTAAAGGCGTGTGTTGGAGTGAATGTCCTTCAATTTTACAGAGGCTTAGAGAGCTGAGAAAGAGCTGAGTTTAGGCTAAAGTGAGACCATTCTCTAAAGGCTTTGAGCAAAGAGAACAGCGAGAATAGTGGTCATGAAAGGTCTCATAACAAGTTTAATAAAAGCTGCTTTATTTTCTTTCCCTGGAACTCAAGGGGTCCTTATTTGATATCTTCAAATTTATTTCAGCCCAAATCTTCATTATTTTAAAGTAGAGGCAGGAGGCAATGACCATGGGAATAGCATTGAGCCTCTTGGAATTCAGCAAAGAGGCACAGTGACACAAACCCCTCTTGTGACACAATTACGGAAGAAATTAAAAGTGTCAGGCTCTATGTACTTTAGCTGCATAGAAGAAATCTGGCCTCCTGATGAAACATCTTTGTACATGAAAAAGTAATACCCTGCCCTTGTTTCCCATTATACAACAATGTTAAGGAGTCTTCTGGGGTGATTATTAGGGATTTGGTGAAGCACAATAAATGCTGAAGATTAAATCTGAGCACTAGCAATTAGTATTGGGGGAGGAAGAGCACTTTTTTTTTTTCCTTTTTCAAAGTATTTATTAATGAAGCTATTTAAAGAAAACCCAGCCAACTGCTGCAGTTAGGAAATGTGAACCTTTCATTTCTAGCAGTTTTATACTTGTGCAAGTCCTACAAAGTCCATGGGGTTATTCTTGATTTATACCAGTGTGAGAAAGTAGAAGATCAGGCTGTCTCTGTGGGATTTTTTTCCCTCATTTTCCTTTTTTTAAACTAAGATAGTTTTTTTTTTTAAGTCTTGGAGAAAGCCTTCAAAGGGTGTATTGAGCCACATGTTCTCTGCCTGTGTCCCCAGTCACAAAGTCTGGACCAAGCATCCAAGAGTTCAGCATCCAACCACTGTAACAGAACACTGCAATGGGAGCTGAACTCAGGAAAACCCAGTTTGTTGAAGTGAATGAAGATATTTGAAAGATGTTCTTTTAGAAATCTGTCTTTCAGATTAAGATTCAAGAAAAAACCTTTTGGTTTTTCAATAAGGGGAATGGTAGATTATTCACTCAGGAAAGTAACTTTGTGTTTAGCCTCAATGCTTAGCTGTTGCCATCACAAAGGCTGTTCCAAACCTGAGAAAAACACATGGAACAAAAATTCCCTTATCACTTCCTCACAAGCTGATCACCTCCTTGAAATAACAGCCACTTCTCTGAGAGCACCAGCAGGTTCATTTCTGAGGATAAAAGGAGAGACCAAAGGCCCTGGCTCACGGATAATTTTCCCTGCTGAGGTCTAGTGCAATAAGAGCAATCCACTGTGGTGGCAGGCACTCATGGTGGACCTGTGTCTTGGAAACTGTGTGCCTTTTGGAGTGGCTTCTCTCTGACTTTTTGTCGTGGTGCTGCAGGTGCAAATGAAAGAGAAGTGGTTTAGGGAAATGGGAGAATCACCAAGAGGATAATTGTTTCTGTGGCATCAGGCTCTGTGGCTGGTGGCCCCTCTGAGGGCCAAAGTGAAGGTGTAAGAGGCACAGATCAGGGGGCTGGGATGCTGTAAATCTGGACAGGCAGCAGTGGTCCATGCTGCTGGGGTGGAGGTGCAGTGGGACCCTGGCAGACAGCAGATACCCACACACTGCTGGCTTTAAGTCCTTTCCTGTGCCCTCTTTTGCCGTCATTGAAAGGAAAACACATTCTGTTAAAACATACTGACCTCTTCCCCTTTCCAAATAGGCTTTTAAATGTTACAGCAAAGCTCTGACCCAGTATTTTTAAGAGCAGGATTTTAACATAATCTTCCATCTTAATTTGAGGAGGGTGGGGTTGTAACACTGTAAACTTGGGGAGAAACCAGTTGGTCCTTAATTCCTTTGTGTGTAAAACTCATGAACTCTGAGCAACACAAACACTGTGAGTGTCTTGCTGAATTGCTGTGCTTACTATACATGCAGACACCCCTTTGACATGAAGGACAAGGATAAAGTGGAGAATTTGGAGTCATATTTATCACTTGGATTATTAACAATAATAACATTTGGCATCTTTACAGCACTTTACATTTTCAAAATGCTGCATAAACATTAACTAAATGGTAGTTAAGTGTGCATAAATGATATTCAGAGCCATTACCCTCTACTCACTGTGGGTCTGCACTGAAACGTGTGTGCTGCTGCTTGTTGGAAAATCTTTACTGCTCATGTGAAGTATCAGTTTTTCCTGGAAGAACCAGACTGACCATTTTTCATTTTGTTTCACATGCACCCGGAGCCTTTTGTCCATATTATGGATTAATGGTCTGCAAAATTTCAGTTTATTGGGGAAAAAGAAGTTGTTGATTTTACTTACAGGAGCATAAAAACAAATAAAAATAAAGTAGGGAGCTCAGAAAGCAAAACACTTCTCCCATTTTTTTTTAAATCACATCTTAGTTTGATTCTTACCATGGCCATGCATTTTATGCTCTGTTTCCTGACTATAGAGTCTGCTTCTGCTCCACCCCATACATTTGAATGCTGGATGCTCCTAGGGCTGCATGCCATAGACCAATCCAGCCATTCAGAGCCACCTGATGTACTTGTGCCTGTATCAGTATTGCCAAAAAGGTTCTGCTTTTGGTCCATTGAATTGGGACTTTTCAGGATCCTTCTATGACCCATTGTTTTCAAAGAAAATACCTATACTTGCCTAATCCCTACCCCCAGTTTATTTCTCTTGGCCACATTAGTTTATATTGCATTAATGCTTTCTTTTTTATGGCTTTGGTGCCTTTGTGCCTTTTCAGTAAAACAGAAAGTGGGGAAGATTTTAGGAGCATCATGCCTCTCAGTAGCCATGGCAAGTCTGTACCTGGAAACAATTTACTGTGTAACCCCATCAAAGAGGGGCAGAAATCAAGAAAAATGTCAAACAGCAGCTTTCAGGCTGTATTGCATCAACGTAATCCAGGAGCAAGCAAATAATTCCACTGTCACTCAATTAAAAGTTTTAATACCTTATGTCTTTGACCTTGTTCTTTAGCTGAAGACATAAAAGCAAAATGGGTTTCTGCCTTAATCTCACTCCGTGCCATTGCCCTCTGATGAGAGAATCCTCCTGGTCCCTCTGATGTGTCACTGGAGCGAAGGGAAGGGCTATGCACACTGCTTGCTCCTGTCTTCTGCACGGAGCCTACCTTGGCAAAGCTCCTCTTGCTATCTTTAGTCTTCTCCCTGGAGCATCTGGCACATCAGGACAAGAGGGATCTCAGCCCCACAGCTTCATCTGGGCCTGTTAACTGTAACTACTGATGTCGTTTACAAGGATAAACCCTTAAAGCCAGGCCAAGGTAGACAAAGAAAGAACACTGGAGTAATTCCCTTTGGACAGCAGAGATTGGTGTTCAAGTTATTGAAAATCTGTGTAACTCATTTTCTCTTTTGTCATACTTAAAAAATCCATGAAGTTTGGCTGAGTGCAAACAATAAGCTTTTATAGTTGCTGCCCTTGTTCATAAATGTGTAATCTTCTGGGACCATCAGAAAAGCTTTGGTACAGCAAATTAAAACTCTCTAAACTTTCCTGTGTCTCCTTGGACGTTTTGTAGACCTGCAAATACCAAGCAGTAATCAATATAATGCCTCTCTGATATGTAAGGCAAACTGGCAGCTCCTGATCAGAGAGCTCAGTGCAGGGTTCTCCTGGCTGGATGTGGCTCCTGCCAGGGTCACAGAGGAGCAGTGTCCCTTGGCTGGCACAGGGAAGGCAGGAGGGGCCAGCGGGATGAGCTGCCTGCCCTCAGTTCCAAGGAGTGCTTTCTGTCCCATCATCAGCCCCCTCATTTCACAGCACAGCCAGGGAGCTGTGCCCAAAGCCCACGCTGCTCTGTGGGTCAGTGTTTTGTGATCTCCTTCTCCCTCCATGTGTCCATGGGTGCACTTTTCCCTAACGAGCCAATTACATTGCAGCCGGCAGGGCGAGGTGCATATTCCCTCTCTCCCCATTGTTTTAAACCATACTCTCTTACTTCATCCTTCACTTTATCTCTGAGAGAACTGTTACTTTTATTTGTGGCGTGGCATATGGTATTCAATTACAGAGCATTTGCTCTTTCATATCTTGTCAGTGAATAACCTTATCAGTGTAACAGCTTCAGCGAGGAGTATTCAGCACGGGCCAGAGAGGGTGAGAATTGCAGGTGTGATTTTTGCCTAACCCTAAACATTTGCATTCTCTCCCCACTTAGTGAGGATTGTACCTGAGCCAAAAATGACTTTGTAACCGCTGGCAAGCAGCAGCTGTGGGGTGGGGTGGCTGGAAGTTTAGTGTTTTCTGCCACTGCCTATCTCCTCTCACTATTGGAGCCATCCCTGCTCTCTGTGAGTGGAGAATGGATTCCTGCAGCTGCTCATGCAAACTGGATGTGTGCAGCAGTTCAGGTGGGCACTGCTGCTGACTGCCCAGCTGTGCTGATGAGGATGCAGCAAGCACAGCTGGACCCGTGCCCATCATGTTCTAGCTGCAGAAACAGCTATCCATGTGTTTCTGACCCTTGGATGCTCACTGGGGTTGGTTAGGTGGCAGCCTGGTGCCTGCTCATTTATGGAGCCAAATGGCCCGATGCTTTGCTGAGATGATGGGAAACTGGAGGGAGGTTTTGTCTGCAAAAAATTTCCTGTAACTTCTAGTCCACTTCTAATGGCTGCTTATTTTTATAAGAAGGAGAGCTTTTTTCTCAAGTGTGGCCCATTCCATTTACATCAACATTAAAGCTTGCTCCTGACCTAGTGGCCTTTGGATCAGGCCCATAGCCTCCTTATCTTCTTCCATATTACTGGCACACCTTTACCTTTGGTCTTGATTTCTGTGGAGCTCCTTAGGTCAAGCTCTATCTCATTGATGTGCCTGGGTTTAAATTGATTCAGAGAGAAACTGACTGTTCTTCTAAAGAGGTGGTCATTTTTCTTAAGCAGCTTCTATTTTTAGATAAAACTCCTTGAGGCAGCAGGAATTGTACCCAGGGATACCCCACCACTTCCACTAGCAGGCTAGTATCAGGAAAAACATCAGATTTTTTTCATTCTAGAACTGAAGAAAGAAATAACAGCGTTCATTGATTTAAGTTTTCAGTTGGGTAGGCCCTAATAATGTTGCCTGCCTTCCTGAAAATCTTAGAAATGAATATCTTATGTTTCCAGTGGAGTCTTTGTTGCTGGTTGAAAAATTTAGGCTGGTTGTCTTAAACACTTTTTGTGTAATTACAAGGTTGGTTTAACTGCTTGGGCAGACTTCTTTAGCATCTTTTGGGGAGCCTGTGTGCCCAGCTGCTGGAATCCCAAGCAGACCTTCTGCCAGGGGTGAGTTCAACAGAAAAAACACTGCAATTCATTTCTTCCCTTCTTCCCTCTTCTTGGCTTCTCCCTTTTTTTTACAACAGTAAGCACTGTTGGGTGTGGAAACACTCAGAATGAATGAACAGATACAGGTGATGGGAAAGGGAGTCATCCTAGTCACACAATATTTTATGGTGCAAAACCAAGACCTACTTCTCCTTGCACAACCCCTGTGCTGTGAGGCAGCTGTAGGGTCAGGGGCAGGTGTGGGGCCTTGATAAGGTCCTGTGGTAGGAAATGTTTGGTTCTCAAAGGCCAATTAATTTAAAATTGAGAAACTGTTGGACTCATTGCTTATGGCAGAGTTATAATTTGCTTTGCTTTTGCTGAAAGCCAATAATTTCTCTGACATCAGGGAGGATTAAACACCTGTATTCACTATTATGCTTAAGAAATGCAATATTCTGTCCTTTGGCCAAAACCCAGAGAACTCCAATGGGGGCTAAGGCCAAATTTTCAGTAGACATCCACAACAACATTTTGTGTCTAAAACATTTGCTACTGGCCATTGGCAGAGAAAAGACACCTACCTGTACTCTTTTTTTTTTTTTAGTTGCTTATTCAATTAGTCTAAATAAAGAAGGATCAAAGAAAAACTAGTAGAATGAACACTAATGGTGGTGGCAGATTTCTATCAGTAGCTGACCTTGTGAGATGGAGTCATAGCTCGAAGTGCCTGTATGATACCAATGAGTTGGGGCTGTTTAGTTGGGCAGTGCCATCACTTGATTATGCTGCGAGAAATTTCAGGAATACAGTTGCTTTATGAGCCCCACTTCTGTGATGATAAATTTCCAAAAGCAAAAATGTGAATTTAAATTATTCGTATTCATGTGAGCGTGGTAGAGATTTTTGGAATTGCTGCGGCAAGTTATGGATGATGCATGAAATGAAAAAATCCCTGCCCAGTGCACAAGGAATACAAAAAGGGTTCTGCAGCCAGCACTGTGCTGCACTGTGCTGTGGGTTGTGTGCTCTCTGTGGAGAGGTTTGTATTTTTTGAAAAGCACCCAGCCTTCAGCACATGCACAAAAGTAAACAAAGGACAAAATGAAAGAAAAAAAAAAGATAAATACCCCCTGACATCCAGGAGCACCTACAGTGTGAGAGCTGCCGAGTTCTGCATGGTGGGGCAGGTTGTCCCCACCTCAGGTCAGCTGTTCATAAATACATGTATTTTTGTTGCAGAAAAAACGGGGCAAAACCTCCTCAAGTCTGTCTTGTGTTTCTCTCTCCCTGGCCCAAGGATGGCATGAGACAAATAGAGAAAAAAATGTCTTATCTGGGGTGACATGATGACATCCACAGTGCCTCACATGAAGTAGTGTCTCATGTGCTTCTAGGCTGAAGCTGATCATGTAAAACAGTGGGTATAAAAAAAAAATCCTAAAAAATACCTGCAGATAATTATTTCTAAATTTAATTCTAGCTTTAGGATTTGCCCAGTCTTCTAGTCTGCAGGAAACTAGTGACTGTTCTTTCTGGGACTCCACTCAGCATTAGTGTCTTCCAAATCTGAATCTTCAGTCACTTATTTAAGTGATTGAACGCTTTATGTTAAATAGATTATATCTGCAAACATTGAATGTGATCTGACTTTGTCTTCCAAATTTAACATATTTTCTAAGTGTCTAATGAACTCTTATGTTGCATGTATTCTTACCTGAATCCTAGTATGTGAAACACATCCTTAACTCATTCCAATCTGTTAAAGCACCTTCTGATATTCTTTAATATTTGCTGCATGGTGCTTATTCAGTAATTTTTACACAATCTTAAGACACCTGTGTTTTCTGTTTCAGACAGACCCTGTATGGGTCTTCCCATCCCACAGCTTCATATTTACTGTGCTCTAAAGGGATAGTGGGACCAGATATCATTTTAGGTCCCTTCTGAGTGGAACTATTCTGTTCTGCCCTGTTTTAGTGTGTGGCCACCATGACATCAAATAACATTTATATTTTGCTTTTAGTGCTAGGTACTTGGTACAAGTGATGTGTGTGGTGTTTGTACTCTGTTCCTGAATGTCAATGTGTGTTTTCAGAACGTGCTAATTCTTTTCTAATCTTGCAATGCAGTTTGTTGAAAGCCTCCTGCTGTGTAAATAGATTAGGACATCTGACCAAAAGCTCTGTTTTTATCTTAACCTTTGCCTTCACTATACCTTTGCTTTCCAGCATTCTGTTTATTAAAATGCTTTTGGGGTTTTTTTCCCCTCTCTCTCATATATTGAGCCTAGGATGACTCATTTAGGAAGGGTTGCTGCTTACCCAACACTCACACCTCTGCTGAACACAAATGTGTGTTTCCACACTTAGTGCAAACAGACCTGGTCATTTCTCACCCAAGAACAAAAAGATTTAACAGACCTCATTTGTGTTTTGATGGACATTAATGGAAGTATCATCCTAGTCTTAAAACCCCAGGTTTCTCCATATCTTGAGCTAGAGGGGGACTGTTGAGGTTTTAATGAATAGAAAAACCCACAGTGTTACAAACACAAGAGTGTAGTCAGGCTGAAGTCCATGAGCAGAAGCAGTAGCAAGCAGCTACCCATGCATTACATTTATAATTGATTGCACGTTGTTCTTTTACTGCTTGCTAATGTTTTCTTTCAGAAAAAAACCTCCCAGATTTTAGTAATTCTGCAAATGTTCAGGCCCTTTCCCACAACTTTGCTTTGACCTGTCTTTTCTATCACAATGTTCTGTTTTAGTCCATCTGCTCAAGCTTCCTATCTCTGTGGATCAAGTGCACTTCTCTGATTAATGATGCTGTCGGGCAGTTGGTTTTATAGCCTGTTCTGGCACAGCATGCAGTGATGTGGTGCTATTAGCCCATGTAAAAGGTTTCTGAAGCTGCTACAGCAAGAGAGCCAGACCAGTAGGTCAAAAGCAGCGCCTCATCCCTATTGCACCATGATCTACCAAGCCTACCAGCTTCAGACAACTTCTTTGTTTTCACTGAAGACTCATAATTTATGTATTTTTGTTGGATTTTCAGGGTGAGCTTTCCTATCACCATGTGTTTTCCTTGGAAATCAGCCTGCTGGGTATGGGCTTGGTCTGCTCAGCCTAACTCTGGCACAGCACTGTGCCATTCCTGGGCTTGGTCTGCTCAGCCTAACTCTGGTGCAGTGCTGTGCCATGCCTGGGCTTGGTCTGCTCAGCCTAACTCTGGTGCAGTGCTGTGCCATTCCTGGGCTTGGACTGCTCAGCCTAACTCTGGCACAGCACTGTGCCATTCCTGGGCTTGGACTGCTCAGCCTAACTCTGGTGCAGTGCTGTGCCATGCCTGGGCTTGGACTGCTCAGCCTAACTCTGGCACAGCACTGTGCCATGCCTGGGCTTGGTCTGCTCAGCCTAACTCCACTGCAGAGACTTTTCTCTGTGTTTGGAGAGGTCAGCACCACCTCTGATGGCACCTCCATACTCTCTCTGCTCCAGCCAGGTCCTACCAGCTGTGTCCAGATGTGGAGTGTTCAACTGGGCTAATTTGCTTCCTGTTTCCTCGTGGTCTGTTGTTACTCCTGGTGCTGTGACACCAGGCAGGGCTCTGTGCTGTGGCACAGCCAGTGTGTGTTGGCTCTGTGGCTGCTGCCTTCCTTCACATCCCTGTAAAAGCTCTCTGTGCCCTCTTGGCACCTTCCAGACTGTGGGTCCAGCCCTGCTTCTGGAAAGCAGCCACACCACAGCAGTATCCAAGTTTACACAGATTTCCCCAGTAAATGTGTCCCTATATTCATTAGCCTCTGTGCCCTGTAACTGCTTCCTTAAAAAGGGAAAAATATCCCCTGGAGGTGTCTTGGACCCATTTTCTGTAGGAGTAAGTTGCCTGTGGCTCTGCCCACCACATGTGTCTCAGCATGGTTTGCAATGTGTTCTTAAAGCACTCAGAACTCTTGAGGATTGTTTAGGAGGGCAGTCATCTCATAGCAATGCATTTTTACAGGCTGATGAAAACCCCAGCCATGAAATAGTTAATTAAAAAGTCTCCAATTAGAAACAGAATGTATTTCACAAAAAGTTACATTTATTCTTCTCAGTGAGAAGAAAAAAAAATAAGCAATTCAAATCATTTTGAAGTTCCGTTCCTTCATTCATTAGGAGACTTAGCTTGCAAAATCCTAATTAAAAAGAACATTTTGTGTTAATGAAAATGTTCTAATTTTTTACGTTATGAAGTTAGTTAATTTTTTTTCCATAGCATCCAGGAAAAAGAGGTCTCCTTAATGGCTTTGTTCAAGTTTATATTATTTGATTGCAAAATTTGTGAGACAAAAGAGAGCTAAACTCATTCTGTGGTGCCCTCCAGTTAACTGTTCAGTTGAAAAATGACCTTCATAACTAAGTCCCTTGCCTTTTCATCGATATCAAGGAGTTACAACTCTAACCTACAGTTGAGGAGGTGGCTTCAGTCTGGTAAACCATCAGAAATTGCATGAGCACCCCATGGAGTGTAGATATTTATAGATATCTAAGAGGACCAGAGATAACGAAATAATTTGAATCTGAATTCTCAAACAGCCTAGGGCTTTTCTGCTGGCTTTCAAACCCAGCATCCTCTTGCATGACTTTTAGTCATTAAAAGCAGAGGTTTATTCCAGTACCTAATAATTCTGCATCAGACACAATAATATTGCGAGTCAGAGATCACAGGAGGTGCACACAGGTTCCTACTATGGCACAACAGTGAGAAAGACAGCACTCTTTAGATGTCTTTAAATCAGCTGCACTATATATGAGGCTATGTTAACTGTGAAACACATTCATTTATGCAGCCTTGAGATGTGCAGAGCTCTCTGCTGGTGTAAATCAGGGTGACTGTAAGTCAGTCGTGCTGAGCTGAGCTATGCTCACAGAGAGCCTGACCATTAAGGAATTCTGCACCTTTGGTTTTGTTGCCTTCATTTTGCCACTAATCTATCTCTGTAGGGGTGGATTTTAATATTCCAAATCTCTTCAGAGGCAGGAATCGCTACAAAAATCTTTGCGTTCTTACAGTAGTATGGATTGGGAGTGTTAAAATATTTCGGACTTGCTCCAAGGACTGGAAAAATATTTATTGGAGTAGCAGGGAATCACGGAAGCATGTAGGTGGGAAGGATCCTCCAGAGGTGGAACAGTCTCCCCTCCCACCTGGAGCACATCTGGTGAGAGCAGGTTCTTCAGAGCCCTGTCCAGTGGGGTTTTCACTGTCTCCAAGGACAGACACTCCACTGTGCCTCTGCACCACCTGCTCCTCTGGTTTCCCCCTTGACAGTGGCAAAGCTTTTCCAAACATCCAGCTGAGTTTTCCCAAGCTGTAGCTTGTGTCATCGCTGTGCAGCTCCAAGGAGGATGTGACTCCAGTTTCTTGTACCATCTCGTTAGGTTGCTGTAGAGAAGTAACATCTCTGTTTCACATTCTCTTCTTTGAAGTGAGCAAACCCAATTTCTTCAGCTGCTCCTCACGTTTTCCCAGCCCTCCAGTCATCCTGGTGGCCTTTACTTGCTCAATAAGTCAGGGTCTTTATTTTTGGTGCAGGAGAGCCCAGGACTGGACACCAGATTCCAGGGACAGTGGTGACTGAGAGGGGCATCCTCCCCTCCGTGGTCCTGCTGGCTGCATCCCTGCAGACACAGGCCAGTGCAGGGCTGGCTGCAGGTGCCACCAGCTGTGCTGGCTGTGAGGGACACTGCTCAGTCCTCTCTGTCCACCAAGCCTCAGCTAATTTTTCTGAAAAATGTGTTCATTTCCATCCCTTTGGCCCCCAGCCTGCACTGGTGCATGGGCTTCTTCCATCCCAGCTGCAGGAATACTTGGGGTTTGGTATTGATTCCAGAAAATTGTATCTTCTGTTTTGAACTAAGAACTGTTGTTGGAGGTGCTTATACTAAGGAGAGGTAAAAAGCCCTCTTCAGCCCTTTCTGTCAGTGTTGAGGACCTGCTAATATTTAAAAGTGAGCACCTTTCTGCCATACTTTCTGCTTATTATTTGCTTTTTGTGCTTTAGTGGTCAGCTTTCACCCACACCACTGCCTGTAAAATGAAGGGCTGCACTGGCACTCAGATTTTCAAACAGCACACACACCAAACTGTGGGTCAGAGCAGATCTGCAGATCAGGCTCCAGATGCAAAGTGTCAGGAAAGCACTGGAGACTCCTCTCCATCGACCTACACAGGGAAAGAATTGCACTATAAAGCTGAGACTCATTTAAAGTAATGATCAAATCTGAGGAAATGGCAATCTGTATGCAGACACTCCACAAGCTGAAAAAGAAGCTAAATTCATGGGTGAATTATTTGCTGCCAATTATTCTCCCAGCTCTAATATTGAGTTTTAAATATTTAGTTATATCCACTACCAACCTAGAATTTTGGTTTTCATTTAACATCATGACTGACTATATATATGTATGTATATAGGACATATGTTACTTCATTTCCCCTCCTTTGAATGCACTTGAACAGCGATGTGAATGACCTACCTCCTTTTTGGGAGGTTTTTGGACAAGCTGTGAGACTTTCCTCAGTGGGTTTTGGTGGTTGTCTGAGTACCTCTTTGATCTGAAAGTGACCCTGCTGTGTTGAAATGTGGGCTTGGCTAACTTGGTGGCAGGACTCTTGGAGAATTACAAGATGGCTGTAAAGATGCACTAACCCTTTTCAGGGCCTAAATTAAGCTCTAAATCAAAGCTAACTAGAATGCCACCAAAGCTTTTCCATTAAGGCTGGCTTACACACCCTTGCACTGTGATGCACAGAAAACACCATAAATTTTGAACCCAGACTGAAACCCTGAAGCTCTTGTCTTTACTTTCAGAGTTCATGAAATGCTTCTTCACTACCAGTGAGCAAGCCAGTGTTTGTGTGAATTGCTTTCTGGGTGTGAAGGCAGATGCTGACCTAAAAGGGTGTTGGCACTGGACAATTATCACCAGAAACTGAATCTCAGTTCTAGTCCAGCATTTTCGTTATCAGAGTGCAGAAGTGCCATCATTTTAAGGCAAAAAAATCCTGCAAGCATCCAAAGGGTCACTTTCTGTTAGAATAAGCTCCTCTTTGTGATTGACACATACACAGGGTGTCACCTTGAGGACAGGCCATCACAATTTATATTTTGTTGTACTGAAAAGCAAGGACTTCTGTTGTTTGTAAACCAAATATTTGGAAAAAAGATAGATTTTTTCTTCAGTCTATTTTATTCTTCACTGAAGGTACTGAGTGAGTGTGGAGCTCCACAAGCAATGAAGTAAGACCAATCTCTCTCTTGAACATAAAGGTTTTTTCCCCCAGAGGGTGTTTGGGCACTGGAACAGCTCCCCAGGGCAGTGGTCACAGCACCAGCCTGACAGAGCTCAAGGGTGTTTGGACACTGCTCTTGGGCACAGGGTGTGACTTTTGGGGTGTCCTGTGCAGGGCCAGGAGCTGGACTCCATGATCCTTGTGGATTGCAGCTCAGCTTTTTCTGTGATTCTGTGATAAGATCTGCCTAGTCATAAATGAGCACGTGAGCAGGGTGTGAGAAGGGAGGGAGGTTCACAGCTGTCATCAGCCTGGGCAGGATCTGTATGAGAACTTTGGCACCAGATCACAGTGCCTTTTCAGAGTGAAACTGGTCAAGGAGCTGAGAAAAGAGTCAGAGCTGGCATTTGCAGGGGAAGGGAGAGGGATTCAGCCAGGGCCCCAGGCAAGATGGAGAAGGATAGGGCAGCACATCTGAGCTCCCAGAGGATAAGGGGGCCTGACTCACTCGTGGAAATGCTTATCAAAAACTGCTCAGGCTGAGTTTGATGCAGCATTCCCTGGAGCTCCAGGCATGCCTGCTCAGAAAGGTGGGTGTTACAGCATCATTGTGAAGCACCATGGGGAATCAGCCCATCACACTGCCAAAGGTTGGCTTTAGAGCCGGGGCAGGAGAGGAAAGAATTGCTAACGCTCCAAGGAACAGCTTGTCAGCTTGAGGGCCTCGTGTGTGCCAGCTGGATTCAAGTTCAAGTCTGGATTTGATCCACTAATGAAACATCATCCTCCAAAAACTACTGGCTGAAGGTGGCAGACCTCTGGAGACCCGCAGGGTTGATTGCAAAGTTGACTCTCTTTTAACCATATGCTCGTGTGTATGTCAGTTATGAAAATGAGTCAGATTTTTAAGTTTTCAATTAAAAAAAATCATTAGGAAAAGCATTGGCAAAATAGCTGCAATTTTCCCTTCCCATTGCCATCCCCTTAGTGTAATGGAAACAGTTTTGTTGATTTGAATGGGCTCTAGGGCTTTAATCCCATCTTGGCTTTGCCAAGGCCAATGTATTTCCCCCTGTGGCTCCTGCATTTAGTGAAATGTTTAAGAGTGGAAGAATGTGACATTTTAAGGAAAAAAGTGATGGAATCTATGAATTTTCTGAAAAGTCTGGGGTCAGTTCCTACGTGATGACAGTTCTGGGCTGAAGCAGGCATAATATTTTTGCCTTCCAGCTGGGGGGAAAGAAGGATTTCCATTGAAGAGACACAGTTCAAAATCCATTACTCTGTCCCTAATGTAATATACAAGTGTGTCTCAGCAGCAAGCTGGCTTCTGAGCTGGGGAATAGAGGGAGAGTTTTCCCCTGGAACTCACAGGGCAGGGAGAGTGTGCATTAGGTAGCCTCCAGAAGGTCCCTTCTACAGCAGACTTGCAAATGGATGCACCCTTTCCACCCTCAGTTCTCCACTCTATGCTCATATAAATATTGAAGTAATTACTTTTTAGAGCTCTGGGAAATCTTTATCAATTGTCTCTATCAGAACCTGTTCTATTAGCTGAGAAACTTTCTACCATTATAGCAGCTTTTCACCACTTTCTATTTCATTAATGTTCATTTTCTTTAGACATATGACAGGCTACCCACTGGAAATGTTTGGAACATAAAGCTAAAAGCTGAGGTTTGCTTCAGTGCTTGCCAGCCCACCGAATTTTATTACCTAACCTACCTTTACCTAAATCACAGAAAAATGACAAACCTTTTGATGCACGTAAAAACCCCCAAAAACAGAGTTAAACTGCAAGCTTGTCTGATGCAGACTGACATAAAGCATCACAATGATGTGCATCAGAGACAGATGCTTCCTCCAACTCCAGTTTAGCTGCATCTTTGCAGAGTGCATTACTGATTGGTTAAACATAGCTCTTGTAAAAAGATTTGGGTCTGGAGTTCAAGCTCAAATCTCCACAAGTAATGGGCGAGCTGATGGCATTATTCTCACAGGTGGAAATGGGGAATGCAAATTTTAGGAGCAGCACATCTGTTCTCTTGGCTAATCGGGTATGAGTTCTACAGGAATGATCCCATTAGCAGTCTTGGTGTCATAACTGGAGGGACACAAATCAACAGGGCTCTGTGTGCTAATGTTTGGGAATTTGGAAATCTGAGCTGCAGATTCACACAGACTTGTTACAAGGTCCCTGAACCAAAAAGTTTCTCAGGTGAAGAAATGTGGTGGGATGCAGTCCTGGTCCCACTGTCAGATAATGCAAAAAGAGCTTTAGTGTGGTTTTGGTAGAAAGTGGTCCAAGCAAGAGTGAGATACATTCCTATAGCTGAATGACTCTTGCTTCCTGTGCAAGAAATCCCCATGAGAGGAAATCACTAAGTCCTAAGTTGATTTTTAGGAGCGAATCACACAGATTGCTTTTGTTCATGCTGTTGATCAAACAAATAATCAGTTTGGGGAATTTTTGTGTTAATGTCTTGTCACCTAAGTAGGCAAGGGATGAGAAGGAGCCAGCAGAGTGACTGACCCCAAGTCACTGTCAGGAAGGTTGAGATTTCAAGCTTGCTGGCTAGATGGATGAAATGGCCTGTCCCCATGCTGCTCCATTAGCAGAGATATGTGGGCATCCCTTGTGGTCAGTTGTCAGATCTTTTGGTTTCCTTTCTCTTGCAAAAACCCAGATGGGAAACAAAAATAGAAGTTGCACGGTCTCATATTAACCTGAAGTCTTCTGTTACAGTCAAGAGGGTGTCATTTGTCAGCTGTGCACCCCAGACATTCCCTCTCACACAGGGGTGGAAATTGCATGGCCTGAATGCAAACACTTCAGAAACCCTCTGAGATGTCAGTCTGGGATGTGTTTTGTTTTTAACACCTTGCCCCCATGAAGCACAGGGATATTCAGAGTGGAGTGTCTGATACCAGCCCCTTAGGACTTAGCCCAGCACCACACCCTGTATCTAAAACAAGCCTATGCAAATTATTAACCCAAAAGCTGGAAATTTGTCAATGGTTTAATACACCTGGAGTGATGTCCAAGACTCTTCTTTAGCATGTGCTATTTTTGATAGTTCAAACCTCTTATAATTAACACCCAGTTTTATTTACACAATAAACTTTATATCTATTCATCAGCACTTCATAAATGACATTTTCACAGACACATGCACGGAACTTTATGATGCTGTATTGCATAAAGTGTTTTACTTCTCTAGTTGTTGGCATATTCTATTGTCCATAGCTTTGCTGTTGTCCTAGATGAGCCATTCAGGTGATTTTTTCCTGTTCACAAAGAGAACTGTAGCTCCTATGAGCAACTCTTCAGCATTCCATAGGAGGACACTGCCTACCTCTTATCCAGCCCCATCCATGGCTGCAGAGAGCTCTAAGCTTGTTAAAACACTGTGAATACTAATTGATGTGTTAGCTGGTGCTATACTCAGCTTTCTGGTGGAAATCTAAACCCATTTCCTGTTTAGTCTTGCATGGCACACTGAAGGAAAAAGTATCCTCAAGTTCTTTTTTTGTCTTAATTGTATCCCTTCAGCATTTTATTCTGCAAATGCTCAAGCTGCCATTTGCTGTATGCAGATGCATCAGTGTCTTGTTTCAGGTAGCCCTAGACCAAATAAATTGAACTTAATTAGCACAAGGACTTCTAATTCAGGAGACTACATCAGACACTTAAATCTGCTGCTGTTCAGGAAAGCAGAGATGATTTACCAAATGATAAAAGGAAGCATGTGCTCTTATAACAGGTCAGTCTTTCCTGAACTGGGCCTGGTAAAGTATCTTTTCACATGTTGTTGTACCCATGTGACAAACTTGAATTTTGTATGTAGTGTAACATATTTTCAGGATAAGAAGATCTCATTTTGATCTCTTTTTAATTCTGTATCTGAAAAATGGCTTAATTAACCTCTAGTTACTAAGGAATAATAACTCTGTGGTCTGTTGCTCTTCTGCAAAGGTGTGATAACCTCTGATGAAAGGCAATGGGCTAGACAGAACCATGAAGTCTAGTTTTAACTATTCATCTAATAGTTTTTGGACGCCTGCATTTAAACCACTGTTTATGTTGTGTTCCTCATAAGGTTGTTTAGACATGATATGTGATATTAAAAAATTTTGGTCACTTTTGTCAGACTTTACATGTGCACAGAGCATCCCCCATCCAGAGAGCGTTTTTATCCCAAGCAATGCAGTGAAACCTCAAAATCACAGTCATTAAAATCTATAGAACATGACTATATAGCAAGAGGGTCAAATATAAAACAAGAAGCTGTGGAAGAATATTCCCTTACCTAATGCCTGGGGCACTCCCATTACTGAAAAGCTAAAATGGCAGAGAACTTCAATGGCAATGTAGTCAAAGTAATGCTCACTGGAAAATGGGAGTCCTGACAATATCTACACAGCAAACTGCCTTAGATTAAGCAAGGGCAAATGAGTTTTTACTACTCAGAAGAAATATTGTGGAGTCGCAGTGATTAGCTCTCTAAAAATAGCTAGTTATTGCTCAGCAGCAGCTGGGGAAGCAAGGAGAATTTTCCGAATTATTAAGCAAAGAGGGAGAAAACAGAGGAGAAAATATTTATTCCAAGGCATGAATTAGTGGCATGGCCATGTTTCAGGGGCGCTCAGTTTTCCTCACCCATCCCAAACGGATGCGAGCAGGAGCTGGCAGAGCATCCCACAGCTCCCTTGCTGCACACACGCCCATATGGACACGTTATGGACACAGTATGGACACAGTATGGACACATTATTGGCACATGGCTGCCCCACAGGGCCTGCAAATGTCATGTGAGGCACCTCCAGTCAGCAGCTCCATGGCAGCGTTGGGGTTTTGTGCAGGAACAACCTCCCAGCCTCTGCAGGCTTCCCCAGGGTGTCCCATGGGGCTGGATGTCTGCCCCTGGGATGGCAGCAGCTCCACTGCCTGCAGGAATCCAGTGGGAAATGGAGAGGCAGGAGTGCCATCCCTTCCATTGATGCCTTAAGTTCTAGCTTTCGTGTTTTCCAGATTCTGTACTGCATGAGTATATAACTCTGAATTCATATACAGTGTTAGCAAGTTCTCTTCACAGTTCAGTCAGGCAAAACAATCCTTTTCCAGCCTGAGAACCAAGGACACCCTTGCAGCTTCAGGCCCAAAAAGTGTAAACAGCGAATTGAGGAGACCAATCTGGGAGGATGGGACTGCATGACCTGGAGCTGTAATTGGACAATTAACCCCAATATATAAATGGACCAAAACTTATAAAAGTGTGAAAACTCATGACTCTGAGTCCATCTTGGGTCCATCCTGGGTAGAGCCACAGCCAGGCTCTTTTAATGCCCAAAGTGTGTCCTTTAAAGGACTTTTAATAAATACCTACTTTATTCCTGTCTAACCTCTCTTCTAGGTTCACCATCACCATCAGTGGCTCCCAGGCACACAGTGACTATACCTATGGATAATATAGAGTCAGCAGGTGACCTCTTCTAAGTACTTCCTTCTGTGTAGGGCTGAGACTGTCTCACTCAGGGACCCATTCCCTCATCCCATATCCTAACCCTCCGTTTTGAGCAGGAATGGAGATAGGCCTGAACAGGCTGCATGTTTGTTTAAAAATACTTGACCTGGATTCAAGGTCTGGCTCAGAAAGGTGTTTGAATTTTTGCTTTTAAGAAACTGAGATGGCATAACATAATTCTGGTATTTCCTAAGAGCTGGCCACCATGAGAGAGAGGATAGTGTGTTAATTGGATTTGCTGTTTGATCTAACATGGCAGTTCTTCTGCCTTTAGCAGCAGAGGAGGAATCAGCTTCTTAGATTTCCACTCCATGTTTATACAGACTGTTGACATTTTCTTCATCATCCGCTGTGCCATGATTCTGTTTCAAAAGAAGGGCAGGGCTGTGGTTACAGATAGGCAGGAATCTGTACATCTGTGATCTCTCAGGAGGTTTATGATGTCATGTGGAAGTGTGTGGCTTCGGTTCAGTCATCTGTGTCTTGACCCAGTCCCTGAAAAATTGATGGGAGTCTTCCCTGTGATGTGAGAAAGCCCAGCTCTTTGGCCTGCTTCAAAGCAGTGGGAGTTATTCCATCCATCTCAAATGGATATGGCAACTTCAAACTGGGCTGTGGTAGCTCTTAAACACTTTCCAATGGTGTTGTGAGGCTTAATTAATTGAAAGGAATTAATGGAAAGGAATTTAAATGGAAGGGGAGACGTAAGTGAATAGTTTGATTGTGTGGAAGTATCTTTTAGTGCAATTTTGAACTAAAAGGGTCTGAAATGTATTCATGCTCCTGAAAAATGCTGAAGGGTTAAAATGACCTAATTCAACATCAACTAATACACTCCAATATACATTAAAGCAAGTAGATTATTTTTTAAACAGTGCTATCCTGCTAAGTGATGCACTGTGCTCAATGATAGACTGGTTAAAGCTGTAAATGTCATTGTTAAAATGAGTATCTTTAACAGCTAATATCTATTAAAATGAAGCACTTAGGCACCAGAAAAGATAGTTTTAAACCGTTAGGTTCCCTAAATTATTTTTGTACAATCAAAATGAGACTCTCAGGGATTAGCTGGCAGATTGGGTTAACATATTAGTTTTCTGGATGAAAGATGTACCATCAAATCTTGCTTAAAAATACAAATGAGCTGGGATTGTTGTTCTTCAGGTGATCCAGCATGTGTGTTTCTAAAATATATTTTAATACAATTGATTGTGATTTGCATTAAAAGTAGATAAGGACCTTGCCTGCTGCTACCATGATTTGAGTAAAGGTAGATTAGGGCTTGGGTTCACAATTTGGATTGTTCCTTTCATGAGCTGACAAAGGGATTTTATCCTTTTTATAGCTCTATTTTCTTACAACAACATCTTAGTACACAGCTACAGCAGGTGTTGTAAAGGGTTAAACCCATGAGAAAAAGGCTTTTCAAAGCAAGCATGTTCATGTGGTAGAAATGAGGAATAAGTAGGTGCCCACCAGTACATGTAGGTGCAGGGAGAAAGTGAGCTCTAAAGAAGCAGGTTCCAGTATATTTGAACTGAAACTCTCCAACTGGCTCATCACCACGTGTTTGCTGTAGCTCAGCTGAAAATGCAGATTGGACCACAGCTCTGTGTGTGACCTTGCATTTGAAAAGTTGTGCATTTGTCTTGAAAAGCAGAGATGTTACTACTTCTTTTTCCTTTCTTCTCTGTTATTAAACACCCATAGGTGAGGTATGCAGTCCCCAGCATTTGTTCTCCCTCTGCAGATGGAGGAATATTTCATATATATTTCCTCCTGGGGTAATTTCTTAGTTCACAAGACCCAAAAAGCTTACCTTGAGACACACCAACTGTTAAGAACTTTATGGAAAGCTTTTCTGCATGGGTTGATCATAAATCCTTAAACCATCCCATGGATGTGATGCCATATGTTGCAAGACCAATCCTGCAGAGCACTCATTTTTTGGTATTGTAATCTTCCTCTTCTGGTGCGTGCACCAGGCTATTGCTATTTTGTCTTTTGGTACAGATGGAGTACCAAAAAAATAAAAACCCACATTAAAAAAAAAAAAAAAAAAAAAAGAAAAAGAAGAAAAACAAAAAAGAAAAAAAAAAAAAGTGTTCTGCTTCATTGCCATAAAGAATTCTTTGTTTTCATGAATTCTTTGTTTTAGTGGGGCTTTTTGTTTCCAAAGACAAGCTAAAGACAATTTATTTTGTTCAGTAGAGCTTTAGCAAAGGGTGAGTGCCAGAACACAACTGGTGTCCTGCTCTTTCCAGCAGCAGCTCTTTGTCTCCCAAAGCTGTACACACATGCTAAGAGAGGTTACTCTTGTTTTGTAATGAAGTGATCCAGAATTTTATTTTGTGCATCTTTTTCCCCAGGATTGTGTTGGTGCCAGCAATATGATGAGTAGATAATCTTGCATCTTGACATGCAGAACCAGATTTTAGAGAACAGCAGCAACTAATAGCAAGGTTATCTCAACCAAAATTAATTCTAACTCTTGTTTTCCATAAAAATCTCATTTATAACCTTCTTAAACTGTTCCACGTCAGATGATGGGTAACTGTTTTGCTGCATTGTGCCAAAGACCGGTGCAAAGTGCCTCTGATGTTCTTTGAAGGTAGCTCTGCTGAAAGGAAGAAATCCAACCTTCCACAGTGACTTTTCATAGGAAAAAGCTAAACAACAATATATAAACCAAGAAGTTTCTGCCGTAGAGCTGTTAAATATAGTTGTGGTTACTATTTTATAGGAAAAATGAATTATTTCAGGAAAATGTGACAAAGCATGGGGGTAACTTACAGCACTGTTGCCCTTTCTTTTCTGGCATGGGAAAGCTGGAGAGTAGAAAATGTCGGGTTGTGTCTTTCCATGCATAGAAAGACAAGGTTGTTTGCAGAATTAAAAATAACTGCCAGCATAGCAGTGGCACTTCTGGGTATCTCCATACAAATGAACATAGTGACAGTGTATACGGCTAATTTAAATTGTAAGAATAAATTATTTTCCTATAAATACCGCATCAAATGATACATTTAGACACAACTTGGCAGTATCTTAGAGCTCTGAATAAGTGGCAGCCCACACTGCAGTTTCTTTTAAGCACCCATTTTAGTATGTCAGAATAAGTTTTCTGGCTAATATAAAATTACTTGTATTTCACATCCTTAATTGATGCTTTTAATTACTCTTCATATAGTTTAATAGTTTTCATATAGAAAACTGCTTTCTGTGCAGTAAGCTGAATTTCCAATCTGCAGCAAAACTTGCTTGAGTCAGGTTTTTGCCAGGCTCTGTGTACCAGCCCCAAATACTAAATTATCTTGGCACTCTTGCAGCAATCAAGGGAATAATTGTGAAGGCGAAGTTTGTTGTAAGAAAATCAAATTAGGAGGGGAAATCAACATCACTTAAGAGAAATATTTAGCATGAACTAATCTTTTTGGTCTTTGTCCTCCTACAGTAAGGACTGTTTAACCATGGAGTATAATTGCTTAAAACATACTGTAGTTTATCCTATGTAGATTAGTCTTCTGCTTTATTAGAATGCTAAAAGGCCAGTCTTCAAAGAATAAGCAAATTAAAGCTCTGTCCTGCTGTTTACAATGCTGGGGTCAGATCACTGATATCTTCCAGCTTTAATGTGAAGCAGCCATGAACCCCATTTAGTTAATCCAAGGTTAATGTCTATTTAAATTTACAAGAGTCTTTTCAGTTCCTCTTGTGGTCACCCATCAGGCTGTTGCAGAGTTACCTGAGCTGTGCCAGCTCCCTTTACTCACCAAAAAATCCCTGTTGGACTTCATCAGGACTGGTCCTACTGAACCATCACAGCACTGGCTGGTTGTCCTGTAATATTTTATGATATTACACTTCCAGTGGGAGTTCAAGTTGCTTTAGGCCTTCTGCACAGGGTTAAGGCCAAAATTGCTCTCCTGAAGCAGTGTAATAGAGGGCTGATAGCATTTAAGTGCTGTAGAGGGGCTTGGCAGGCTGGAGCCCATGGTATTTGTACCAATGGCTTTGTTTCTGCCTCCTCCACAGAGGTTCCCCACACCTCCTTTTCCCTGTCATGTCATAGGTACTTCCTCCCTTTCCCTTCTCTGCTCCATGACAGACTCAACTCACCCTATCTAAGGCAGAAAAATGGTTTTTCAAAGTGAGTTCTTGTGTTGGATTGCAATACAGGATGTGGCCAGAAATGTGCATTCTATCACCAACTGTTGCAGCCGGGTGGGGCAGTGATTCCTTATCTCCGTGGCACATACTATCTGCTAATGGGCCATCTTTAAAACCAGGTGGGGCAATCATCTTTATCTTTTCCACAACCCATCC
>JAOTQP010000251.1:11104786-11114786 GCA_026413545.1 Cichladusa arquata
GGGTGTCAGGTTGTATTCTGACTCTGTCAGGGTTGGGATTGTTCTTTGTAATACTGCATTTCTATTTTAATTTTCCTGGTAATGAACTGTTATTCCTAATTCCCTTATCTTCGCCTGAGAGCCCCTTAATTTCAAAATTCTAATAATTTGGAGGGTGGGGGTTAAATTCTCCATTTCAAAGAGAAGCTTCTGCCTTTATTGGCAGACACCTGTCCTTCAAACCAGGACAGTTCTTCCCACAGAGCTAGGATTGTCCTTAGGTCCTGCTATATCAGAGTAAAATTCCCCCCTCTTGCTAAGATGTGTGAGACCCTTCAGGCTGCCTCATATGGCTTTTTTGCCAACCACTGGAGTCAATCCGAGCTGGGAGGTATCCATGCACTTGGCAGGTGTCAACCTTATGTGATTTTTTATCCCAGGGCTGTAATGGAGTTTGGGGAGAGGTTCTAGAACTGCAGGTCTTGGAAACAAGGAATTTCATTAAAGCCTTTGCTTGAATACAAAAGTGTGAGTACAGAAAAGTGCCCAATGAGCTCAGAAGACAGAAACTAAAGGGAGAAAGTTGTTGTGTTACTATTATTTCAAAATATAATAATTTTAAAGGCAATGTCATGGGGTTTTTTTGTAGAATCTTGGGCGACTATTTTGGACCATGTGTGGTTGGTGAGACTGTGTGTTGAAAAATACAGAACTGCTCAGATGATTTTGTGGATTCATTTCAGCAGCTATGTGCAAAATCCCTTCCCGCTCAGGCTTTTTCACAATATTGGTATTACCTCTTATTCTTGGCCAGGCCAAATAAACAATGAAAATGGCCTTTGTTTCTTTATTGCAATGCTTAAACTTCCTGTCCAATCCAAAGTACAGGAAAATAAACAAACAAAAAAGAGATCAAATTTAAATGCACAGCATGCTTGCAGCTTTGGGTCTGCTGTCTCAGTATTGCACTTTTAAATGTAAAAAAGCATGATTCCTGCCCAGATGGGGGGGTATGGCCCAAAGGAGGAACCAAGATGGGGATTCTCTGCTTTCTATCTCCTGCACAGATTTTATTGCGTGTTTGTTCTTTCATTGTTGTTTTCTTTAGTCCAAAATAAAGATAAACTAGACAGAAAGCAAAGTGGCCAGGCGCCACTGCACAATTATAATTAATTCACTGTTAATGTTTCAAACATTGTAACAGAGTACATTGGAATTGCTGGGGCGGGGTGAGATTAGTTTGAGCTCTTCGTGTACAAACTACAGGAGAGTCACATTAAAAACCCTCTCTAATTAATGTTTTCAGAATGAGCACCAAAGGGAATAGTATGGCTTGCCACTGACAGAAAAGTTGGTTTGTGCTTCTGCTTCCCAAGTTCCTGCTGTGTTCTCACCTCAGAGGGTGAGGGTTTGAGAACATATTGTGCCATGAGCAGAATGTGCACAGCCCATTCCTAAACATTGCTTTACCATATTATGGGATCACCTTGGAAAGGAGGATGCAGCTAAGCTCAGACTCAAATCTGGGTATCTGCAGACACAGCAACATTCATGGTCTGATCTGGTCTGCAGAAGCTGTGGGAGTCAGGGGCTTCATTTTGTCAAGAGCAAAATGGCTCAGGAACCCAAAAGACCAGGTTCTTCAGTGTTTTCAGCCAAATTATAGAAAGGAAAGCTGGTTTCTTCCCAAAATTTGGAAATATCCAGGCTCTATTAAACTGAAGAGCACTTAATGCAAAAAAGAGGTCTCCATCATTAGACTATTTTAACAGTTAGAGGAATAAAGTAGTTTTTGTACCTCCAAAAATATCTCCATTCAAAATTTTTTTCTGCTGCCAGTATTCCCCATGGGAAAGGAAAGCCTTGATAATTGTGATTGGATACATAATTATATGTGGTATTTATTACAAACTTTCTTAATTTTGGATGAGTCTTCCTGTGGGTATTGAGTCAGATTGTGCAGGCCGAGCTTCCAACACTGCGGGCTGTGAGTACCCCCAATTCTTTTTGTTTAAGCTCTGTGTCTGAGGTATAAAAGAGCCCTTGGAATGTTGAGTCTGAAGGCAGCTGAAAGCGTGCCCCTGCTGGCTGGGTGTTGCCATTAAATATAGTTTATACTATACCACCATTTATGCAAGGTGACAAAATCCGTGTTAGATTTCTGGTGAAACCTGGCCTTCTGTAGAACATTATTAGAGCACTTATTAGTACCACATTTTTCATCATGGATGTAGCCCGAATAGCCTAATTTATGACCATCTGGTCTCCAGTCAAGAGCAGCCCATCTGAACAAAATGCAGCTTCCCTAGGTCAGCTAATACATCCACACTGTGACTTAAAGAAGAGGACACAGTCCTCTGTAAAAAGCCATAAACACCTCCAAGGGAGCTTTGAGAGGATGGGGGTGCCTTTCCCAACCCCCTGTACAACCCAGCAGGGCCAGCCATTGTATCTTTTATATTGGTGTTTGGTAATGGTAACGTTCATTTCATTTAGGATTTGATTTGTTTACGAACTAATAAATATGATTTATAAAAAGTGCGTGTGGTTCACTAATTACTGCACATATGGCGTTTTCATTTTGTAAAACTGGCATTTGCTTTCTATTATGATTATGTCTCCGTTCACCAGTGCTAATTAGTTTGATTAGACAGATAACTTTAGCCATTATTAGGACTAGATTAGGGGAACTTTGCATGCAGGGGAATGCAGGGAGGAAGGGTTCATCACCAGTGAAGATAGGTCAGCAGCACAAAGATTGTTCCTCGTTAAATATTTTAAAATTAGGTTTTGTTTTGCTTTCCACATAGAAGAACTGAGAAGCATTCACATTTAGCTACTTACAAAAATCCAATTAAACACAGTTGTTTAGCATGAATTTGTTAATCAGAGTTAATCTTTCCAATGAATGCATAATTTGGAATCTGTGTCTAAAATGTTCATTTAAGGATAAGCATATTACAGACAAATAAAATATAAAATGAGATTCTCTTCCTTGGAATTGACTCTCAATATGGAGCAATATTGACTGTTTTGTGTTGATTCTCTTGCATGCTGAGGGACAGAAGTGAAATTGGATAAAGACTAAGAAATGCCATATGAAAACCAATGCCACCTGGGGTGGGACATGTTTTTCCCAAGAGCCTCTGAAAATTGTTGAATAGTGTCATCTGAACTCTTCAGAATGCAAATAAAGAAAGAGAAACTCCTATTTATTATCTATTTTAGGATAAAAATAATTATTCAGGGCTGCAGAAGTTTGATATTATTTTATTTCTTCAAATTTATCCTCTATGCTAAAAATGAGAAGCAAGTTTTCTTTACAATATATTAGAAATTATCATAGCACACTAGGAGAGCAGGATGTGAAATGCCTCCTTTAGAAAGGATGCTGGTACTCAAATTAGGTAACTGTGGGTGCTTGTTTCTTTAAGGTGGCCACTCATTTGACTTTGGATGATTCCCCACGTTCATCCAGTTTCTGGGTAATTAATTGGTTTGCTGGGAGCATGAGGATGGTGCCCTGTGATGGATGCAGAGTCCTGCTGCATCTACTGGGTCTCTCCTCGCTGTGCTCATGTGCCAGTGCCAATTGTGAGTGGCCCTTCTGGTTTTCTGTCTTCTAAGCAATTTGTAAGGGAGCAGAAAAGTTCTTTCCCATCTGATGGGAATCGTGGGAATATTGAAAAAGACACAAATCTGCTATTGAAGAGTGAACACTTAGAGAAGCAGTAAAGTAGATTGTTTGCAGTATTTACTCTCTCCTTGGCTCTTCTGGATGCCTCCTGCCATGCCTTTCAAAGAAAACCCCAGACAATTTAAATGTCAAAGTCTCAAATTTTAACATGCATCATTATTGTCGGAAGCATTTGCTCCAGGAAAAGTTTCAAAATTGCCATTTCTGTATCTTAAAAGAATGTGAACAGGATGGCCAGATTCTGAGATGGTATAAATTGGCAGAGGTTCGTTATTTCAATGTGGTTATCCTGTTTTACACCAACTGAAAATCTGGAGAATGAATATTTATACCATGCCAGAGAGGTTTGAAAACCCTTTTCTAAAAATGAGAATGAATAAAGGAAGAGCTGGGATATGCTCTGTGCTGATGAACCCAAAGCCAAATATGACCTCCCCTTGACCTTTTATGCATTTAAGTTGAAAAAGGCCATTCTGATGCATTCCACTGGAGCTTAAAATGCCTATATTTCAATTTCAAAGGTCATGTTCTCCTCTCAGCGTACTGTATGACCCAGCCTTGGCTGCTCCCCATTGATGTTGCCTGACTGTACTTCTTATTTGCCATTGACTGTTTACTGTTTTTCTAGCTAATGTAAGTGAAAGAGATAGTTAAATGATTTTGAGCTCTGTGTCAGTTCTGATTCTGATTATGTCCCCTTGTGCTTGGTGCAGAATTAGTGGCTCCAAACTCATTAAGTCTCCAGGAAATTTCAGATTACTGTGTTAACTATACATTAATCAATGCATTTGTCTTTCATTTAGCTATTTATAAATTCCACTCAAGCATTTTTGAAGTTTTCTTTTATCACTATGTCTAATATCACTGAATTAACTAATTTTTCTTCACCCCTTCTATTTTCTTTTCCCTTATGAGGATTTTGGATACTTTTTCTTTTTTCCTCAAATTCCCAAAGTGAAAGGGAGCTATTTCCAGGAAATGATGTTTCCTGCATGTTTTAAAGTAAATCTCCACATCATCAGTGGATGTAAGCACAGCCCCACTGGGATGAAGGGACAGGAGCTGGCACTGTTTCAAATAATGCTGAAACTTTGCATCAGTGGAGCTATGTCAATTTACACCATCTAGTCCAAATTAAAAAGGTAGTCAGACTTTTGTGGCTAACAAGTCACAAGTCTGCCTACCTTCCTCTGGCCCTGAAAGAGCCATTATACTGGATGGCTCCCAAAAAAGGGTATAAATGCAGTCCCATCAAGCAGGCTGACAGGCCTTGATAATAATTTCTCTAGATAGAATCTCAAAGTAATCATCATCTCTAATGATCTCTCCAATTACTTTATAGAATAATAGTTTATTATAAAATCTGTTTTAGCAGGCTGCCTATTTTTATCCTCTCCCCTTGAAAATGAAGTCAAGCACATAGGAAGTGTAGAACATTTTTGCAGAACTGAGGGGTTGCAATACCTAATAGCATAACCAATCACAGGGATCTTTTAGCAGGTCTGCTGTAATTTCTGCCAGTTAGCACAGCTTAGTGAATTGTTGGTGATGAACAGTTTGCCCTGACACCCTGCTCCTGTTGAGATGTGCCTTACTGCACAGCCCCACACTAACCAGGACCAGATGTTCTTGTCCCACCCCTTGGCCATGCCTAGGTTTCCCTCCAGTGAGCAAATGAGAGGGAATCCAGTCCAACTGGAAAGATAAGGCTCCTTCCAGTGTGAGGAGAATTGATAAGGAGCAGATCAATACCTAATCCCCTTCAGTGGGCAGCAGGGCCCACCATCCTAACAGTGGGACATCCCCTCCTTTCCTCCTTCTAAATTGCAAAATTTCTGTAGTGGAAAGAGTGTAACACTGCAACTGGGTGATAGAAACCAAACAGAAATAAAACTGGGGGGAGAAGTGTACACATGTACTGAACAAAGGCCAAGCAGTGTATTTGCCTTTAATTTCATCCTTGGAAGGGACACTTGGGTTTGGTGACAATTTCATCACAGTGGTACACATCCAGGATACCAATTCCAGCCTGAGCTGGTAATATTTGGCAAAATCTAAAGCAACTGGAATTGCTGGGAAATGTCAGGCAGCATCAGGAGTTGGCAGTGCTACTAACTACAATTATAATGAAAACCTAATAGGCTCTTGACTGTGGAAAACCACTTGGACCAGCACATCTACACACAGCTTATTCCACAGCTCAGGTGGAATTCTGTAAAACCCAGTATAGCTGCAATTGCACACACTGTCAGAGCACTTGGGCCCATGCCTTCAGTACTTTTTTCTGGTTCAGCTATGAGATAAAAAACTGAACTCACCTTACATTTGTACCTGCCAAGCAGCATTGAAAGGACTGTTTGTGATCACAATTCATCCCTGGAACTCTGAGAGTAAATACCACTGAACAAATTGTATGCCTGGCTCTCAATGTCTCCATCCATGTCTCTGCCTTCTCTGGAAGGATTCACCTGTTGGTTTTTTACTCTGTGCCCAGCTTCTGGAGCTCCAGAAGTCTCTGGTGGCAGCAAGCAGCCTGAATTACCTTTCTGAGAACTTTACATCTATTTTATTCGAGGTATTTCCCAGACTCCCTCTCCCAGACTCCCTCTCCCAGACCTTGGACTCTTTTATAGGGATGGTGACTCCATCTGCTTCAGCTTTTCTGAAAGGAATAGAAGAAAATAAAAGTGCTAGTTATCTCTTGTCTTTGTGAGCTGAGATGAATTTTGCTTGGTATTTTGGCAGAAACATCAGCATAAGCACCGCTGAAAGCTTGGTGGCAAACAGGTTGACTCTGGTGTTCTTACAGCTGCTGTTCCCAGTGGAGATGCTTGGTACAGAAATCAGGTTAAGCAATATAAAGGTTTATTTCCCACAGCCATCCCCAAACAAATTCATTGTGAAAGGAAGAGGTTTGATGATTGAGTGGCTTGCATGAGTCAGGGAAGGAAGGATAAGTAAATCTTGTCCCTTGGATTAAGCAAGCTACTTTTCTGAACTTTGCCTTGGGCTTGGATGAAGGAAGCTGCTACGGGTTTTAGTCATTGTTTAATTGAGGGGAGTTGTTTAACTTTTGTTATATTTTTCCCTTAAAAAGGCAAAAGACTAATTGGATTTATTTGTTATTACTTTATAGCAGCAGCCATATTGTGTGGCATGTTTCAGAAAGTACATTTATGAAAGGAATTATGTGATGTTAACCCTGCAATTCTCAGACTGGACTCACAGATCCAGGGCTGCTCCTGAATGCCAAGGCCCAGCCCTCACTTTTACACTTTTGAGAAAGAGGAGCTCACAAGGCCATGACAGACAGTTGATTCTGATAATGCAAAAGGAGTAAAGATACTTTATGAATACAAGTAATTTCTCTGTAGGCAATGCAGCAAATGTGAGGAAAAAAAATGCATTAAAAGTAACAATGCATAGGAATGCAGTTAAATCTGAATGGGAGGATGTAGCATCTTTCTTTCCTCTGAGCAACCTGTAGTGGGAGAATAGATGATATTTGGGCTAAGAGAGCTCATAATCTTATCCTGTATATTCTTTTTCCTCTTCTACTTTGACATTATTTTCCAGGCTCTTTTCATTCTGCCCTTCACAAATTGTGTTGTGTGCACTGAGTCATGGGCTTGTGTTTTCAGAAAGGTTGTCAGTCACAGCTATTCTCGTGCAGCAATGATATGATTAGCTCTGTTTTTTACTGTACAGCATTAATTTAACTGAAGTTTGAACACAGGAAAAAAGAGCTATTAGAGGGTGAATGTGCCAGCTTAAAAGCTGTGTGGTGTGAGTGGTTGCCTTCCTTTGGGATTGTGGGGAAGAATGGCAAGGAAAAGCAGCCCCACATGTGAGAGATCCTCAGGCACTGTCGTGCATGGGAATATCTCAATAGCCCCATTCCATCTGGTGCCTGGGGAGGTTATGAGCACAGGGCCATCCTGTTGTCTCAGAAACCTGGTCCTGGCATTCCCAGTCTCCCAGCCTGTGCCTGGATCTCCTCTGCAGGCTCACTGCTGCCTGGGTGGGGGCTCTGTAAGGTGCCTGGTCTGTGGGTGTCTCCAGGGGTTTCTCCCAGCACCATCACATGCATACCTGCAGAGGTGAGGCTGCCAAAACAGAGACAAGAGGTGGAGCTGCCTGGGTCCCCAAGGGAGCCGTGAGTGCCATATCTTGACGTGTCTCAGTGCTGCCTTTTTCCTTCACCCTGTACCTGAAATTTGATTGGTAATCGACCAATATGGGCTGAAAAAGTGGTGCCAGCCTGAGCTGTGAATTGACCTGCTTTTGTCGGTTTGTCACAGTTTTATTGCTGTTTTAGCACAATGCGGTGCTGAAGCCCAGCGCTTCTGTCACCTGGGGAAAGCTTGGCAGGCTGATGTCCTCAGACACAGCTCCAAGTGCAGAGGGGCCAGGGGTTCCCTTTCTCTTCACCACCTAATCCAAACTTCACTTTTTCTTCCTAGTCAGAGAGCAAACTAAAGCCAGAACAACCTGCAGGTTCACTGTGTTTACCCCAGCTCCAGCACTGCTTGGAATTCACTTGCAGTGGTACTCAATAACATTGCCTTGAGAGTAAGACAAAAAATTGTGTCCTCAACTAAAAGTGACCATATTAGATTCATGTCTTTGCAATTGTTAAGTTTATTGCAGGAACAACAGACTGAGTTCTTTAAATCAAAATATTTCAAATGTAGGAAATGAGGAATAAGAGAGAATTCCAAGGCCTTTTATGAAAGACTCATCTTAAAAGCCAATTTAGCTTTCTGCACAGCAGCAAATAGATCCGACAGTTCACCCAAAACCTAGCTGAAAGGATGTGTGTTTATACCTCTTGTTTATACTGAGATTTCAAAACAAGCTTTTTGAACAAGCTGTGATCTTTTATTTGGTTTCCTTAAGCTAAGAGTATTGCAGTGTCAGACTCTGTTTTCTTAATTGATTATAACTTTGCCGTTCTCATATTGCAAAGCTCATGATGAGTGAAAAATGTGTTGCCCAGTGCTTCTGCAGCTTGGCCCAGAATTTGGCTTCGAGTACCTTTTTCATATCTTTGTTTCTGACACAAATATCTTTGCTGTTGCTCTGGATAAATGAGTCCTTTCCAGCAGCCCAGGGTGCTTGGAAATAGTCATGATCCAGACAGCGTGCCTGAGTGACCCTACAAATAGCAAACATGGGAATGCAGCTCAGCATGTATAAGCAACCCTACAACAATAACTTCGTGTGTGCAGTCCAGCAGGTGGGAACTATCCAGGGCTAGGTTGATAAAAGAGCTGCTGAAAGTGTTGTGGAAGATCTGAGTGACATCAGTTTTCTTAGTTTTACGCCTGCAAATTCTTTACTAGGATTAGGATTAGTATTAGTATTAGTATTAGTATTAGTATTAGTATTAGTATTAGTATTAGTATTAGTATTAGTATTAATTTTATGGAGCAGTTGCCATTACCTAGCTTTGCAGACCTGTGTTATTTTCCATCAACAGCATCCAGTCTGTTGCTTAGCTCGTTTTTCTGGAAGCTGTTCCTATCTCTCCAGCTCAGCTCCTAACTCTTACCCATGTCTAAGTCATCTTGCACCTCACTGTTCCTCCAGCTGCTCTGTTCTGATCATGAAATCAGTTTGCAAGCAGGAGCCTCGACCCCTGAGTATCCTCAACAAGCCCTTGACATTATCAGCTTTACTCCTGGAAAGGGAGAAAGCAAAGCCCAGAGCGCGCGAGACTCCAAAAACGATGAAAATGTTATTGTTATTTCTAAATGTTATTCCCATATGTTCAGGAAACAGAGCACCCATCAGGGTGTATAATTTGCTTTGCAAAAACACCTGCTTGAGTAGGTAGAGCGGGGCGGGAATGGGGGACCGAAGCCTTTCTGCTCGCAGGGTGATGCGGTGAGGATGCTGCGGTGGGAGGAGGAGCCGGAGGGCGACGCTGGTCCCCGCGGACATCTAGCGGTGGCACGGCTGCTTACAGGGGATTACCCTGCTGGGGATGCTAACTTTTCCCTCCTGGCACTGCTGGGGATGCTAACTCTTCCCTCCCGGCACCAGCAGCATCCCCAGACTCACCCGCATCCCTTACAGCGCCCTCCCGTCCTGCCACCCTTCCTTTTGGGAAGGAGCACTGAGGCTCCTTGGAAAAGCAGCGAGGAAATTTCATTTATATCCTCCTAACCCGGCCCTCTGTTACTCCCCATCATTATTTCCTTCATGTTTGCTGCACTGTAGTGTTTGATTTTTTTTTTTTTTTAACAACAAATTTAAGCAGAGATTTTAATTGAGCTCATTTCCCAAAGGATTACAGAGGGCTGCTGTTATCTTCCTGAG
>JAOTQP010000251.1:11117036-11132047 GCA_026413545.1 Cichladusa arquata
CGATCTCTCTCCTCTCCTCTCCTCTCCTCTCCTCTCCTCTCCTCTCCTGTTGCTTGCTTGTCACAGGATGAGGACACATAGATGGGAAACTCTTGTGCCTTGTCCATCCTACTTACTGCTGTGGCCAGAGAGTACACCAAATTTTTCTTTACTCTATGTGGAAAGAACCAGTGAGCAGTGATTATGAAGCCTTCTCACACTGCATAACCAGCCTAGACCTTCTGGAATTGGGCACTGTCATTTTGCAGCTCATTGTGAAAAAAGGTTGCCTTAATAATACAGTCTATTGGGAGAACATGCTGCTGAAACTGCTGCAAGCAAAGTGAAATTTTCATGTAAACATCTTCAAATATTTTTATGACCCATCAGCTTGAGTTTTATAAGTCAATGTATGAGTGAATACACAAAGCTCCTCTCTTTGTTTGCATATCCTGCCTCTACTGAGTTTTAAATGTTCATGCTATGTGGACAAAATCCAACTCTACATCTGCTTATGGCATATGTAGGCAGCATCATCTCCAAGATTTTTTTTTTGTGTCTAGTTGAGTTCAGTAGCTTTGTGAAAAAGAATTCTCAAGACTTGAGCTAGCTTCCCTGTACCCTGACTGTGATTTCTTTACAGGCTTGGGATCCTCTGGATTTCTTGACATTTCATGTTCAAAATAGGACAGCAGGAACAACTGTCCCCCCCTAAGAAAAGAGACACACATTTCACCCCCAGTGACAGCTTATGTCCATGTCCCCCTGACCACAGTGATGTGACTTTCCAACCTGTGGATCTGAGGCTAAACTCACAGAATAAAGCCATGTCCTGGAAAAAAGCAATAGAAGTGAAACAATAAGGGCCATTCAGTAACTTAGGTTGGCATTAATGAGTCTGCTGGTTAGGCATCTGCTTCCCGGGGGATCCTGGATAAATCATAGAATTATTGCATGGTTTGGGTTGGAAAGGACCTCAGATATCTCATTCCAACCCCCTGCCATGGACAGGGACACCTTCCACTATCCCAGGCTGCTCAGAGCCCCATCCAGCCTGGCCTTGAACACTTCCAGGGATGAAGCATCCACAGCTTCTCTGGGCACGCTGTGCTAGAACCTCACCACCCTCACAGGGAAGAATTTCCTCCTGATATCTAAATCCCACAAGCCTCTCATAAGACAGCATTTCCTTCTGTGTGATTTCAGCACTTAGTCTACAAAATCTATGGATCTGTTTATCTCAAGTGTCTATCCCAGGTCTTATCTCTCTGTGGTTTGAACTGACACAAAATTTTACCTTAATTTTTTTTACCACTGGTAGGAGCATACTGGAACTATTATACAAAGCCAGGCCTTGCTCACCAATTTGATTATTTCTGTTTCTGATTAAGAAAGAAAAGGAGAGCAGTAAAGGCAAAATGAGTTTTAAAATATTTTTGTGACACAGCATTTGACAAGTGACAGAGCACTACAGCCTTCATAATGGAAAATAAGAGATTTAGCAGCCTCAAAAAAATTGTGGGAACAAGCTGATTTGATGATGTTTGTAAAATGATCATTATGTTTCATTTTTATGAGGCTGAAGTGCTTTCTTGAGATATAAAGTGTTTGGTTGAAAGGAAGCACAGGGACTATATCCCAAGAAGTTGCTTTGATATAGTTAGATATTTTCATTTGTCGGAATTTTTGCTTTGTCTGAAATTTTGACTGTTCTGACGTGGGACTTTGCTGAGGGATTGAAGCTGTGGCCTTTCATCTGCTCCAATGATACGGGCTGTGATTCACAGGGGCAGTGATGGCAATAAACAAAGCAATTCCCTTCCCTGTGCACTGGAAGAAGCTTTGCCATTGCATTGGCTTTTTAAATGCCCTCATTTTGGTGTGTGTGTGTTTTTATACATTTTATATTATACACATTTTATATGTTAGTGTCTCTGCCTGGATTCTGCACATTCACAACAGTCTGCTGCTACCAATGATTCCCTGGGCTGTGTTAGCCATACCTGCCAAGTAATTTGGGATCCTTCCCCTGTGAGCATGCTTTCCTGATGGCAAGTACCTAGGGCTGCAGGTTATAAAGAAAAGCCATTTTTTAAAGCTGAAACATAAATATGTGTTAGTGTGGTGATCCCAGCACATCCCAGCACGGTGGCAATGGGAGGGAGTGAGAGTGCTCCAGGTGGGCAGCAGAAGGAGAGTTCCTCCTGAAGTGCTGGAGAGACATTTTAAACACCCCCCCTCCTTTTGATATATATTGCTATTAAGGTTCTGGTTGCAAATTTTGTAACTAATAGTCTCGCCTGATATTTCTAACAACTTAATGAGAACTGTGACAAATGTAAATAGCGTTTCAGTAACACAAGTTTCCAGCTTGTATTAAAATGGAGGGAGGCCTTTAGTAAGACATAGCTCCTGCTGGGCTGTGTGCTGTAAAACCTCATTTGAGCCCGTGCCTGTACCCAGGAGCTCAGAGCCCAAACAGGTGAGAAGGATTTCTGTTTTCATTTTTATAAATGAGAAACTGAGGCAAACGAGTCATGAAGTGCCGTGTCCAGATTGCATGGAGACGGTGTAATAGAGCCAGAAAATGTATTGTGCTATCTTCCTGTCAGAGAGATGTGTTGCTTTCCTGACCTTACTGTTATGGAAACCTTGCGTGAGGTGAGTAGCCTTTCAAGAGTGGGATGCCAGACTGTATTTCTTTTTCCCCAAAATAAATTTGTCCGTGCCACTAGAAGCTCACCAGTAATCAGGAAATATTGCTTTCCAAAGAGACAAGATGCTTATCAGGTGGCAGAGCTGCCTAGGGTGGCCAGTGCTGGAGTATGAGAGGCAAAGGTGGGCAAGCAGCAGCTCCTGCCCTTGGAAAAACCCCTTTTTGGTCACTGTGAATCCCCTGTGCCATCACTCCCACAGCACCATCCAAAATTCCTCTGCTTGCCATCCCCAGCACTGTTCATGCCTGTTTTAAGCCCTGCTGTCACTGCTAGTAAGCAATGAAATTGTTGTATTCACAGTATTGCCTGAATTAAGCACATCACCTTCCGGGGGAAAAAAAAATACAGTATTAAAGGAGACTTAGGTCGAATTTACCACAGGAAGATATAAAAAATAAATGCAAGTAGAGGGGAAATGAGAAGTGCATAAGAAAAAAAAAAGTAATAGCAATTAGATGAAGTGACAAAAATGCTGGGTTTAGTGAAGGAAGCCTTATCTGAAGCAACATCCAACTGCTGGCCCTAATCTCATCAACACCCAGACCTGGTAAAATCCCATAGTGTGGCTGAGCCCTGTTGAACACAGGCTACAGCTCAGCCAGGGCAGCTTTCTCTGCTGGTCATAAAATGCTCTACAAAGTAATGCAGTAATTCTAAGGCTCCTCATTTATGATTTTGCAAAAATTGCCACTCTCTTCTGGGTTTCAGACTAACTTGAGAGGAGTTAAGCATAGTGTTAGTAATGCCACTTCTGTGGAAAAGACAGGAGCATGAAGAAAAACAGAAATAGGAAATGATGAGGAAAACTCTGTGCAAAGCAGGAGAATTCTCCAGGTGCTCTGGTAAGAGCATGTTTTATTAGACATGATTATTTTCTGTGCTGTTTATTCAATCACACATCACCTGCATCCTCCTTTTCCTCAGCTCCTCTGCAGTCACTGTCACTTCACATTGTCATGCACAATGGAAATAGATACATATTTGTTCACCCTGACCCAAAATCCAGCTCTGTGGCACCTGTACCCACTCGCTGTTCGATGTGTGATGCCAACGCTCAGATTCAGCATGTGAGCAATGAACTGACTCCAGCAAAGAGTGGCTTTGCTCAGTCACAGCCTGTCACTGCTGCTGACCCCACCAGGTGCCCTGCTGGCTGGCCCCATGGCAAATCTGGCCTTTGTGCTGCACACCAAAGGATAGGACCTGTTCTCTTTTTGTTTCATTACACCCACTGCTCCATCCTTCCTTTTGGGTTTCCCATCTCTCCATGGAATCTTTTCCTTTTTTTGCTTCCTTATGGGACCATTTGGTCTTCTCCATCTATGTCCTCATCCACACTGATTCCCACAATGACTTACTCTTCATTTATTGGTTCCTCTTACTTTTATCCCATTCTTTTAGCACCTACCTATTCACAGATTCTTCGTTCTCTCCTTTTTATCCAATCCTATCCCACAGATGATGCACACGCAGTACTTGACCCACAACATCTTTATTTAGTTTGAATTCAATAGTTCTTCCATATGAAAGCAACCTCAAAACATTTGCTGCTTTTTCACACTGATTTTTTTTTTTTTTTGTAAATTCTCTTGCCAAGACACATCTTTTTGATGGGCTCAATTTCTTTACACCTCTTTCCAGCCAAACTAGCATAATTTTCCCTTTGAGATGAGCAGTTTCTCTGTGTCCACTCATTCCACCTGACTTCTGGTTGCTGATGAAATCTGAAAGTAAGCTATGCAGGACAGCAGGACATCTATTTTATCAGACACACAGATTGTGTTCCTTTGCATGTTATACTTAAGAATGTAACCTACTTGAGGGGTCTTTAGACCATGTGCCAAATAATGGCTACATTGCACTACAGTCACATATCCACACTTTGAAGAAAATGCTGTTCCTGTTGTGACACTGTTTTCATCCAGTCTAATGGGTTTTATTCCCTAGGAAAGTAAAAGATCAGAATGCTTCTATTAACCTTGCTCTCCTAAATGTTTGAGTAGTTAAATTCTAGGTCATTATATTGATTCACAAGGCAACAAGTAAATTCTGTGGTTGGTAAGTATTTGCCAGTTGACTAGGCTTTATCCAATTCCATCTTGCTCCTGCAGCAGCATAATATTTCCATTGCAGTCAGTTTATGGGTGCAAATGATCCCATCTGCATCTTGATTTATTCCTTACCAGTTGGAAATATGCAGTGTCAAGTATTCAGTGAATTTTGCTAGGTCCTAATGAGGATTCAGTGTAACAGGATTTTCTCCAGCTTCAGTCTTGTAGAAAAGTTTTTCTGCATATCTGTCTTTTCAAATCAAAAAAAGATAGTGTGCTGGTGTATAGTACATTTTACTTCCAATAAAGTTTTAGGCTATGCTAAAGAAAAAGAGAACTGTGCATTTCAGTCTTACCACTGATACCACTGTGGTATTGACAAGAAGCAGAAAAAGATGGTTGGGAAGGTGAGGATTAACTCCTGGGTCTGGCTGAGAAGATGGAAAGAAGGGGTTTTAAGGCCTGCTAAGTCTCTTGAAACAGAAGATCAGTAAAAAACAAAGGGTCAATAGCAGAATTTAGGGCTCAAAAAGGCTGCCCTGAGTTGCTCAGTGCACAACAACCCATATATTTAAGTGGTTTGCTAGACCAGTGTTACTAGAACATATTGTTTTCTTTCCTAAATCCTTTCTTTTCTGACTTATATGCGTTGGAGAGGAAATGAATAGCACCTTTTTTATGGCACTGAAAGGCTCTGTCTGGATTGATGGGAACCACAGCAGCTTTCGTGGATCACAGGGACTTTTTTGTGATGGCAGAGTCTTTCCCTGACCACATTATTCACTCATCCAGGCGTTTGTCAGTCCAGGTGTTTCAGAACTGGTCCTGCTGCTTGTTTAAGAGTGAGGAGCCAAAAGGTGCAGTTGCTGTTATGAAAAGATACTCTCTCAGTTGCTGAGTTAAAATCAGATTGTTGCTGATTTAAAAATCTGATATTGCTGTCCATCACACTGAAACGTGATAAGGGCTCCTGTAAAGTTGGTAATCCTTGTGCTTATGCAGTGTTATGTGGTAATGCTCCTGACCAGCCTAAGCACGGAGATTTGGTTATTATGTAGAGGAGTTATAATAAGAAATATGACTGCAAAAGCAAAGCAGTCAGTTGAAATTGGTCTATAATTAAATGCTTAGAAAATTCTGTGCTTAGCTCATTTTAAAATCAAGTGCTTCTTTGTAGCAATTTCCTTTCTTTAATTACAATTTCCTGTCTAGTTTGACATTTACAATGCAATCTTGGGGGACATGTTTGTGATTTATTATTCTTGCTCCTATCAGGATATCACTCGGCAGAAATGAGTTTATAAAATAAGAGCTCAAATTATTATGGCCTTTGACCAATAAAGCTGGCTCATAATTTCAGGCCTGAGAAAAGATTAATATTTTTGACAATCAAATGCTGAATTACCAATGGGGGACAATTTTGAAAACTATTTCAATTTTCTGAAACATTGTACATTTTTAATAAGGAATATATAACTGGATATATATCGCAGCACAGGCTTAAGAGTAGAAAGAGCAATAGTGAATTGTAAAGCAAACTTGAAAGGAAGACTTGAACATCTAACATTGTTTAGCCTCTTCTGAATGAAATTGAAACTGCTAAATCAACACTCCTTGAAAATTACCTAATGGAAGAGATATAAAAGCTCAGACAAGTTCACAGCAATGTGATCTCCCTTTTCTTTAGCATTCCTGACTCCATAGGCTAGTTCATCTGGAGGAGCCAGGAGAAATTTTTCTGGTTTGGGTCGGTTTTATTTTTTTCAAATCTTACTGAATACATTTTTTCTTATTATTTTTCTTTTGGGGTTTCACTTAGAGAAACAGATGCCCCTGCTAAACTGCATAAACATGATCTATTCGGCTGTCACTGCTTTTCCAATGACTTTCTTTGTCCCCGATTCAGGAAAATGTCATTGTTCAGGACAACACAGAAGTCAAAATGAATTCTCTGTGACTCGTGCAAATGTTCAAAGTTAAATGTGAACTTGTCTGTAACACAAAGTAGGCACCCTGCCTCCTGTGTTGGGAGGAGTGAGTTCTCAAAAGCTCTATCCAAAGTGGTAGGTGTGTTTTTAGTGTTAATTTGATGTAATGTCAAAATGGATGGCCTATAAAATTATATTGAAGGAGAGAGAAATGGTATTGGCAAGGAAGAAAATCTGTATCTTTGGAGATCTTTAAAACAGCTCGTGTACACATTGCTAGGAGGTGCAAATGCTTAGCACCTCTCAAAGTCAGGCTGCTTTTATTTAGATGCCAGCATATAGAGTTAAGAGCCTATTTTTAAGTACTGTGAATTAAAATCATTATTTTAAAGAATCTGTCCTCCCTCATGCCCAAGGAGATGAGAAAACATGGTATTAGTTACTTTGTCTTAGTGAAGAGTGAGAAGGTGGCAGGGCTCTGACTCCAAGCAGTTCCTGGGACACGGGCAGGGCTGGGAGTCCTGCCACATTTCCCACCTCAGCTGCCTGCCCTGTACTCACTAGCTGTGAGCACAGCAAACTTCTGCCCTCTCAAAGCAAGCAGCATTATCCCATGGGATGTGTTTTATTCAGGGGTGGGCTTGAATGAACACTCAAGCATCCCTTTCCTAGGGATTTTTATTTTTAATGGGGAGGAAGTACTGTGGAAATGGGATGCACCCATGAAGAGATGGTCATGAGCACCTGGACTGCTCCCCTGAGCTGGAGACCTGGCAGGGAGGAGGGGCTGCTGGCTTCCCTGAGGAAACACTCCAGGCAAGTCCATGGGCTGGTTCAAACACAGCTCTGAGGTGGGGAAAAGGAAGGTTAAACCTATGGAACTGCATGGTTTGCTTAGAAAATTATCTGAGCAGTTCTGAAAAGTAACCTAGTGGTGGCAGGAGTCAGTACTTGCCAGAAGAGAGGAAAGTTCAGTGAGTAATGAGACCAACATATCTTCATCATCCAGTGTCAAAACAGAGTGGAATTTTCATGGCTGGGTATGTTTGACTTTGGGCTGTGACCAGTAATGATGACTAGAGAACCATTTTCTCCAGCTACTTCCATTGCTTAATTATTTTCTTGCAGAGTTACCTCAGAAAGGAGAAGGATTCGTTAACCTGTCATCTTTACATCTTGATATTGAGATAGAAAATAATCAAGAATTCCATTCTATCTAGTCTGGAAAGGCACATGTTATAAACTCAAATATCTTCTGGCTATAAAAAAGGTTTCATGCAATCATAAAACAGCAGAGTTTACATAGGAGTTGCACATGCCAGCACACACCTGCCAAAAGTCTCCATCCAGTCAAACTCTGAGACATAATAGGTCATGCTCTGTCTCCTCTCATTAGACCCTGGCCAGGAGGCCAGTGCTGGCAGCTCAGTCCAAAGGCCTTTCTAAACATCTAGAAAAGTTTTCCCCATTGAGTAGGATTTGTATAGGAAATCCTCAGTGTGTTCTAATTTGACTTGAATTCCTAAATTGAAAGAATTAAATTACCTCTCCAAAAATCTCCCTTTTCTTTAAGGATTATGTTCTACTCTTTAATTCTGGGCTGAGTGGATTCCCATACAGAAAGAAAAACGTACTTATGAGACGAGGCTCCTGAGCTGATGTGAATCAGCAGAGCATCCTGGTGTCAGTGAAATCATGCAAGTTTATACATGCTGATTACTTGGCCCTTAACATAACAAGGTTTTCCTAGAGCTGTGTGTTTTGACCCTGTCAAATCTTTCAATCCACATATGGATTATATGTATTTTTTACTTATGCACAGATGTTTTAGGCCATGGATGGAAATAGCCTTTTGGGGGCTGGCAGGATTCCTCAGTGCTAATGTTATTCTTTTAAAAGTCATACCAGTTTCAGGCCCAGCCAGTGACAAATACAGCAGCACAGCTTTGCTCAGAAATGTACCACAAACAGAGAGAAAGAAGAAGATCATTTTGCTGAATGATGATTCCCCATTGGCATCACCACTGTAACAAGACTGCCATAGATAAATGTGCAATAATTTTGTTGTCCTGAGCCACGAATGGCAGTTCTTTAGCTATAGCAAACTCTTCCACTTGACTTCACTACAGCTGTAGGTGTCCTGATAAACTGAATTTATAAATATTTGCAGATTTCCATTCCTTACCAACTACCTCTCATGTAGCATGTAGACTTTCTGCTGCAGAAAAAGAAATGGTGCAAATATCTCAAGGTACTGATTCCTTTTTGGTGTGAATGTTCCCTTGTCTGTGGCTAACAGATGCAAAAGCAGTTTGGTGGGAAAACAGGCATTCTGCTGTTGTTTCAACCTTAGCCTAGGATGCCTTCAGCAACCATGAAGAAGACCAAGATTTCCAACACGAGGTACTTTAAAAATCCTCTCCTAAGTTCTTTATTTATGGGCTTATTTGAAAATGGCCTTGTTTGCAGAAATATGGAGAAACCAGCACTCTTTATTTACACCTGGATCTTCAGGATTAGGTCTTCTCTCCCAAGAGGAACCTTAAAAATTGCTATGAAGGCATACTCTGTGGTCTGACAACTCAGCTTTGTTTGTGTTCTTAACAGTAGAACAAGCCACATCATCTTGCCTGGACACAACATTGATTAATTCCAACTCCTGAAGAGAATCAAAGCATCAAGCATTACCCTCTCAGGGTGTCTCTTGGGTATGAGCCCAAAAACCAGATCTGGTCCTCTTCTCCCATTGATCACACATGAAATGTATCTCATCTGACTCTCCTTGAAATCCGTGGGGGTTCTGTCATTAAGTCAAACAGAAAGCCCATGGTTTATTATTTGTAATGTATTTCTTATTTGTTCAACCCGAGCACTCCTTTTGGTGTTTTCCGGGAAAGCAGAGAGTTCAAGAGGGAACCTGGTTCCAAAGGTTTTTTTCTGTGGATTCCAGCAGCTTCTGATTCCAACACCAGTTGGAGTTCAGAGCTAAGTTCAGCATCCCTGCTTCTCTGTTTTGACTCTGCTCAGCAATGAAGAAATGCAGGAAAGGGACTGGTGTGCAGCAAACAGCAGCACTCCAGCTCTCTGAATTTTTGCACGTTTCGCTATTTCCTAATGTTTGTTTGGACTTCACATACTGCCCAGGCAAAATTAATTGCTTGCACATTTCTGAAAATTTAGTCCAATGATCTCTTTTTCTATTTCCTGGGGTATGCTTTTGGCTGCCAAAAATAACTCCGAGAGACAGGTTACATGGAAGCTGGGATTATCCATGGAAAGTAATAGTAGTACTCTCATGCACAAAGAATGAGCAGGCTGCTGACTGTAATATGTTTAAAGGGTCAACAGAAATCTATAAGTGGTCAAGCAACAAGACAAACATCGGCCACCAGTCTGATGGGAAAAGCAACATCCATTAAGTCCATTAAATTTAACATTGGAATCAATGTTTAAACCACAAGAAGTAATTAGTGTAATTCATATTACAGACCTTTGGATTTTTGAAACCAGGTTTAATTATATTGAAAAATGACAGCTTCATTTTCCTTCTATGGGTAGGTTACTGCCATGTTCCCGATGCTTTTATTAGGGCTGGGTGCCGATATCAGGTTTTTAATGACATTAAGCAAAGTAGTGTTTCAGCCATTTGAGGAACAATAAATCAGGTTAGATTCTTTTTGAATGGAGACAACACAGATCAAGTGGCTTTTAAATAATTTTTCTTCATCACTGAGAAGTGGAGCTGTTCACTGGAAACAGTGGCCCATGGGAAAAAAATTGCAAGTTGTAGAGTGTGGAGTGATATTTGGATTCTCTGGCTCCCTTTGCCTGCATCAATGGACAATTCACAAGCTGCTGCTAAGCTCTGGAAAGGTATCTCTATAATCCTTTGCCAATACAAACTCCACATAACTTTTACAAGGTCTTTCATTGGCAGTCTCAGGTTGGAAGAAAGATGGAGCAATACTGCATCCTCTGGATTTAAAGCCTTTCAATATTGGCAAAGATGTTGAAAGGATTGTAAATGTGGCCATGAAGATGCACCAAAAAAATGTTAATTTTCAGAATAATTTCATTGCTGGTTTTGAGGAAAGTAAAATGTTCATCTTATTTCTATCTTCTTGATGTGCTTCTACAGACTTTACCTGACTTCTTTCTTGAGCCACATTCTTTTCCTGATTCTGTTTAATCTGGGCTCTTTTCTTTACAGGCCAAATTTTTGCAGAGCTAAATGTAAATGTATAGTAAATGTAAAGCTCATGGTAAACCAGTGGTGGCTTCTCTTTTGGCTTCCATTAATGCAAAAAAATGATGCAAATCATTGATTTTAAAATAAGTGCCTCTTGGCCTGGAACTGTTTCCTGGTTCCACCCTTGGAACTTGAGATAGAGGAAAGAATTTCATATTACTGAGCATTGCAGAGAAATGGGAATGTACATGCACAGCCTGAGTTTATAAGTAAAGGTGTTGAAGCCATGAGAGCTCTGTCATTCTGCTTCTGTGTACCTGCAGAGCAATCCAAAGTATCTGAGTCAGGAGTGTGTGACTGAATGTTGTGCAGGAAACCATCAAGGAGTGGGATAATGACTTGAAATTTCTTGGTCTGTGGCCGATCATGTAATATAATAACAAAAGTAAAGTGAAAATTTAGGCAGCTTTAAGTTGTTTGAAAATATGAAGCATCCACAGCGCAAGGCAGGGATATGGTGGAGCAGTGAGACCCCAACAAATGCTCTGCCAGCTCCTGGAAAGCAAAAGGTGAAGCTGCCAAATGAGAACTCAGGAAATTCAATAGGTATTGCTGCAAAGAGCAGGATGAGCCATGTGCAGGAGAGGCACCATCAACAAGCCTTAGTGATGTTGGTGCAGAAGGCAATGGAAAGTAGTGCAGCAGCAAAAAGGGAGGCAGATTGTGGTATGATGTGGGATAATTTTGCCAGCTCTTTGGGTGAAAAACCTGTTCAAACTGGTAGAGAAGGCTCAGTATCTAGGACTGAGCAGTACTGAAGGGCCCTGCACCAACAAGTGGAGACAGCAATTCTCTGTAGCACTCAGGAGCATTTGTCTGACCCTGGGGATTATGAGTGCAGGTACAAGATCACTTTATAGGGCATGGGAAAAAGAAAGAGGGAAGGAGAAGGTTCCAGACCTGTAGAGAGATTTCCAGCATAGACTAGTCTTTGGGCGTGTTGATACTGTATGGATAGATGTACACTCATCGTGCTCGTGCTATTCACTGAAAAAAAATCCTTCTCATGAGGGATTATTAGCTCAGGCTTGGTGCCAGTGCAATCACATGGCTTCTGTCAGATTGGAGCGTGGGCAGAGCTTGCTCATGGCTGTTTGCAATATGTGGTGTAAACATACCCAAAGAGTAATAGCAGGTGGTAGCAGAGGAGGTGGATCGAAAAGAAGGCTTGGAACAAAAGATGCTAAGCTTCATTTGCCATATGATGAGCCAAATTCATCATTGGTGTAACGCCCTGAAGTCAGTGGAGTTATAATAATAAAATTAGTCGGAGGAATCATATCCGTCCCTGGCAGCCCATGCAATGCCTTTGATCTGATGGGGTATAAGTCATGGCAGCATCTTGCCTGCTGAACTCACAACATGATGCCTCCAGGGTGAAACATCGGGAAAAAAACTCACAATGGCACTGGGAAGTCACGAGCTAAATTTTAAATGTACATTTCAGTTTGAAATCCTGGCAGAGTAGTTCTTTTCTTCTTGCATATTTGTCCCAAATGGTAACAATATAATGAAATCTCTGGCCACGCATTCAGTGCTCGAAATGGGATTAATTTCTTTCTGTTTGGCTAGTACAAATAACTGCACATGAAGAGTTTATGCAATAGCAGAGGGGGTTATTTTGTCTTGGCAATGTTTTTTTTCTGGAGCGATGGAAGAAACTGAGGTAACGTGAATATTGTATTTAGCTTTCTTCATCCACAGTAGAAAATCCAGCATTTCATTTGGCACTCCCTGCTTATTAAAGTGCTCTTTTGCATTGCTTCCCAGCTTCAGCTCTGCAACTCCCAAGCAGGCCAAACACAAGTCCTCTCACCTCACTCCTCCTTCCTAAAAGAGAAACTCCAAGAAAAAGTTAATACAAAAGAATCCCCCCAAACTAAGAACCAAGCACATCTCTCTCTCTTTTTCATTACTGACTAAATGCGCTCAGAAATTGCATTAGTTAAATCATCCTCAGCTGTTTTAGGTTTACCTGCTTTGAGTGGGTTCAGTGAGTGAGTTCTTAATTTACAGTAGCTGAGAATCTGGCCCTTGTTAGTAAAGGGTTTAAATAATACAGGATCAGCCAACCTACAGGATTTTGTATTCTCTCTGACCCTGGGATTTGTGATCCAGGAGGCTGAACTGGCTGTCCACTGGAAATGGTAAGTGGCAAGGAATAGGTGCTCAAGGACTTCTCTGCTGACCAGCTGCTTCACAGAAGGGCTTTTATCCTTTGGGCTACCCAAAAGCACATTTTTGTTGTTGCTCCATAAGAGGCATAAGCTACTGTCCTTCTGTGCATCCCCAGTCCCTCTTACTTGTCCTGTGGTGAAGAGGGATGCTGCAGATGGCAGCTTTGCTGTAAGAAATGATACCTGTGCTTGACATCCCACACCTATGGGAACAGAACTATGCCTGGCACCAGTGCTGAGCCTCTGCAAGGCCACAGCCAGAGCTCCTTGGAAATATGGCTTCTACAGGTATGTTTCCTGGGGGTTACTCTCTACTCATTCTTCATGTAGAGCCTCAGCAAAGCTGGCTGAGGGAGAGGTCTCCAAGATATTTAATTCCTGCAAGTGTGTGAACAAATACAGGGCCAAGGAGGTCATACTCAATCAACTCTTTGTAACCAAGGGACCTAGAGGCCACATACATGTCTAATCACAGGGAAATGAAGAAAAAAAACAAAAAGCTTTTTATTATAGTTTCTTACTTCTGTTTATAAACTATCTGCTCAAGCAGTTTAAAAAAGTACTGAGGTGCAACTGAACATGTAATGTTCAAATAATAGATGAAAGTAGTTAGGTTTTTTTCTGCTCTTGAAATTTTTCTGAGCAGATCAGAATGTGGCTCTATACTGGCTTTAGGTTTGTCAGTCTTTTGTGAACATTTTTTTTCCTATTTTTTCAATCCCACTGGGAAGTAATTTGATGCAAGTAGCCCACACTGAGCAGCATGGCCTCACCACCACTGGGCAGATGGGTTATGTGTTTGGATGAGTGAGAAAGCAAGTGCATCTGGCTCAAATGTCACCTCTGAATTTCAAATTCCCTTTCCACTAACATCATTCATATATGAGACTTGGAAATGCATTTTGCACAGTTTGTTGTTATTCTGATTTGTATTAGAGTTGTGCAGAGTGATCCCAGAGAAGACAGGACCCAATCTGCTTAATTAATTAAGGTGTAGACTTTGATAGATACAATGTATTTGAGTTTATAACTGAGACAGGTAAGAGGAAAGAAAGAAATGGAAGCACAAAGGGGTAAAAAGACCTGGTCGAGGTCACATCTGTGTAAGTAAAACTTGATCACCCAAATGTTCGTGGCAAGTAAATATGAAAGGAGAGCAGTCGGCCAAAGTAAATTCACTTTAAAACCTGAATGAAAATAATCAATAGTATTCACCCACTGTGTCCCAGATGCCTGAATCAATTTGATAACAAACAGTTTGTTCCCTTTTCTTAGTTATTTGTAAAGAAGTGGCTTGATTGCCAGTGTGTCTAATTCCAGACATATGCGAATTCCCTAATGGAAATGGAGCTGCACTATTGCATGCCAAGACTGAGGCAGATACTCAGCTCTTTCCTGCTAGATTTCTCCCAGAAGATCTGCAGTCAAATCCCTGTTTAACGACTATCAGACGAACATATGTGCTGCTTCGTGGATCCACTTTCCATCCCGAGTAAACATGTAACAGTAGCTCGGTTCCCGTGGCCCTGTTTGTAAGCACACACGCCAGGCTCCTGTAGCTACACCAGCCCAGGGCCACCTGGGCTTGCTGGGAGCCACTTCTGCTGTGCCATGTCCTGGTTGGAAAGACAGGTGTTTGTTAAGAAAGGCAGGAACCTCTCTGGAAATGGAGAATGTAAACGCCCTCCTGCCAAATTATTATAATTTTGAAATTAAGGGGCTCTCCGGCAAAGATATGGGAATAGGAATAACAGTTCTTTACTAGGAAAATTAAAATAAAAATACAGTATTACAAAAAAAAAATCCTCAAAAACCCCTGACAGAGTCAGAATCCAACCTGACACCCTGTCAGTCAGGGTGTTGGTAGCAGTCCCATTAAATGGTGGCTACAGTCCTCCTGCAGTGGCAGA
>JAOTQP010000251.1:11132147-11148076 GCA_026413545.1 Cichladusa arquata
CCAGCAGCTGTTCCCGTGTGTTCCTGTAAGAATCCAGACCCAGGTGTGTGTGGGATTTGGAGGGGCTCTCTTGGGGGGAATGTGGGGGTCGTCTGTGTGATTTGGGTGGGGGGCCTGAGGTGTGTGTGGCTGTCTCTGGGACTCCTGTTTTTTCCCCTCATATTTCCTATTCTTTCTGCACTCATATTTCACACCCTTTTCTCCTCACCTTTCTAATGTTTTCCTGCTTCTTAAATGCCACTTTTCCAACATTCCATCGCCATTCCAACATGCCATCTCCATTTTTTCACAGTTCCCCACCTTTTTTTGCTTTCTTTTCGTATTTTTTTTCCTGTTTTTTCCCTTTCCCCCCTGCTATTTTCATCCCTTTTCTCCTCTGCCCTTTTTTGCTGCCTTCCCCCACTTCTTTATCCATTTTTTTTCTCTGCCCTTTTTTGCCACCTTTTTTTGCTGCCTTTTTTCTCCACCTTTTTGTCCCCTGCACTTATTTGCTCCCCCCTTGCCCGCTTTTTTTTTGCCACTTTTTTTGCCCCTCAATGTAAATCCCTCAAATGATGGAATTAGTGGGGGCATCTATCAACTTAAGCTGTAACAAATAAGGCACAACAGAGATTCCCCGTCAATTTAAACTTAAAAATAATGAAAATAGAGCATTTGCTCTCATTTCAAACTGATAAAATTGCGTCTTACAGAGCGTTCCCTATTCTATTTAAAAAAGAACAGTAGGATTCCAAATCAAATGTTATCCCAGAAAAAATGGCCAAAGCAGGTTTTTTTCCATTGATACCCTTAATATTGCAGCATATTGAATGGGGATTGCCCCAGTTTAAACACAGACAATAAGGGAAAACTATCCAGTTAACTTCAGAACATACTTCAATAGAAATCTGTTGGAAGGGAACCACACTGCACTTGTCTTCCCTAATTAATTCCATCAGGCTTCCTTTGCTACAAATTCTCTCAAAAGTGAAAGCAGAGATACCCCGTGTGCTACTTCCAAGCAGTTGTCTTGATGTGAAAGACAGGTGTCTGCTAAGAAAGGCAGGAGCCTCTCTTGAAATGGAGAATGAAAACTCCCTCACTCCAAATTGTTATAATTCTGAAATTAAGGGGCTCTCAGGCAAACATACGGGAATAGGAATATGAGTTCTTTACTAGGAAAATTTAAAATAGAAATACAATATTACAGGAGACAAACCCAGAACACTGACAGAGTCAGAATGTAGCCTGACACCCCGTCAGTCACTCAGGGTGTTGGTAGCAGTCCCATTAAATGGTGGCTGCATCCTCCTGCAGCGGCAGATGTGGTTCTGTTGAAGCAGTGCTCCTGTGGAAGGGTGCAATTTTCCTCCAAATGTCCAGTGATTATGCAGAAAGGTCTGGTTTTTCCTCTGGAATCTAGTGGAAAAAGGCTGCTCTGGTGTTCCAAATCTCAAATTTTATCTTCATAGGAAATGCTTGGCTCCTCCTCCTGGCTGGAGCATCTCCCAATGGGATGATGTAATTTTATCAGTCATACAGTGGGACTCAATGGCCCATTAACAGGAGATATCTTCCACAGAGATAAGGATCACTGCCCAACTTAGTTTCAACAGATGGTGACAGAATACACACTCTTGGTCACATCCTGTATTTCAAGACAGGCATCTGGGACTTCTCCTAGGAGGGCAGTCTGTGCCCAGCCCCTCTCCCAGGAGCTGGCTCCATTAGCCAGTGCCTGCTGGAAGAGGCTGCAAGAGGGCTGAGCTCAGCAGGAGCTCTCTGGGCACAAGGAACAGCCTCCTGTGAAAATTGTGGTGCTGTTGCTTCTGGTCTGTCAGCTCGAGGTGACTCCCAGGCACAGCAGCTGGGCCATGGGAGAGGCACAGAGAGCATTTACAGAGGCACAGGCACAGATTTCCCATCAGAACTGCCACAGCCATCCTGCAAGGGGCTCTGGTCTCACTGTGGCACAGACCAGGCTGCAGGGACAGAGCCCCAAAGACTCTTCTGGCAATCTGATCATTCCTCAGATGAGCTGGGGACAGGTATAGCAAAAGCAGTGGTGTCTCTTTGCACTGGGGGATAATTGGGCCTGTTCTACATAACGCTCCTCCAATAAGCTGTATATTACCTTTTGGCTAACTGATGATGTTTATTTTTATTTTTTTTTCCTTTCCTATTAGATCACATTCACCTTTGAGATAGTGAGTTCTGCTTACAGTTTAGCTGAAATACTCAAAATGGCCAGTCAAGTTCAGCAAGTTTTTTTCCAAAAGCAAGAAGAAATTGAATGTATTTGGGAGTACTGATGGCGGGACAAATACAACTTTCTGGAAGTTGTCTTTCCTAATCTACCAGCTGAGCACTGTAAAAATCTCCAGTGTTTGTAATATTGTGAATTCACAATTGCAGGTCATTTGGTCCCAAACATCAGCCAACAGATACTTCCTGCACTAGTCACTATCTGCAGAAGGGTTATTCGTTAGGTCTTTGCAAATTCATATTCCTTTGCCCATCTTGCTAGATTCCATAGTGTTGCTTTTCCACCCCCTTTGAAAATTAAGTCACCATGTCAATGATTCATGTGGAAAATAACATGTGCACTTCATCCTCTTTTGGCTGTGTTGCTCAGGTAAAGGAACACCCTGTGCTGAAAGCAAACCAAATCATGAAGCTCTGGGCTAACACTGCTGCAGAAAAGGGATATTTTTGGTACTAAAACTCCTGGGGAAAAGCCAGCTATAGCCTGAGCAGTTGAAACTTGCTATGCTATGTGTTTGACTTGCATGGTCATCTTCATTATTGAAAGTTCAAAGAAAGCTGTTTCTTCCTATGCTGTGTCTTCTGTTCTGTGGGGAGTGAATAACCTATTCCTCACTTCATTCACTTTTGTAACTGCCACTGCTATTGCTGTTTCCTGTAAGAAACCATGGAGTTGCATGTGGAATATTTACTGTGTAATTAAAGGGTATAAAATACTGTCACTGTAACAATCTTCCCTGTTAAACATACATGGTCATAAAATATTAAGGGAAACTAGATCAATCTATTGAAGATATTCACATACAAAAATGCTTTTTGTAGGTCACAGGCATTTATAAGAAAACTTGCTGCACATTATGGAGCTCTGAGCTCTATGACCATTTTGTATCCCTGTGGATATAGCAAAGGTATGCTCATCAAGTTACTAGCACACAACTCAATTTTTACATAGAAGAGTAAAACTTGGTGTTAAATAATGCCTAAAAGCAAAGAGAAAGCACCTTGTCTCCTTCAAATGGCATCCTCCCAGGAAATGCAAAAAAAAATCAATGCATTATAGTAGCTTATGATCTCATTTAAATGATTCAACACAACAAAATTTCAATGACATTTCTTTCTTCTGTGACTGTTGACTTGCCTTTTCTCTCTGAACGGCACTACTAGATTTGGATTTTTTTTATCCTTTCCTTAGGACCATGCTGTGGAAGGCAGCCTGTCCTGGAGGAAAAAAAAAAAACAAACATATGGTGTATTGAACCACTAGAGATTAACAGAAGCCAAAAAATTCATGAATGCCATGGACTCTAGCTCTAGTCTGGACAGAGGAAGACCTGTGCCACATCAGGCTGGCTGGACTGTCCCCTGGGACTAGTGGGATTCCCTCCTACCATAAATGTCTGTGTTTTCTTCCTAGTTTATCTTAAGTTCATTTTTCACAGAACAAAAGCTGTAGTTTCCCTGTTAAATTGCCCTACAGCTGCCTTATGCAGGAGGTGTAGATGGCTCATACTTCCCAGTCATACCAAATTTTATGTCTTTCTGAATGGGATTATTGCTTGGGCCTCCAGAAGATGTGATACTTATTTACATTTGAGTTAAGCACTGATGATCCCCTCCTTATGGCTTCACTGCAGAAAGAAGGTGGTGGTGGCAGCCAGCAGATAAATCACAAAAGACACGCTTCATCTGCCTGATCTCTGGTCTCACTTCTGCCCTTAGAAATAGTGCAATAGTTCAAGTTTATAGCCTTTGTGGATTAGAAAAGCACCCTTATGCTGTTGAAAAGAGAAAATGTCCATAAACAGTGTTATTGACAGTTATTACTGTTGTATCACTGAAGACCAGGGCTCATTGTGCTAAGTGCTGTGCAAATGTATTTTAGAGGGCTTCCCTGCTATAAACAGCAATATTTTTGTTAGAAGCAGAAGGTCTTGTTATCCCTATGACTCTTTGCTCTATTTTGCAGCTCAAATAGCACATGGGCAGTCATGCCTTAGTAAAAGTCAGAAGAACCAACTTCAGACAGACACATTTCCATCCTGTGAGTACTTCTTTATATCTTCTGTCTCCACTACATTTGGAGTTTTCCTGTCTTTACAACAGGGGAAAATTTGTCACACTCCACGTGTCCAAAAAGAAGCCACCAGAAGCAAGCAGAGTGAAGAAACATAAACTGGTTGAAACAAAAATTTGAGGGTTTCTTATTTTCAAAACAAAATATGTGTTTCTATAGCCTTTGATCTTTTAGAGTAAGTATGTGCTCAGATTAATCTGTGACGGACACATTTGGAAGGCACTACAGAAAGAGTGGAATTAGCAGATGCCTATGATTGAATTCTAAACAGAACATAGAGTTCTTTACTCTTCCTTTAGCTGTAGTCTGATGATCCAGATTGCCCCTAACCAACAACTACCTAAGGGCAGGAAGATGCTATAAACATCCTAGAGAGATGGTGCTGGAGAGGCTTGAAAGATTGGACATGCTTTCTATCCCAGTTTTTTGGGGGTTTTGGGTTTTTTTTAATTGGAACATATTTTCCTTCTCCCCTTCCTTTTTTTACATGACAACTCTATATGCACCTTGCAAACTTCTCACTCTTTAGTTTTGGTAACAGTATTGCTGATTCATTGATCCATTCATGATCCAGGGCTCCTTTCAGTCCTTTCCAGCAATGCTACTGCTTGGCCAATTATTTTATTGTGCTGATGCATCTTTTCCTTTCCCCTCTGACCAGCTCTTATCTCACAACAGTCTCCACGTTTTCTTTGGTGTGTCCTTTTCAAAATGTAGAGTTAATAACTAGGTCAGCTTCAATAAGAAAGGTGAGTGTGGAGTGCTAGTCTGTGCTCAGGAGCCTCCTTGCTCCTTACAGAAAGAATCTCTCACATTTCCTCAAACTTAATCCTCTTTTAATGGCCTTACTTATTAGTTGCTAAGCTGTTTTCTTCTGGAGAGCAAGACAGCCCACATAGTAAGATGCTGGTATTTTGTGGTTAGGCACAACGTCAGAATGTCTGAATTTGTATCTTGCTCTTTTTGGTGGATTAGGACCACTTAGGAAACATATTCAGCACTATCTGTGTTTGAGAAATGAGAGCCTGGATGAGATTTCTGGCCCTGAAGCAAATTTTCTGAGTGCCCTTGGGTGACTCGGTTGCTTGTCTATGTCTCAGCTCTCTCCCTGCCAGAGTGATGTAATATTCCATGCCTAATACAGGTGCTGAGGAGATAAATTAATGAATGCCCATGGAGCATGCAGATCATTGATGGGTGCCCCTGAGAGACACCAGCAGAAAGCTGGGTGGGAACAGAGGGTGGCTTGCCAGGGTGGAGAGTGAGAAAACTCTCAAAGAAGTGGACAGGAGGCTGGTAAAAGGAAGCAGGAGAGAGCCCTGAAAAATTAGGGCTGATGTAACAAAAGGCATTCATTACTTGCTACAGAAACTCTAAAGGAATCTGATGTTTGGATGTTCCCTTCAGATTTGGACACTTGGAACGCTTTAATCCATCAGATTTGAGGGGGAAGTCTAAAAGTCTAAAGAAAGACCTCCTGAAAGGCACTTGCAGAGTGCACACAGAAAAGAAACCAACTAATACAGATTAATTTAAACCCTGAAATTAAATAAGCATTAAACAAGCCCTGAAAAATGCACACAAACATATTCTGGTGAAAAGCTACATTGTGATCCTCCCTGTTTGAATTATAGCACATGTACAATAACTGCCATGAATTCTGCAGGGAATGTGAGAATGTAGGCACCTATTCAGATTGGAAGCCATAAAAAAGGAACCTCTAATAACAAGTGGATCCTAACATTTTTTGAAATAACTAAAATAAGAAAGGGACCAGAGGGAGTGAATTGCATAAGGAGTGGAAAATCCTGAACCCATGCTGGCCCGAAAGAAGTATCAGAAAGAAAGAGCTCCTTTAAGTAAAAAAACCTCCCAAATTAGACCTTTGTCTGACCAATTCAATAAGAAAGGAACAGGGAATAGTGAAAGTCATTCAAATGTATTCATTAAGTTGCCAGAGAAATGCTTATTAAAGAAACTCTCATCTTGATTCCTTTTTGGGGGAGGAGGAAAAGAAGAAGGAAGGGAAAGATTTTATTTTTTTTAATATTATTTAACATTAATTCTTCAGAAGAATTCTTCCTATTATTCCTTCTATTTTGACTTGCTGCATTTGAAAAATATGTTGTCTTTTAAATAGATTTATTCCTTCCAACTGCATCTGACATCTTTTGTCAGAAATTCCTTCATTTTTTCCAGTTTATTTCTTAACATGTATTTGTATAAGTGGCTTCCACTGTATTAATTGATGTGTTTGTGTCTGTTCAGAGCAAATGCATTCTCCTCACAGGGATTTTAACAGGCATTTGTTTAAGTGGGTTTTGCTTTTCTATGTCTATTTCTGCTTGTTTTTCTGCTAGAGAAGGAGACATTGCTAACATGCAGCCAACATAATGAGTCCCATTAACTCCCAGTTCAGCTTGCTTTTTGACCACCTCTCTTTTAATGACTGTACTTTTCTTGACTGCAAAGTTTGGGGAATAGGAAAACTGTTCGCTCTGCTGGATTTTAATACATGTTTACATCCGTCTTTGCAGAACAGCACCACCTCTCAATTAATGTTACTCTTAGCCTTAAAAAAGCAATTGGTAATAAATAAATGCGAGTGTGTGTTGGAAAAGTGTGGTGAGAACCAGAATTTTTACAAAGGCTGCTAAGCAATTTTAGAGGCAAAGCAGCATTTGTGTTCTAATATTTTAAAGCTTTTTCATTGATCTCCTGTTAAATGAGAAGCAAGAATTAACCTCAATGACAGTGCTAGTAGCTCTGCAGTCTATTTTGGCCTGTTCTTTAAGTAAAAAGAGCAACCTAGATGAGAATTTTGTGCTTCACTGGATATTGAAAGATGAGGCAATAAACTGCTAAACTTGAGTAATCACACACTCCCAGAGGAATGCCTCAAATGGGGTTGGTCAAAAACCTTGAAATTCTAGCCTTCTGCACACTGCCTGGGCTTTAACATTTGATGAGAGTCATTATAGTGGGGGACTGAATACAAGTGTCTTCTGATTACAGACCTTCCATTAAAAGTTCCCACCAGTGTGCCTTTCCATAGAGAAGCGTCAATGGGATTAAAATCTCAATTCACCCCAGTCAATTCTCCAGTAACACGATTTCATTAGAGGCAGGCAGGGAGGAAAATGGACTAGAAAGCACTGAAACAGCTGGTGTATAAATTATAAAGTGTACTTTCTACTAAGTGAACACACCTTCCGCTCAGCCACATTACTAATTAATGTGTAGGGTAGCCGATTTTATGTAAATTGTATTCTTCCTCTCTCCTGTGCTTTGGTTAACAACAGGTTCTTCTAAATCTTGGAAAAAAGAAAGATTATGCAAAGCTATCATCATATGAAAATAACGTATTAACATACTGCCTGTGAACTGTATCCAATCAGTTCCTTTTCACTGGCGTGTGTACAAAACAATTAAAATCAAATTTATATTGCACTTCTTTAATATATTCTGGCATTAATATAATCAACGAACAAGTGTTAAAAAGTCTTACAGGCCTATTCTGCTTTAAAATGATATGTTTGTTCTCAGGGTTAGTGGATATTTTCAGCTTCTCTGAAAGGACAATAAATGAAAAGTTCTTGGTGCACGAGTGCAACTCTGGCAGCCATCAATTCATGTGGAGCCTGTCTCATTCCAGAATTCCAGCCTCTCTCAGCCTGTTGTGTTGACTTTTTCAGCTGGTGTCGTTACTGCTGGACTTGTCAGCTGTTCCCCATGTTACCTGCAGTATATTTGGTTTTTTAATGCCATCAGCATGTCCTTATTTTCCATGTTTCATGCTCTGGGGCTATGTTTTCCCTTTCTGTTTTCCTTGCTGCCTTTGGTGTACTCTGATGTGACACACAACAGGAGGAGCTGAGATATTCTGTCACTGCTCTCAGTGCTAGAAGATCTTAGAAACAGAAAAATGGTGTGAGTAAAACATTTTTTGTCCTTCACGGGGTGGAATGTCCACCAAGAGGTTATTTATTCTGTCCTTAACAATACCTGCATCTCCCCAGGAACAGCGCCTTGAGTCGAGCACCTTCGCCAACAGGCATTCCACACTTCATTGGGTAGTTTTTCTCAGGCATTCTGAGAAAATTTTCAGGGATTCTGAGAAGATTCAAACAGAACTTTGCTGTTTCTCAACACCTCTAGCTGCAGGTAAGCCCGTTTCTTGTCCTATGCACTGAGGATAAAGAAGAGATTACTCTCTTCTTTGAATTTGCCTTCCACTTATTTTGAGAGCCTATCCTCCTTCAGACACATATACAGAGACTAATGCTAGTGCACAGCCAAGATGATTCTTGAAACCATGATCATGAAGCTGGAAGTTATTGGTTTTCCCCTCCCCTGGCAGTGCTGAACCTGCCTACAAAGACACATCCCTCTGAGGAGCCCAAAAGAGAATGTATTTCCTGGGAGAAATAAATGAGTGAGATCCTCATACCACTTCTGAGCTTTTTTTCTAAAGCAAAACTACTTCTTATGGCAAGAGACAAACTGAGAGCATAAGCTCACTTCAGTTTGGACCAGAAGATAGTAATAAACCATGGAGGGAAGGTCAGTGTCTTTCCATTAAGTGGTCCTGTGCTATCCTTATTTCCGATTTCCTAACAATTAATTTAGCCAGATAGAAAACGTGATCGGCATAATTCCATTTTGAAATTGCAGATTTGAATTCTTGAAAGTATAAATGGTTGTGCATGTATATTATCAAAAATGGCTTTAGACTCGAGCAGTTTCTTTTTCTCTTCAGCTCTTAGCAGCAAAGCTATGAAATGAAGGTGGGTGAGGAATGCAGAGGGGAGGAAAAAAATACTAGGATTCATTGCCAAGTACTTTCTTTTTTGTCCCTCATTTCCTACCATCTGATTTGGAATGGAACCAGGCTGAGCAGATGACTGACAGCGAACCTCACACTAAACACTTGGTCAGCCCTACTGCAACATTTTCCTCCTTGATGGAGTTGATGGCACAAATGGCATCAGCAGCCTGGCCCTCAGCCTTGAGGCAGAGGCCAGCATCATCTGCAGCTCTCTAAAGGGACAGGGTAGGAGTGGAGGAGATGCACATCCCACCCTTGGACACAGTGGTGGCAGCCCAGGGAGTGTCAGTGAGAGCTGAACGTAGCCAAGAAGGTGGCTGTGCAGAGACACAGATTACAGCACTTATCTTCCCTGATGGCTCACACTCAGGGTCAGTGTTGTCTCTGTCACTCCCCCCAGCTGTAAGTCACTGTCAGGTCCTTCCCCACTGGCTGATGGACAGTTTGGTGACACTCTCCCAGCCTGACAGGACTTATGGTGCTATTCCTGCTCACTAAAGGAAGGAGGACAGACACGGAGCTCTGGTACCCAGGTTTGCTTTCCCTCTTACAGCACCAGGGAAAGATGCTCTGTCGTTCTTTCAGAAACACTTTGCTGATGAACTATTGCCAAATAAATCTCTGGAGCCTCTGAAAGGTGATCCCCCTAAAATGGCTTAACAATGGCTTGTCTGCCATTTGCTGGTTTGCTCTCTTTGGAAGGAACAAAGGTATGGAAAGATAAGTTGTAGTTATTGTTTTCTAAGCAGCTCAAAACACAGATAGAACAGAAAAAAGAAGCTTCTCTTTCTTTGGGGGTGGTGTTACCAGGCAGGTTGAAAGCTGATGAGTAAGTTCCTCAGTAATTTGAGGGTTGCACATCTTCAGTCAAAGAAATTCTCACATTCCTGCAATTTTTAAACGGGCTTTTTTTTATGCTGCTGTATTACTTGTACCAGTGTTTTTTGTATTTGTGGGAAATTATACTATTTGTCTTCAGTGGATACTGCACATGACTCAAAATGAGAAATACATTCATAAAGTTTGTTAGGGTTCAATATGTAATTTGTTTTTGTGATAAGGAAAATGAAAAAGATAGTTGTAGTTACATTTTAATTACATTTATTGGATATACACATTGTGTAAAACCTAGAATATCTCTAGCATGATAGAAGACAGCAAAAGAATGGGATTAGAGCAGATGAAGAAGAGATCTCAGGACTAAATAGTGATACAGAGAGGATAACCAATCTGAAATGGTTGAAATTGTCTAGCTTTAGGGGATGTTTAGTTTCTTAGCACAAATTGCACAAATTTAATTTCTGCATGCATTCCCATAATTATTTTTGTTTCGAAGTAACTGTGAAATTGAGTATTTTGCTTCTGCTGATATCAGGTCACTTCTGAAAACAAAGTGTATCTCAGAGAACAGCAATATTATTATTATTCAAAAGCTGCATGCTTGGGCAATTATGCAAACATTGTCCTACTGTCAGTCAGTAAAAACCTTTCCTAAAATACCTGAAACCCTTGAGTTAATTAAGCTTCTCATCTCCTCCTTTGAATGCCACCATGCAAGGGGTCCACCTGCTGCCCAAACCCACTCCAAAAGTCCCCCCAGGTCATTTTTTCATGCAGTTGTCCAGCTGAATGTTGTTCTCCAGTGAACACTGTTACTCCTCTAATCACTGAGTACAAGCTTATATAAGTACAGTTCTGTAAACTCTGTACGCTCTTTTAGCAAAAGTCAACTTGGTGACTCACATGCTGCAAAAAGTGTGAAGTCTACTGAAAGCAGCATTGCTTCCCTGAAGGAAATAAGCACAGTTTCTGTGGCCTAACCTCAGAGACAGCAGAGGCTGATGTCCCCTTTCCATCATGGCTGGAAGTTTAGGAGCACAGTTTACACAAAAACAACTGGAGAAAGAAAGGCCTGGTGGGGGGGGGAAAAAAAAAAGCCAACAACATACCAAGTGTAATGATACAGAATGTAACAAGATGATTTTTTTAAAAAAAAAACTTCCTAAGTATTCTTCATGGGAATAAACGGTTTATCTTTGCAGATCTGTATATTCCTGCAGAAATATCCTGCTGGGAAAAGGCTGCGTACATTCTGGCCACCATGTAAATCCCACACTGAAGACTCTCTAGGGAAGAAGAAAAGACACAAAATGTTGTGCTGGCTCTCTAAGTGAAGGTAAGTGTTGTCCTACATAAACAGTAATGAGAACAAAGCTAAATGGTGCCCAAATTTTTGTTTCAGGAGCAAACCAGTGTTACATCAGCCAAAGCCTTCATCATTTTTATGAAGGTGGAGCCCTTTTCTCCCTTTGTCTATTCTTTCTCCTTGGTAAACAGGCACGTACAAAACCAGGTCTATATAAAAAGGATGGCATTCATATCCTCAGTCTGTGCCTCCCCCCAGCTGCACCCCATGTGTGTGGTACTCAAAAGGGCAAGTGTGTCCCACAGGGAGGAGGAATATCCAGCGCTCCACAAACGGCTTTGAACCAGCTGCACATCACAAAACCACCCTGCAGAGCCCCTGGGCCTGGGTACTCTTGCTGGGACAAGTTCATCCATGGCTGTATGGGGAGCTGCTTAATTGAGGCTCATTACTTCCATTTCCCACTGACAGCGTGCACCCCGCGAGGCGCCGCTCGGGCGGGCAGGGGGCAGGGGAGGAACAGCTGCTGCTGCTCGCCTGGAAGAGGGAGAGGATGAGGGAGAGCACTGCCCTCACCAGCACTGCTGCCTCTCTGCTTGGTACTGCCTGTGAGGAGGAGCAAGCTGCTCATCTGAGCCCCTTAGACAGAGGCATGCACCTGCCTGGGCAGCGCCTCTGGCCACAGAGGATGGACACTCCTGAAAAACTGCCCCCGGCAGGTGTTTCCTTCACCCCTTTTGGGTGTCTGGCAATCTGTATGTTTTGTCCTTTTTTTATAAGGTTCATGCTTGGAAGAACCTCAGCTAAAACTCCCAAAGAGGAGCATTTCCCTATTTTAACAGGTAATGTGAGCCATCCATTTTTCTTATTCAGGTTGTGTACTCTGCCTCTCCAAGGTCAGACAAGCATCCTTCCAAAGCCTCTAGCTCTGATTCTGTTTCTTCAGGCACACAAGCTCAGGTGGACATAGACTTCCTGTTCATTCCTGGTCCTGTGGGCACCCTGAATCCTTGCTGAGAGCCTTGTTTCTGTTTCTTTACAGACATTCATCCAGGTTTTGCTGATGTAGTATTGTCAGTTTTCATTATTAAAGACTCATTATGGGCTTTGGCTCCTACAGGTAAATATGCAGTATCTTCCACTTTATGTCAACTTTTCCTGAGTACCACAAAAAGCTGTTAGAGGAATTAATCACCTTTTGATTTCCATGGGACAGTGGAAAACCTGTGAGAGAGAACTTAGGCAATGATATCTGTTATTATCACCCTTCTGAAACTCACCACTGCTGGGTGAAAATGAGCTTTGTGAAGGTAATCAATCGCTGGCCACCACATGGGTTCCCTCAGTATAACATTAAGGGTAAAACTCATCACTTTGAACAGCATCAACGCAGCCTTGTGTAACACCAATTCTCACTCACCCACTTTTGTAGAGGAGATGAAAGAGGGATCTGTTTACTCAAGACACTCTGGCTTTGCATTTCACCACTCCCAGTGCAAGTAATGACTTGCTGGACAGCCATAGGACTGGCCAGACCAGGGCTTCCTGTGCTGCAAGGTGGCAAGGAGCCATGGTGGCTCTGCACATGGACTGAGAAGTCAGGTAAATTATAACTACCTGCATCAAAGCTGTAAAAATGACAAAAATAAATACCACATTATTACAGAGAGTTCCTTCCTTTGCAGCTGCCTTCAATCAGGCACCATGCAGCCAATTCACAGAATAAGAAATTATTTAAGAACAGGTTGCATTATACCAGAATATTGTTTCACTCCCCCCCAAAAAGCCCAACATAAGTTCCCAGAGGATGCTTTAGGTGAGGGAGAAACCCAGAGAGATGGTGGTGTCTATTGTGTTAGACTCTGCACATTAAACATTTGGCAGCCCAGAGATGAAAGGTGTGAAAGGACCAAGTTTGTGCGCAGAAGAGGTTTCTTGTTTGGCAGCACCTGAGAGCAGAGCTAAGCTGGTTCAAGGCATTTCAGCCTGGGTTTGTCTTCTCTGCCTGTGTGTATCTAAAGATGCCCAGGTGATTTCCATGGCACAGGCTTTGCAGTTGCTGCATCCTGTCACAGGACACTAAGAAGCAGTAGCAGGTCATCACAGAGAGAATTAGCTCATGTATTTTGACAGGTGAAGCTAAATAAAATGAAATAATTTGACAGGAAGTGAAGTAAAAATGCAACAAAGGAATAGACTTGCATGAATATCAGATTATGGCATTGGGGAATGAGGATGAGAAATGTATATACAAATAAATAAATACAGATATTTTCATTAATCTGTTTCAACCTCAGCAGTTTGACTAGCTCAGGGTTCCCTATCTCTTGGGCTGTTTGGGTAAGGCAGTGCTGCTATCACAGTAAATGCTTTCAGTTCCTCATACACAGCAAGGGGACTGCAAAATCTCTTGCCAAAATCTCTTTCAAAACTGAGTGTGAAGTGACAGAGTAAGAAAGTCCACTTGAGTTTGGAGAGAGTCTAAAATAAGAGCTCTAGGTATTGCAAGTTGCTCTATTAGTCTCATTTCAGGCCCATGGGCTGCACAGGTTTGTGGCCAAATAACTGCTGATTGTGACTGCTATTCCCAAAGGGAAGAAAGAGGAATGCTATATGGGGCACAAAAGGAAGGATGGATTTCTGAAAATATAGTCTTTTCCAGTGTGAGCACAGGCAGCTTTCTGCTCTAAGGAAACAACTTTGCCACTAGTATTATCAAGTGGGTAGGACTGTCTTCATAGTGTGTTGCTGGTAAAAAACACAGACAAGCAGGGGGGGAAAATTTATCTAAAATTACAGCAATGAAGTGCATTAGAAGAGGGAAAATTATAAATTACACAGGTGGCATGGAAAGCAACAGTGGTGTTTTCTCAATAAAGATGCTGAGGACATAAAATGGGAAAAGGCAATGTTACAACACAGCTGTCACAGGTCACAGCAGTGAGGGCCAGCCTGGTTCTGCAGTGATCCTCAGAAACAGCACATGGATGTGTGGCACTGCCCAGCCTCATCAGGGTGTACCAGCCTGCAAGCCTCCAGCCAAACATCCAGCCTTTTAGTGGAACATGTCCCTTGGCTGCACACAGGCCATCTGTGATGGAGCAGGATCCCCCTGCTGCACCTGTGCCTGGCACAGTCAGCTCCAGGTGACAGGGCTGTGGCACCAGAGGCCACTCTGAGGTCTGGCTGTGACACCTAGGTGGCCAGAGCCCTGGGAGGTGGCCTGGAGCAGCACAGTCTCCTGTGCCAGGGGCATTGGGATGTTCAGGGATGGGATCTCCAGGATGAGAGCAGTGGGAAGGGCACCTGTCACCAAGCCAGCTGAGGAGATCATGAAAATGAAAAGACAGTTTAATATTGCATGTGTTTGGTGACCCAAACAGAGACTCATAATAAGCTTGTTCTCTTCAAGAGACTGTTTCTTTTAATCTGTTTTTTCAGAAAATATTGTGTGTTTAAGCACTTTGTTGCTATTCCTGCTGTTTATACTTTGTTATGGACGCATAGGAAAAATCTGTGAGTTATCTACTTTACGTGGATGAATTGTTATCTGATGCTAACATGAAATGTAGGCAGAGTCCTGCAGGAGTCATCCTTTGCTCTAAATGTGCAGTCTTATTAATCACTTTAAAATGTTTCATGGCTCTCAGAGTTGCCAAGATCTCTTTAAAATCTGAACCAAGTGTGAAGTGACAAGGTAAGAAGGTGCACTTGATTTTAGAGAGTCTAAAATAAGAGCTCTCGGAATGGCAAGCTGCTCTATCACTCTCATTTCAGGCCCATGGACTCCACAGGTTGTAGCCAAGAAACTGCCAAAATCCAACAGTTGACTAAATTTATACCTGTGTGTGCTATCAAATTTCAGCTATTGCTGGCCAGACTGTGTAGGAATGCAGAGATGGGAAAGGGGGTCCTTTCTGTCAGCCAGGGTAAACTAACAGCAGACATGATTTTAAAAATAACATCACCATGGAATGTGCCTGACACAAACCTCAGTCTCACCCTGATGCAGAAACTCTATGTAGCTCCAGGGAAATAAACAACCAACTGCCCTGAAACCTGTTCAACATGAAAGGACTTTGCTGTTCTTCCCTGCACAAGTAGACATTAAAAAAAAAAAAAAAAAAAAAGACAATTAAAAGATAAAGTATTACAAAAATCACCACTTTCAGGATCTCCTCTCACAGCTTGATTCAGCTGTGAGGGAAGTATCCTTAGTATTATTTCTGTTTTCAAATGCTTGAGACATTTATCAGAGATATTGATGTGGAATGCTTATGAGTCAGGTGAAAGATCCTACTCAGCCTCAAATTCTAGGCCAATGATTTTTGCAAACTTATTGAAATCCAGCCAGGCCAAGCCTTGGTCCTGACAAGGATCTACCCAGCTCTATACATGGATTGGTAACCTAAAAAAGTGAACAGCATAGGAACATCAGATTTAACCTGACTTCTGCTCTGTCATTTAAGGATCATTTTGCTCTGTGTCCATGCATTTGAGCAAAAAATTAATGGTTAACTTTGCAGCCACTCTTGTAAATAGGCCTTTTTTGTCTTTTTTTATTTTTTTTTTTTTTTTTTTTACAAAAACAAAAATATTGCGGATAAATGAAAAGAAAGAAAATAAATATGCATTAG
>JAOTQP010000251.1:11157858-11167858 GCA_026413545.1 Cichladusa arquata
GGAGAGGGATAGGATTCTGGCAGAAAAGCAAAGGACTGAGACTCAGACTCTGTGCTTGGCTTTGGCACATATTTATGGTCGAGTGAGTCACTTGTCTGCCTCGTGCCACACCTCAGTGGGCAGAGGTGGGACCCATGGTCTAGTTCTCTCTTCCAAGCTACTCAAACCTCTGTCTCCCAGGAGAGACCCTCCTCCCTGGGGTGTTGAGCATCCTAGTTGTAAGGACTTTGTCCATCCTTCTCCAGAATGGAGCTCTCTCTATTTAAACTGTCATGGATACAAACCTAGGGACAGGGAGAGAAAACCCTTCTTTTCCAGTCATCTGACATGGGGATGAATCCCTGTGGTGACAGATTAGCCAAAGACTGCTCAATGTAAAACACAAAGAGAATCTGCAGAATAGGGAGTGGTAACCAAGATGAGTAACCTATTCTGTCACCTGGAGTAATGCTTTCTGCTCCAGCCCAATGATTTATTAATGACTACACATAAATTAAACAGGAGAAGTTGCAGGAACACACCTTAAGCCAGGAAAAGACTATTTGATTGGTTTGTTGGTCCAGGTGACACCTTCCCAGGCACATGAAAGAACTACACCCCTCTCCCATCTGCAGGGGACTGATCTCAAGGTCCTGATGGTTTATTTTGTTACAAGAAAGAAATGCCAAGCTGTTAGGGCATATTTTGAAGAAAGATGGCCACTGCTGCATTTTGTCCCAAGTGTTTGCTTGCTTGTAGCGTGAGGTGTGTATGAGGACCTGCACATTGGGATCAGCAAAGCCAGCCCATTCCCACCCTTGACCTCCAACAGGCTGCCCTGGAAGTTGTGCACCAGTTATTGGACCACTCTTTAGCCCCAGTCACTGGCATAACCCACTTAAACAGAGAAACAAACTACAAAAAGAATAAAAGCAGTCACCATTCCAAAAGAGGGCATGGGGATGGGTGGCCAGGGTTGTGTCAGCCCAGGGTTACACTCTTAGTTTATGTCTAGTCAGCCATCTAACCTCTATTTTCTAATTGAATGTTTGTGCCAAAAGCACCTAAGCATTTATGAAAAGTTTTATCAGCCTCCTGTCTTTTGCTTTGGTGCCCAAGAGATTTGCTAGAAGTGTATAGAAAACATGCCAGACCTGGATTAAATTCCAAGTCTCCCTAGTTCCAGTCTAGTTCTTTAACTGCAAGATGTCCTGCCTCATTTCTAAAAGTTTTATCATATCCTCTTGTCCCTAATATGTGTCAAAGTCATATTTGCTTGAGAAAAGCATTCATCAAAGAAAGGGCATGTGAGTAATTATATCATGTTATTACATGTGGCAAATTAACTTGTCACATGTTGAAGAAAGAAAACCTGGGTTTTACTGCTCTTGCCTGAAATGGAACAAACTCACTCAGTGTCCTTGTGCAGACTGAGTCTCTCTTGACTGAGACCTCCTCATGTGATGCCACCTGCGTTATTGTGGGCTTAATTGCAACACTTTTGATGTTGTTAGTTGCACTTATTTGCTCTTGAGCATGTCATATTGCCCTGGTGTGTTTTCTTTTTTCAGACTTAACCCAGTGCTCCTGAAGTCAACTTAACAGAGACTGCTCTACTGAAAGCTTTCTGAAATCGTTCTTAAATTACGATGCATAATCTCTTGAAATTAAGTCAATTCAAAATGTAACTTTAATTTGGCTCCTTCCACTTAACTGATTCCTAATGTACAAAAAAAAAAAAAGGCTTCACTTAAGTACTTAAGATTTAATTGGTCCTGAGTATCACACTACCCTGTGTAAAACTCTCTGTAGTCTTTAAAAACTTTAATCACTTCCTTTCAGTCAGGGCTAGATTTCTTAGGTGTATAAAAGCTTTAAAGTGGGACCCACCAAGAAATTTGTTCCAAACTCCACAGCTGTTCTCAGTGCTTCTTTGTACCTCTTGACAAGTAAAGGGTTTCTTAGTTGGAAAGAGTTTAAAAACTATCAGGGATGGTTGTTGCTGAGTTTTTCTAGCACTAATTAAATGAAGGCAGGGAAGCACCAGTAAATAAGCAGCTGGAGGAAATAAGGAATTCCCATTGCTTCTGAGGAGACCTTTTTAAATGGGCAAGAGGGTTAGCAGGCTCTTTTACTGCTTTCTGCTTATCCTGAACAGTTATAGCTCACTAGGCTGAAACTGGAGTATCAGACAGAGAAGTGGAAAGTTACCCAAAACTGCTCGCTTGTTTAAAAGTAATATATACATTATTGTTAGTCACTCCATGGCATTAGATCCTGCAGCTACATTTCAGTTAAGTGTTCTTCCATGGGCATGTTCTCTTTCTTGTTTCTCTTTTTGGCAGAAGTGTTTCTTTCTAACAGTATTTTAGTGCTTAGTTGGAAAGCTACATTTTATCCATATAATGTTTAATTTAATAAGGTAAAATGTGATTATTTGGATTAATTAGAGCATGTAAGAACTCTGTGTGTATGCACTTTTGACAGTCACTTTTAAACACGTGCTTATACCTATTGATTTATAAATATTTGAGGTGTATTTATGCAAATTTGATATACTATCAATGCCAGGCATTATAGATCATTTGCAAGAGTGTTGTAGTGTGAATTCACATTTAGGCAGTGAGCAGCATTCATTAAATGTCCGTGCTTCAGCTGTGTGCTTGCAGGGTGGTATTTTTTCCTGCGAGGCTTAGCTATTAAATCCACTGTAAAATACTGCAGAGTTGTATTTTTAAGTGATCACTTGACTCCAGTGACTGTTTGGTATGGAAGCTATAGTCAAAATATGTCTATTTAAAACAGATGTAGTCATTAGGAGGCCCTCCAAACTGTGCTTCTCAGCTTCTTCTAAGTCAAACTTCTTCTAGGTCAAACCATCTCCTAGGCAGGTTCAGAGATGGATGATTATCCCCATTTCCCCACGTGTCAAGTGTAACCACACTGGTGCATTGACAAGAGGCTAGTGCCATAAAAATAGGACTCATTTCTTAGTTATCAGACAAGCTTGTTGCCATTCATGCACTTCATTCTGTCTCACTCGTGCTATTTTAAATGTGTAGCTAAAAATAAATATTAGTCCTTGCTTATCAATAGGCATGGTAAGGAGTTTTAGTGCCCCAAATGGTGCCCAGGGTTAGCTTTGGATGGCCATTTGTTGTACCACAGAATGGACAGAATGCCACAGGGGAGGTCCTTGGGGCCACTGTGATCCCAGAGAAGCTGAATGCCAGTGCCCAGGGTGAATTTAACCATGGTGTGATGAGCAGGAGGAGTGGGCTGTAATAATCTTCTGTGAGAGAGAGGAAGAGCAGAGCCTGAGCGGGGCCTTGGCAGCAAGAGAAAAGATTGCTTTCCAGACTGCCCCAACCATGACCTCAGGATAGGGATTTCTGACTGACCCTGTGCCATGAAGCATTAAAAACGCAGCAAAATGATCCACTGGGCTCTCACTTCTTGACCTCCCTGTGAGCACAGAAGCTTTTCCAGCTCTCACTGAGAGAATGATATAATTTCTGTAGTTATCTTTACAGCTTTCAGACTGAGTTTCTCACCTGCTTAAAGAGAGCTGTGGCAACCACTATAATTTCTTCTGAGTATTTTCTTGTTTTAGTCCTCGCACTTCTGTCATTTGCTGATGGGCCAGAATAATGTGAAATTACCCACACAACATTTCAGTTGTCTTTTCCTAATTCGTCATTCTGTTCAGATATCCCACGCGTTCTTTAGGACTAGGGGAGCTGCTGCCATTGTGTACAGAGGGTAGACAGAAAAGGGATAGTTTTTAATGGGGAATGGACTTGGTGGTCTACAAGCACAAAATTTCAGACCCTGTCACAGAAATCACCCCCTTCTCTAAGTGTCTGGCATCACAAGGGAACAAAGGCAGTAACTCTGGGATTGGATATAGGCCTGGGTAGAGCTGAGTCGTCTTCCCAAATTTGTATCATGCAGAGCTTTTCCTACCTCTGTAGGAAACAGATGGGTACAAATAGGTTTGTATGATACAAACAGGTGCTGCCACCTGCAAACAGGTGGTACAGGTATGCTCCTGGTGCTGCAGGGCAGGGTCTGAAGGGCATTCTCCATCACCAAGGAAAGCAAACAGCGTGTCTTGAAGCCAAAGCTGCCACTGCAGAAGAGTTTCAGTGGTGAGGCAATTTGGGTTGCATCCCTGTATTGACTCCAGAGTTTGTCAGCATCACCCTGCTGCTTGCATGCTGCCCATATTACAGTCATTCTGTGCTGCTGTAGTGCGGAACATTGTGATCAGCCTCTGGATGCTCCTAAATTAAGGAAGATCATCTTTGCCTCCTAAGAAACTTCCAGAACCCAGCTGCAGCCATAAAGCTGCTATCAAATGCAAGCTGGCTGCAGTTCAGAATTGGGGACAATATTTTTAACAGCATGAAATTTTGTTGTAGGCCCTCTGGAAGGATTCTGTATATGAAATGTTGAACTGGAGCAAAATCAAGACTGAAGTCCTCTGTGTAGAAAAACAGGTGAAATAAAGGTTAGCTGTGTTTGAGAAGGGGGATGCATCTCTCACATGTATTACACATAGAGTCTGATGACATTAATTTGGAAGAGGTGTATCTTTCACTGCTGGCTTATGTTCACAAATGCATTATAATGTCATGACCTCTTTTGTCTGAGTTGCCATCAGTGGAACATACCAACCATATCAATCTCATCAACAACCAGAAAGTAAGTTCATATTTTATGCCAGTAATTAAACCCTAAGCTCTACCCACTTTTAAGGGCCTGAACTTCTACATGTACTTTCATACTGCCACTGGTGGCTTTTTGTTTGCATTACAGCAGCCTGAGAGTAAACAAAAGGCAAGATCCAAGATAGGAAGGCAAATTGGTTTTGCAAACATGGCAAAGAAAGTGTGTGAAATCAAATGCCAATATTAATGCAAGACATCTGCTCTCTGTTCCAGTTCTGAGCGAAGTAATCCAGTCCTAATTATACACTGCTGTGTCCTCTACCAGCTAAGGAGAATGGTGCAGCCATTCTTAGTATTGGTGTATAAATTTCTTTTTGGATCTGATAGATACATTAGATGCAGGGGAGGCTTTTCATTTTTTGGCTGTCAGCTGCTTTGGGTAGCACAAAGAGAGGGGAGGAGAAAGGTTGCAGCAGGAAAAGATCAAAATCTTCCAAAAAGGACTCTGCTCCTAGAATAAAAATTTTTTCTAGAGAACTTTCCCTGCAGACCTCAATCAATACTATTCTCATCTGAGTGCACATATTATTCATTAAGAAATATTGGCAAGATGTGCACTATAGTGTATGCCTTCATTAGAGCCTCCACCTGCCTGCTTTTATCAGAACATCTTCCCTAACTTTCATCTTCATTGAACTTGTTTCTGTCTTTGGATTCAGAGAGAAATCTTGTAATTTCACAGGATGGATTTATTTTCAAACAAACAAACACCAAAATATTCATCTCTTTGGTTTGTGTATGTGTTTTCTCATCTCATGCATTAATGAATAGAGAAGATTATCACCATTAGATTCAGATTGAACTGGATGCTGATGAATTCAAGTGCAAAACACAGCCCAGTGCAGCAGACCTTTCCTGACATGGGAATAGCTGGAATTCCTCTGCTGTATGTTCAGCTGCCACACCATATCCTTTGTGTGCACCTACAGCTCCTGTGCCAGCAGCCATTTTCCTACGGGATCAACATTTTTAGATGATATGTTGTTAGAATGATGTTATGAAGACCTGGCAAATGTCATCCATGCCAAGTAGAGGCAGAGGGAGCCACAAAATATAGGAGACACTGGCAGTGTCTTAGGGTATTGTTATCACAAAGCAGCATGAGCCTGACATTGTATTTTATCTTTTCAATTCATGTGTTTCCATCTCCAACCACTCTGTCAATTTTACCTGGTCTCTTTAGAGCAAGGCAGAGAAGAAAGAAGCTGTCTTATTGAAGAAGGGCACTGGGATTTTTGGACAATATGTTGTGGTCTAGCTCCATCCAGTTTAAAGAAAAACTGATAGTAAGAGATTATGAAAAGGCAGCTCCATGGCTCTGTCTCTGCTCACCCATCTCACATTTGATTAGTCTCTGCTTGACATCAGGCTGGGAGCAATAAGCTCTGATCATAACAGAGGATGTGGCAACAAGCCTGAGAGCTCCATGTGTCACTCCAGAACCAGACTCTGTCTCACTGGATTCCTCCATGAAACAACTGACGCAGATGTACGGACACCAGATTTGTCTTCCAGGTCTATCTACTGCACCCACTCAGGTGAGGAGTAAAAGGCAGAACTACCTGCAGGAGAACACTGCAGTAGCAATGAACTTTGAAGTAGAGAAGAATGTACAGAAAAGTCAATTATTGATCCAAATGAAAGCGAGGGACCTTATGAAAACACTGTCACTAGAGTGTACTCGTAAGTTTGGAGGTGTCTTTTTGTGTTAAGGATTCATTTCCACTTACTTTTAAGAAACTCTGCACAGCACTGCTGTGTGAGGTGGCAGTCAGAGTCCATGTGTTGGTTTGCTCAGAAAGATTGGGCTAAAGGTGCATTCCTGAACTTGTGTTGAACTTCAGTTTGATATGGATTGAAATCTTACATCACTGTTGAGACCCGATGGACACAAATGGAAGAACACATCTCACTTGAGCCTGCGAGAGTTTTGAGAGGTGGAAGGAGAAAGGAGGCTTCTATTGGGAAAGCACCTCCTCTATTTATGCTTTTCCCAGGGAAATCCAGCCTGCCCCAGCTCCGTGTCTGGGCCTCCTCTAAAGCTGTTCCCTCAGGTCCTTAGACCTCTCTCTGCCTGTATTGGTGCTGGGGAGACACTGGCAGATCTGCAGCGTGTCACACCCAACCTCACGCCCCAGCAGTTTGTACCCATTCACAAAACCTTCCTGATACCAGTTTCTCATGTAGAAACTTCATGGATTCCATTGCAACTGAGCTGTTCTGGACATGAAAGGCACAGAATCTGCCCATTAAACTTCTTACGAAACAAGAAACAGTCCAAAAATTTAGGTCTTGTTATTTTCATTTTTGAAAAAAAAAAAAATTTAAACTTTTTGCTATGGAGAGCAGCAGCAAAACTTCTGAATAACTAATGTATCCACTGTAAAGTTCTCTAAAAGGTCATTACAGATTGTAAAGCCTAATGGCTTAAAGTTCCAGCCTTATATCACAGTGGCAAAGAACTCATTCTCTAGAGGTTTGATTTTTGAAGCTTTGCCATTTTCTTCTATTAAAGGAAATGCTGTATTTTTAACACACAATTTTCTTTATTAAGGGTTAGCCTATATTTATGAAAATATTTAACATTCATTTCACATAAAACCTAGTAACAGAATCGAGTGATTTATTTTCACAATGCATAGGCAGAGAAGTAGAGCAAGCCAGAGTTTAGAAATAATTGAGGTCTGCAGATCTCAGGTATGTATTTAAGTGGTCTTTTGAACTGCCACCCGTGTTCTGTGTGAACATAACTTTGCAGAGCACTTGTGATTTTCCTCCTTTACAAGGCTGCTGAATTGTGGTATGAGGTCAGGCCCGTGGTCACTCTCTTCTGACACCAGCAAGGTAGGAGTAAGTGATTCTGAAATGGGTAAAAATACAGAGATGTTTTGTAGCTAATTTAGTACAGAACTGTGCAAATTGTCTCGGTTATTTGTGTGAATTCAAGAAATAAAACCAATGTGTCAAACTGGCAGATAAAAGTCTTATCTGCAGAGAAATCTGACTTTGAAAACAACTGCTGAATTCACCATGTGCAGGGTAGTCTTTGGTACGGCCTGGTGCTGCTTCACTGTGGGATTCTGACTGGCACACGTGACTTAATCACCTTCAATTTATTGTGAATTTTTTTTTTAATCCTGTCAGCTGAAAGATAAAATAAAAAACATATTAACCTCCCTGATGAAGCTTTATAATTCCCAACACTGAAACATTAACCAAGTCCTTAATTAAGAAAGACTGAAAGTAGAAGAATGCTTTTATGTCATTAGCTGGTTTTTGCTCCAGTCATCTGCCTCATTCAAGCATAGGATAATATGAAACCTCACGGGTCTGCTAAAGGCTTGACTTAAGTATATTGCGGACTTTGCAATTTAATAAGAATGGGGTGTTGTTCTTAAGAAACTTCATTTTCTCTTGCTTGTGCTCAAGCCAAAAGGAAAAAAGTGTGAGCAGCTAGTGAGCAAGAGCTCAAGTTAGACCCAGAGGCCTGAGCCCAAGCCCTGGCTGCACAAAGGTGTGTTTATTCCTGCGTGCCTCTTCCCTCACGCACTAGGAATAGCAGGAATTAGTACTAGACCAGAAACTTTCCCAGGCAGAGAACAGCTGCTCCCTTTTTCTGTAGTTTCTGCAGTACATTGAGCATGATGGCTTCTCAGAACTGCCCAGCCAGGAGCATGTGAGGCACCACAATTGAATGAAAACCAGTGCACATCAGTGATGAACTGGTCCTCCTCCAGCAGTGAGCTGTTTTAGTGCTTTGCTCCAGAGAACGGAGGGTGGGGAGCTCAGACTTTTTCCCAGACACTGATCCGTGTCAAGTTTTCCCAGTAACTCGTTACGGGGCCGGCTGCCTACACAAGAGCTTTCTAAAAGAGTAATCTAGCTCTTCTTCTCTAGAGTCAAGGTACTAAAAAAATAAGTGTGGTGAAATTCTTTGTATGAGACTTTTAATCTACTGGTTGAAGGAGGCTCAAAAATTACTGAAAGTTTCTCATTCCTCCTAAATTACTCACTGAGCAGATATCATGGAAACAAGCGCAGGACAGTGCTTCGCCACACTAGAAAAAGTAATTTACATAGAGTGGGGACCTTTACACTGGGGTTTGTCTCTTCACCTTATTAAAGTTGTAAACCTAAAAATCCCCATGACTGTAGCTGCAGGATTGCAGCAGACTGTTCAAACTGCAGGATGTGTGTTTGGGAATGTAATGTTTTGGTGGTTTTGGCATGATTTTTCTTCCCTTGTGTGACGCTCTCTCATGCACCCACACAAGTGCAAAATTCTCTCCTGCTTTTTCCCTCCAGGTCTTTTTTCATGCCCAGTGACCCCGCCTTTGTCGGCTCCAGTGCAAACATCATTTCTGAAGAACAATACCAAAGCCAGCCTCAGTTTCTTCCTGCTCTTAGCATCCCAACAGCGACCTTGAGCTCCAGTCCATGAAGAAAAACTTCTGCCACTCAGTAAATCTGCGCTTAGATTAAACCACATCATCCCTCTGACAAGCTCAAAATTAAGGCTCAAAACCTGCATACCAAGATCTTGAAATCCTGGCTTTGCACCCAAAAGTCTCCTTGGCCACACTGAGAAAAGGAATGGGCTCAAGGACCAAAAGCACATTCAGAAATGAGTTGATGCATGATGTTCTTCAGGGTCAGTATTTTTCAAGTGCTGCTATATTCTTTCCAAGGAGGAAAAAAAATTATTCATTGAATTAGAAGGACCAAGTTCCTGTGGGTGCAGTATGTGCCACAGAGTGGAAATTAAAAACCAGAGAATTAACAGGGTTTGTTGTGTTACAAAGCTGAAAGCATTTTTATCCTTATATGAGTGTACTCACAGAAAAAAAACATACTGCACTAATGAAACACAACTTTATGTTCCCAGTCATATTTATTGTTTGTTGCCAAGCAGTCATAGCTGTGGGTTTGTTTGGTTTATTGTAGGGGTGAAAAGGAGGTGCTTGTGGGGTTTTTGACCCCCTTGACTATAGGTGATGTGTACAAGGTGTGCCTTAGAGAGAGTGGGAAGAATTGCCAAAGAGGCAAGTTTAATAATGGGTATCTTGACAGGGGTGAATCTGAAGATGGGGAACTGAGGATGTGATAGTTCCCATGAGATGATGTGCAGCACTATCTCCCCTAAAATCTACCAAAAATTTTCTGTCTCCCCTCAAGGGGAACCAGCCTGAAGAAAAGTCCAAAAAAAGGCAACATGGTGGGACCTAAATAAAAGCTAATAGATGAGCTGAGCTAATATTAGTTTCCTGATATATAAAGCCAAATGGATT